>JAQOOD010000001.1:14230895-14639937 GCA_029633175.1 Citrus glauca
GAAGGTGAAGTCTCAATATGTGTCATGGGCTTTAATTAGTAAATTTACTTTCTCTTCCCCTCTAGTTTTTGTGGATTTTTTGACTTCTCGTCGACAAATAATAATAATCTTGTCTAGATACTATCCTGGTTTTACCGGCTCCCTAGTACAAGGTTATTATTATTTGGCACGATAAGCCCTTAGCACCATATTGATTAGAGTGTGGTTCACAAGGTGTGGATTCCCCCCTCATGATTTAATTGGCACTAATAAGGAATATTTAGCCTATGGTGCATGTTGATACATATCCAGATACCGAAGTGTTTCATTTCAATAGATTTCTCTTCAATTTATTCTCGCCATTTCAATTCCAATTTTATGATAATTTCATTCACTTTCACCATAAATCCAAACATCCATTAAGAAAAATTAATTCTACACACAATTAGAATCAACCTCCTCGTGGGATCGACTCTCGTCACCATTAATCTATTCTATAATAGATTTGTGCACTTGCAAGTTTAATAAAATTTACACAACAAACATCTTTTCTTTAATGATTGAGAACTTCCTGCCATGGTCGATTATGATTGCACATGATCTGAAAAGTTTTGGTGTCTACTGGGAGAGTATATTGGACAAATAAATTTGCAATGAAGTCATTGAGTTTACAGAGCTCTCAAATTCTATTTTGGAGATATAGATCAAGTAAGAAATAAACAACTTGATTTATGTTTTTATTATGTTTTTTATTTGGTAAATTGTAATTAATTTATTTCTTATAGTCATATGTCATAAAGGTTTCTTTTTTTAATACACTTTATGAGGTGATGGATAATGGCAGTGATGTTATTCCAATTCAATTTGGATATATAGCTAAGTCAAGCAAACTACCCAAATAGGTGTTCCTATATTTCAAACCTTTTGGACAAGATACAAATAGCCTAGATAATTGTGTTCCCATATAACCCAGGGTATAGTTTATTTATTTTTTTCTATTTTCTTTTTTTAACATAAATGATTTAAATTTATCTTGTAATCTTTTTTTTAGTTGTTTATTTAGTGGCCAATAGGTGCTAGTAGCAATTGATATGGTGAGGCAAAAAATATTTTATCTTGATCCATTAGGTGATAATCCTGATGATGAGTCGAAGTAGATGGTGAATGAGTAAGTTTAATTATTTATGTTGTGGATTAATTTGCTTCATCTATTATTTATTACTTATAGTGGGATGACAATGCATCAAGTGAAGACTAATAAAAAGAAGGTTGTGCAATGGGTCTCTATGAAGGTATGAATGAAACAAAGTTATGACTTCCATTGTTACTTCATCAGTATGTTTGAAACTAATTTTTTATTTTTTTAGTGTCCAAAACAATCTGGAACCTGTAAATGTGGTTATTATATAATGAAGTACATCCAGGATTTTGTTTGCGATTTGTGTATTCCTGAAAACAATGTGAGTTTCTCCATAATTTTTTTATATTTTGTCAAAGAATGCAATGTGGAGTGAATTTTCTTAAGAACAATGTTTAATCGATCGATTGCCACTATTTATGGAATACTACTTGTCAATTATGTGAATTTTCAAGATGTTTAATGGGTGAAAAGTTTGCTACTTTATGCTTAAAACTAGCAATATAATCATATCTTGTGCTAGGAATGAGAGGAAGTGTTGTGTATGTTTGGAAAAATTGATGCCAATTTTTAGTGTGTTCTACTATGTATTTAAGGCGCTTTAGTGCAAACCAAATGACTAGAGTTGTTGCATGTACAAATAGAAGGCATATAAATCCCAATGCTGAGTGTTAAAGTAATATTCAGTAAAGCAAAATAATATATTATAAATTATTAGCTTCTTAGACAGCTTTGGTAGCCATTGTTTGCTATGGTGATATAATTTATTTGCATGTTGTTCATTTTTTATATTAATCATAACAAATTTAAAGATATATGAATTTATTTTATTGTTTTATTTTAGGACAGATTTTAAAATATATGAATACATTTTGTTGCTTTATTTTTGAAGTTTATGGGCTATGATGAATACACTGTGGACGATATTTCGCAACTTCGCGATCAGTGGGCCATGCATGTTGCAAAGTTAATTGTAACATACAATAATCAGGTAAATTATATTTTTGCTTGTAGTTATTAAAGAATTGATTTTTGTAGCATAGTAGCTAATTGATTCTATATACAACATTTATAGGTAGGAAAGCCAAAAGAAAAGGCTAAGATCAAAGAGTAGATGTACTGAGAATAATTGTTTGTTTTCCGTAAATTGTCATTATGTTGTTTTCAAACTGTGTTTGAGATGTTTTCAAACAATATTTTAGATATTTGTATTAGTATTTTATTTGATAGCTATTTAAATTTTAGTAAGAATGTTATATACATATATTTAATTATTTAGTTTCGTACTTTAGTTTAATTTTAATATTTTCTTTGAATATCATCATTTGATTAGCAAAACTAAAAAAACAATAAAAATAATATAGTAACAACAAAAATGTTTGAGCATATTTTCTTTGAAGCAATTGACGCTAACAAATGTATCGGAAGTAAGAGCTCTATTGCATCATAATACTAGTGATGCTCTAAAATTATAAATTACTGACACTAAAGCATTAGTATCCATTCATTCTATCATGTCATCTCCTTGATGTAAAACAAACCATTGACGTGTAATAATTGTTACTCAACATTATCACTATAATGTCATAATATTATTGATATTATAGTGAAAGTAACTTTTAACCAGCGATCATTATCAGTAACTACTAATACCATAGTATCATAAACTTGGTAATACTATAGTAATAATAATTGCTGACACCACTTACAAGTGTCACTATATTCTGATTGCCATATTACTGACAAAATTAGCGAGTGTCAGTGAAAGTAATTTCTGACACTATTCTTAAGTCAGTAAAGATCATTTTTGTAGTAGCGTTCTCTAATAAAGTTGATTATCTTCAAGGCAACTCAATTTAAAGTCACATCCTTTAGTGAAAAGATTTAGATTGTACAAGAAAGAGCCAACAAAAGAACAAATGTTGATGATGTATAGAAGATAAAAAAAATAAAATAAAAAGGGGGTAAAAGAAG
Source organism: Citrus glauca (assembly GCA_029633175.1). Lineage (NCBI taxonomy): Eukaryota > Viridiplantae > Streptophyta > Magnoliopsida > Sapindales > Rutaceae > Citrus > Citrus glauca. Next base: position 14,233,987 of record JAQOOD010000001.1, read on the forward strand.
GAAACACAACATCTTGCTAATGAGTAGTCAAAGAGCTTCAATAGCACAAATTCTCATTCACACTCTAGAAAATTAGGTGTCTTTTCCAAAAAAAAGATACTTTCTATCTTTCTTTTTCTTCATGAACTTTAATAATTGTTAGGTTAAGATAAATTCTATAAAGCTATTAGTAAGCTATTTAAGATTGGTTATAGACCAAATCTAGTAGGATAAATGCTTTAGAGAAATTTTTTATTTTAAAATTCAATCCACAGAAGGAAAAGCCCAATAAACCCTAAAGGAAAACAAAAGAAAAAGGTCTTACTTCTCAAACTTGAAAAGTGAGACTTAGCAGGCCTCTTCTATACCAAATTATAAAATGCCCAAAGGTCCATAAAAAATAGATCTAACAAAAACTTTATGCATTAAATGACCTAGGTCTGTTCTCCACAAGAGTAACCTAGATACTTAGAAAATATTCTATTTAAATTGCCTAAGGGAATGATTTCACATAAATGACCTAGGCATGTGATCTACTTGAACAACCTAGGTACTTAAAAAGTATTCTATTTAAATTGCCTAAAGGCAAGAATTGGCAAAACGCCTAATCATATGATTCTACAAAAATGACCTAAATCTACTCTCTGTAAGATTGACCTAAGTATATAGAAATTAATTTACGTAAAAAGCCTATTGGTAAACATAAGTTCTACATAATGAGCCTATAGGTCAACAAATATTCCACAAAGTATTCATATGAGCAAACAAGCATTTTATAGAATGAGCATATGAGTCAATAAAGATTTCATCGAACGACCTTATGGGCCAAAAATACATTTTACAAAATGAGTTTATGGGCAAACAAACATTCTACGGAATGAGTCTATGGGTCAACAAATATTATAATAATGAGCATATGAGCGAACATATATTTTATGAAATGAGCATGCAGGTAAACAACCATTCTATGAATGAGCCTATGGGCAAACAAACACTTCAAGTGAAGTGCCTACGAGTAAACATTCAAAAGGAAGTACCTATGGGCAAACTTTTACAAATACGCTTATGGAAATATTTTGTTAAAAACATTCTAAAATTTTGTTAAAAAAATTACCAAGGGCCATTCTTTACAAGAATGGTCTAAGGCCAATTACTTAGAGTTTTAAGTGCCAACCGGTAAAGACTTTGTAAAAATCTACTTATGGGCAATATGCTACTAAATCAATCCTTTCAACGAGTAATGAATAAGGGTCAAAGTTAATTCCATGCCCATTAAAAGTTAAGAACCAAAAATCAAGACACGTTCATGTCATTATGCATGGGTTTTGTGGACACTTGTCATAAGATGCCACATGTCATGATAACTCCTTCACCTCAATGCTTTAAGTTGTCTAGATAAAGGCTAAGCTCTCCCACATTTGGAGTTAAGACATCAAATGAATACAAAATTATGTCTACTTCCCTAAACTCTATTTAGAATTGAATACAAAGAATTAACTAGAGTATCGGAGAGATATAGTTAGAAATCCCAACACCCTCTGATAATTGTTTTTCTTTTTTGCAGGACAATTAACAACAAGAAGACATATGATTGGAGAGCTTCACTTCAAGGAGAAAATGGTTTACAAAACTCGATATGATATACATTCTGGGAAAATAAAAAGTTACTGTTCATTAAAAAAATTGCATCAACAATTACTATACTTCTAAGTTTTGTTTTAGTTTTATGACAATTGGTATAAAAAATAGTCATATATTGAGTCAACGCTCGTGTCCCAGTGCCGGGTTAAAGGATTAATAAAATGTACGTCAAAAGTTACATAGTTTATGTTGTATTTAGAATATAGAATAGAAGAATGTCGGCAAATCTTATTATGGTTGGAGGGCGGCCAAGAAACTGGAAAATTGAACTTTTGGCAAAGCTCTATTCTCGTCAATGCAGAAAATTCAGTGGTTTCATAATCTCATCCATTAACTTACCTTGCACCAATTTTGTTTAGTCTTCTTTACCCTGCAGCAATGGGTCAAGTTGTCCAATTAGGCACTATTCATCATAAGCTTGGTAACACCCGCTATATATAGCAATTTCAGGGCCCCACCAGTTCATAAACGAGTTTCATACGGACTCTGCTGCCATTGAATCAGTCTGTTTACGGCCGCATTGTAATTAGTGCAATGGAGTTGTTTAATTATTTTGTAATTGTGTATTTTAACCTAAAAATGGCGTGGCGTGCGCCTTTCGTTTACGCACGAAAAGAAAAGTTTGTGACTCGCTCCCCTATTCTGAATTGATTACGCATTTCTAGGAGGTTTTTATTAGGCCAGATTGATATAATATTACTAGACCAAGAGTCGTCACCGAGCCGGCCAAAAAGAAAATTATACTTGTTCTCGTTTGTAATCAAATCAATGTATTTAGAAGAAGAAGCACTTGCAAACTATGTGGTAAGAAATTAAAATATATATTAAGTGGTTTCTCAAAGTGGTTTAATTAAAACTGTTTAATGATGATGACGGTCAGATCATGACCGTAGAAATGGTCAAATAAATAAAGAAACGCTTAAAAAACTTCAATAAAAGATCAGACGAACTACAACAAAACAATTCAAGAACAAACGGGAATGAAATGAACTCATGAGATTTACGTGGTTCAGTTTTGTTAGTCCTACTTCCATGGGGACAAGCGCACCGCTATTTATTTTATTAATAAAGTATAACAAAAATAACAAGGGAACTGTCCTTTACAACGGTTAAGAGCTCTCAAACTCTTACAAAAATAAAAAATAAAATCTCACAAGAGTTTCTCTGTAAGGTTTGAGACCTTATCAATAACTCTAGCCACCTCACGGTCTCTACTTTTCTCTCTTAAAGATTTAACCACCCTTAGAAAACCTGGAAAAACCCTTTTTGACTCTTGAAACCTAAGCTTCTCACGATTCCTTATTTAGGTAGCAGAGACTGCATCCGATTGGTTGGACAAAATTAGTTAATGTTTTCACATGCAGGGATATCAAAGAATATCTCTGTTTCGAGAAATTCTAAAATACATCTGAAGTATCATGTCATCCATACAACAAGTAATTATACCATGACATGTATGCATTTATTTTAAACCACTATCATGTAAGTGGTGATTGTATTAAATTTAATTACACTTGTCATGTATGCATCAATTGATTGTAATACATTTAAGGTATTCTAGAATTTCTCCTCTATTTCATTTCCAAAATTTGAAAATTGACTTACAGATCTTAAAGTGCGTGCGAATTTTGAGATTTTATCGGAATAAACACAAGCAATGAAAATAGGGATGAGTATAGATATCCTGACCATATTCTAAGCCTAAAAATTGCCAACTCCCTACGCATGAATTGTACTCTTATAATACTTGTATGAATATTTAAAAAATCAAAAGTCCAAGTACACAAGTCACTTGATAATAATTTGTAAATTGTATAGAAAGTAGTAATGTTACAGACTCTTCTTGCATAGCATCGTGCGTATTTGTTTTGTTCTGCTTTTTAATTTTTATTTTTAAGTAATGTTATAAGGAAGAATGTTCTTTAATTCATAATATATTGCTTAATCAATTTTTGATTCACATCTCGTCGTATGGGAGATTAATAGTTTTTCTTCCCCCAACACCAACAACCCCCCCCCCCCCCAAAAAAAAAATTGGGAGTTCTATAAACTCTCCCTTAATTTACAGCATGTTCATGGTAAATTTAGTGGTCTATATGTCAATAAAAGTGCTAAGAAAAATGTCATGTAGTGAAAAATTTTGTAAAAATATAATAGTAAAACAATAAATATCAATACTTATTGTAATTATTTGATATTTTACCATCTTGAAGTAATCAACATGAAAATCCTTTAATAAATTAGTCAAAATTCTTGCATTTTTTTGCTATTAGATTGAACTTTTTAGGGTAAAATATTATTTTGATATGAGATAATATAAGAGCAGAGAAGTTGATTATTCATGGAATTAGTGGCGATGCTATGAATTTTATGTAGGAGGAGCGCGCTAAGTTGTACAGCATCACAATTCAGTTTTTTTTTTCTTTTTTAGGTATCAAAATGATAAATTTCAATTAACAATACTGTTTAAATTCTATAATGGCTTGTAACTTTTAGTGGTTTACTAGTTTATCAATTAATAATGATACTTAGTTATAGGTTAAGGTTCTTAATGTATTATTATTTATCCTATGATTAGATTGAACTATTAGTTCACTAAAATTTAAAATCTTGAAAACTTTTAATTTTACCTCTAATATGAGCGTGTAGCTATAGTTTGTAAATGGGATTAGTTATGATGATAAATTATTTAACAATAGAAAGAGAGATAAGAGAAAGAAATTACCATAAATTATTATAATTTGATATAAAAAATTAACAAATAAGAGGAAGATAAGAGAATCTATTGTAACACATATATGATAAATTTTGATTTTTTTAGTGTAAAAAGAATAAAGAAGTAACTAAGAGGAGATAACACTTGCATTTTTAAAACAAAGTAATTTCAATTTTTTTTAAAAGTCAGCAGTGGATTCGGCCCTTCTCGCACCTTTTGGCACTGCCCTTGGATGGAGCGGCCAAAGGGAGACATCTTCTTGTGGGTCTGTGTTTTGGGGCGTGCGCGAAGGGGGGAGGGGGGGAGGGGGTGTTGTGTATATATGCAAATACCTCCTTTCATGTCGAACTTTGTGCAATTGTTATGGCTTTGGAGGTAGCTTATCAGTAGGGATCAGGGGGCGGAACAAGCCAATCTTGGCCGGAGAGGCCAAAGGTTTTTTTTTTTTCAAGCCTATGAAATAGGTATTTTATTAATAAATATTTATTTTAATATAAAATATTGAATATTAAATTACTTTTTTTTTACAGGGGCCATGGTCCATGGCAGTTCCTTAATAGATCCGCCCCTAGTGGGGATGGTCAGATATTTAGTTGGAATGTAAAACAAATAGAAGGTAACGAATAACTACATTGGCTTTGATTGGCTTTGTTGTAAGCTACATTATATATAGCTTAGCAAGACCCTCTGTATTAATACGTTTTCTTTCTTTATAAAGCTTTGGCATTTATCCAAATAAAACGTTGATTATATTTTAATAAAAACATACTTTAATGAGAATATAGACATTTTAAGTAATTCTTAAACATACGTCATGAATTAATTAAATAATTAACTCAAATCCTTATAACTAAAAAAATTATTAACCTTGCATAGTTGTTTTGTAAATTTTGTTTTGTTCGCTTTGATTGTTGCATAAGAAAGAGGAATTAAGCACGTGCTTTGATGCGGAATTAAATCTCTATATAAACTTCCTTTCTTCTTCAACGCACTTTCTCAACCAACAACACAACAAATACAACTTTCTTGATTCTTCATTTTCTCGAAGCAAATGGCTACAAGTTCTCCAATTGCCATATATTTTATAGCACTATTCGTGGCAAGCTCTATAACATCTAGCATGTTGGCTATTTCAGTGCCACCCGAGCTCAAAGATAATTTGCACACAGACCCTGGTGCCATTAAATTAGCCTCTATCGATTACGGCCGCATTATTAAAGAAAAACCATTTGCAGTTCTTTATCCATCATCCTTAGATGACATCAGAACCCTAATAAATATATCATACAGTTCTTCATTTCCATACACCATTGCAGCAAAAGGCCAGGCTCATTCCACGTGGGGCCAGGCTCAGGCCAACAAAGGCGTCGTAGTGCAGATGAGTTCTCTGAACAGCTTCAGAAACGGGACGGGAATCTTGATCTCCGGAGACCGTTTTTCAGGATTTTATGCTGACGTCGGCGGCGAGCAACTTTGGATTGATGTGCTGAATGCCACTCTTGCTCGGGGGCTTTCGCCGGTTTCTTGGACGGATTATTTGTATCTCACTATTGGTGGGACCCTCTCCAATGCTGGAATTAGCGGCCAAACGTATCGAAAAGGCCCGCAGATAACAAACGTTCTTGAATTAGACGTTTTAACAGGTACCTGCTACCTAGTATCTTCTCCAGTTTTTTTTTTGTCCTGATCTCTCCAAATCTTTCATATCTAGTAAAAAAAATTGATTTAATAGTAAATAACACGAAAAAAAGGCTTGATTATTAACATCCAAATTTAAAATTCAACATTGACCACTTATTATTAGGAGAGACTAGGAGAGAAAATCACACAATATGATGCGTTATTTATTAAAACTTCTTTTTTTTACCACTTTGATCCATGTAAGATATTCAAACAGTGAATAGCAAAAGCATAACATAAATAGGACCTTTTAACAGATAAATTAATTAGTTTTAATTTAAAGAAGTGTTGAACAATCAATTTATATGACAAACTATTTTCTTTTAACGATTTTTTTTTAATTAAAAATCAATTAGGACTAACGTACTTATTTGTATTGAGGCGTTGTAATGTTTAAGCCACGGTTGCTGTAAAGAAAAATTGTAATTATAAAATAAAAATTTATATTATGTAATAATATAATTTTTAAATAATAATTTTGATAAAATTAATAAAAATATTAAAAATTGTAACTATAAAAATTACTATCGTGTAGTAACTATTACTTTTAAATAATAATTTTGACAAAATTATTACAAATATTATATTTTTTTAATATAAGCATAAGATCAAATCAATTTGCCTTTTAAGATACAACAACTAGTGCTTATCAAACACTTAAGTGCTATAACTTCAGATTTCCACCTATTCAACCTCATACCAAAGGGAGTATAAAGTGATAAGAACAAATTCTAAAAGAGAGCAAAGTAGTCATTCTCCACTTAGTTAATTTTTGAATGCTTTAAATAATGTAAAATGTAGAAAACTTGTTTTAATTTATTTTAAATCAACATAGAAATTTTGTTTAAAAATGAAACATATAATCTAGTTGGTAATCGTAACAGATTGACTGATTTTAATTAATTACATTCTTAATGAAAAAGTCAATATGGTTGATTTGATTATGTTTTTCCTTTCACTAGAAAATTTCAGGATGATCCAAATCTATCGACTTGAAGCTAGATGAATTGAAAATTACCAACCACATTAGTTTCGTACAGTTTAACGCCTCTACTTAAATATAGGATGCACATCACTTTCAACATTTTCGTCAAAGCTGGAAATCATTTTGTTGAGCTTGAACCAAGCCATAGACTTTTCAGGGGCTTTATATTATAAGAGTAATCCTAAAGAGAGAGAAATATGAGAGAATTGGACTCTCAGTCTATCTATAATTTATCTAGTATATTATAAGGGGACGAAGCTACGATGCCCCGGGTGCACGGTACCCTTGTTTTTGGTAAATTATTTTGCAGTCCCTCTTATTTACTGAAAAGTGAAAAATTAAAAGTTTTAAAATTTTAATATATAAGTCCAAAATATTTCTACTATTTACACTTAAGAGTATATTTTTATTATTTATATTTGAATACTACCATAATTGATTATTATGAAATTTTAACATTGTCATTTGGTAATATTATTATTGATAAATTAAAATTTAATTAGATATTTAAATGATTTATTATTGATTAAATAAATTTTATATTGTTTCTAAAAATTGTTTAATATTATTGATAAATTAATATATTTTATTATATATTTAAATTATTTATTACAGATTAAATTAATATTATATTATTTCCAAAAAATAAAAAAGATTTTATGTATTAAATTTTTTTTCAAGTTATTGGCCTTATATTGTCATTAATTTTAATAGTAAATTAGATCACTTGATCAAAATATAAAATTTAAAACTTATCCAAAATTATGTGTCAAACTTTTGATTATTTTGCTTTTTTGAAAAACAATAGAGATGTCAATGTTAAAGACCAAAAAGAATACATCCATGTCGTTGAAGCAAGTTTTGTGTTAGATCTAATGGGCAACTCATATATGGACAAAATATGGGGTACCATGCACCAAGTGAACGGTAGCTGGACCCTTCTTTTAAATCACACTACTTCATAGACCAAAGAATCAATAGTAGGACTTTTGTCGATCAAAAAATCTACTTCTAAAATATGATGGTTTTAAACTTTTAATTAAAACTATTTTATTAGGTTAGAGTTTATGAAAAAAAAAGGAAACAAAAATAGAGGATAGAGTTCATGGGTGCTAAACTGCTAATTAGGAATAAAGAAAGAACATCAATGAAATTCAGTTATCATGCACAAAGAAGATAATAGTATCAAAATAAAAAAATATTTAATTAAATATACCTTACGAATTATGCAACTTGTTCATTAATAATATTATTAGAAACATTTAATTTAGGCATATGCATGTTCGTTATGGTCATATATTATTATTGTTAACAAATTAATATTTTTTTATCATGTATTATTTTTTAATTGACATATTCAAATAATTATTGTATATTAAATATATATTATGTTAACAAAATATTTATTATGGCATGTTAATTTTTCGTGAATTTTAAAATTTTTACATGAGATTACATTATTTTCCATACATTATACTCATGCTAATAGTCAAACTAGGTCAATATCTTTAATTGTAAAAAAAATTGAAATAATCTGGACATATATGTCAACATTTAGAAACTCTTAACTTGTTTAATTTTTCAAAAAACATCAGGGATCACAATGTTAATAACCATGCAAACCCATCTGCACGGTCATGCAATTCTTTGGTTAGATTGGATTTCCTTTTTCAGCATTCCTTTTATAAAACATTTATTTTAATCTATCTGGCACGAAATTAGGCTTACATCTTTTCCTTTTATGGAATTGAAATTTATGAATTACTGGTGCTAGGTACATTTAATTTGTATTCTAGAACAAAAATAAAATGATTTATGAGTCACAATATAAATAACATGTAAATATACAGAGCACGTTAATTATGTCATCATATTTTCATTCTGTTTACTTTTTTTTTTTTTGAGTCGCATGATGGACCCTAGATTTTTTATGTGATTGACCCAAGATTTCTTGTATCACCATAATATATTTTAACAGTTGAACTTACTAGTGACAACAATATTCACACCAAATCATAATATTAGAGATTATTGAATGACACAATGATTATATTAAAAATTTGTCTAGTATGAATGAAACCTAGCCGACATTCAATTTTTTCACAAGAAAAGAATTAAATCTTCTCCTTCAATCCTCATCATAATCTCTTCTGAAATTACTTAATGTAAAAGAAATTAAAGAAAAAAAAGTGCCTCCAAGGACCTAACCGAAGAATTTTCAAACAGTTTTATTTGACACGCAACTCGAGTTGAAATCCTGAAAGAGTTGGAACTTAATATTTATTTATATTTTATCCCCTCCTCTATATTTTAAGAAAAAAAACAACTATACAAATAAAAATTAAATGAAAAATGTTCTTGTATGAATGAGTTGTTTAATTATCTAATATTAATTAATTATTTTACTATTGAGTCGAAATATTGTGACCAAAAAATGGCGTGGCGTGCGCCTTTCATTTTTGTAGGAAAAGGAGAGTTTGTGACTTGCACCTCTCGGAAGGATACAGAGTTGTTTTACGCAGTCCTAGGAGGTTTAGGTCAATTTGGTATTATAACTAGAGCAAGAATCGTCCTCGAGCCGGCCAAAGAAAGGGTACTTAATTAGATTTCTTCAGAACTTAATTAAGCATGAATTTACACTTGCTTTTTCATGCTTAATTTATGTTTAAAAAACGAATAATCAAATTGTACATGGATTGTCTTTGTATCCATTAATTCATTTTAATGTGGTTACTTTGCCTGCAGGTTAAGTGGTTACGTATACTTTACAGTGATTTCTCTTCTTTCAGCACTGACCAGGAAACTTTGATCTCAACTACTGGACCTAGCCACAAAGTGATGCCGGATTATTTGGAAGGTCAACTTTTAATGAGCCAAAGTCCTCTAGATTTTTATCCACAGTCACAACATCAAAAGATAACTTCCCTCATAAACCAATATGGCATCGTTTACCTTATTGAGGTAGCCACGTATTACGACAACAAAAATGAGGATAAGGTAAGCCATCAATCATCTTATATACCGCAATAATACGCACATACATTCTCAGGTATGGCTTCTTCATTTTTCATTCAATGTAAATACACGGTTAAGCCTTGCAATATAGTAGAGTTTTTTTATTTGTATTATAAAGTCATGCAGTTTAATAGCATTAAAATTTGACTCTATTAAACCGTATGACTTAAAAGTGTCTATGTGAAAAAAAAAAGACACTTTATATATATATATGTAATAATATGTACACAGAAATAAAGTGTGGAAACCCTCACCAAAACATTAATGACTCATTTAAAATCTTTGTCAATTTTATTTTTATTTTTCATCTTTTAACTGTTGAATCCCTTATTTTATATATGTATGTATGTATGTATGTATGTATGTATGTATGTATGTATGTATGTATGTGTGTGTGTGTGTTTGTATGTATATATAATGATATTCATTAAAATATTAATGTTTCATATATTTGTTCACAGAGAGTGAAACAAATGCTGAAAAGCTTAAAGGGTTTTGTTCATGGATTTGTTTTCGAGAAGGATGTAACATACCTAGAGTTTTTAAATAGAGTTCATGATGAAGAGATAGTCCTTCGGAAGAAAGGACTGTGGGATATCCCTCATCCATGGCTAAATATCTTTATACCAAGATCTCGAATCACAGATTTCGACAATGGTGCCTTCAGGAACATTCTTCTTAAGCGAAACTTTACCTCGTCAACTGTTCTTGTTTACCCTCTGCTCCGAAGCAAGTAAGACTGAAAGAAATATAATAATCAAGAAAAATACTATTTGAGCAAAAGGGTGATAAAATCACCATCATTTTGCTTGACAATAGTCGAAACGACATGTTTTGACTATGGTTTTATCAGCTTTTGGCCTAAATAGCAATGCTCAAATATTAATAATATTGTTTTAATTCCTTGCAGATGGGATGAAAGAATGTCAGCAGTTATACCAGATGAAGAAGATGTTTTCTACGTTGTGGGGTTTTTGGATGCCAGTGCTGATGACTGGGAGACCTTTGATAACAGAAACAAAGATATATTGCAGTTTTGTGTTAATGGTGGCATTAAATGTAAGCAGTATCTTGGCCATCATGCAACTAAAGAAGAATGGATTAACCATTTTGGCTCAAAATGGAACACTTTTCAACAGAGAAAAGCTCGCTTTGATCCCAAAATGATATTATCACCTGGGCAGAGAATTTTCAACAACTGACAGCTTCTGTAATAACATATCTGTTGAATATTTTACTGCATGTGTTAACAAAACTCTCCAATAAAGTTCTCTTGAGTGTCACAATTATTACAAACACTTGATTTAACTTGTTACAATTTTATATATTCTCTTTAATTTTTGTTTGAAAGCCAACTAAACATAGAATTTGTTTAAACATTTTTTTTTCTTAAAATATTCATTAGTTATATTCACCGAATTTGATATTTTCAACTGGATCTTTACAGAATCAAGAGCGCATTCATGTAATGGAATTAAGTTTTTATGTTTATGGTTGCAATTTAAAATGAAAAAAAAAACTTTGCTCTTTTTTTTTTTTTTTTTTGGGAGAAGCTTTGTTTGTTGTTATAAAAGATTTGAGATTTGAACCCTCTAATGATGGGTATTGTGTTCACTAATATCAGAAATTTTCATCTAGTAAGCTCATATATTTTCATGTTATATTTTTATCAAAAAACTCAAAATTAGACCTAATTAATTGGTCATTGTATGGTAGTAATAATTAATTTACTACGTGGATTCATTTAAAATTGAGCAACGATACATTGAAACAAAACGGTGATAAAATCACCATAAAAATGGCAGCGTTTTGCGTTTGTTTTTTTTTTTTTTGGGGTCAGTAAGAATAATAATGATGCTAGATTATTGTATTTACCCTGTTTTCTGCACATATTATTTTTAAACCGATGACAGAACTATAAACTCTTGTAAAAATAAAATATAGTATAAATTCATTTATTCGATGAAAATATAAATTAATAAAAATAATTGTGGACCAAGAGATATTTAGAGCCTATTTGGAATTATTTTTGAGAGAAGTAAACGTAATTTTAAAAAAGTTAAAAAGTTAATTTTAGTGTTTGGTAATTTTTTAAAAAATTATTTTTGGTAAAATCTCCTCATCCTACAGTAGATTTTAAGAAGTATGAAATGAATAGTTTTTTAAAATTTGATTATAAGATTTATTTTAAAATTTGATTATAAGATTTATTTTTATATTTAATACAATTTCATCAATATCCTCATGTATATTATAAAAATTTAAAATTATAATTAGTCAATTAAGAAATTAAATTATTAAATTTAAAAAAGTTATTATTATTACCAATACCAATTATATTGAGATAAAAATAAAAAATTATTTTAATTATCAATTATTAATATACACCATAAAAATATTATATATATAAATGTTTATGAATGTGTAGACTTGAGCCATTTGCATTCTCACCATAGTTCACCATAGTTCAACAGAAAGATTTACTAAACATATACAATTACTTTTAATACTCACAGCACTTTTAAAAAGAAATTTTACCAAACGTTTAATTAATTATTCTTAAAACCGATTATTTCTATAGTCTAACTAATAACAATTATTTTAAAAGTTACAGTATTATCAAATTAACCCTTGATCAAGCCAATTGAATTATGTCACATCAATTTATTTGTACAAAAATTTATAGCCATCATTACTCTTATTTTTAAAATGATATTTACAATGTTATATGCACATATTCTTTTTAAAATAATATTTACCGTGTTTGGTTAACATTCTTGCGATATTTTCTTTTTAAAATGATATTTACAACGTTTTGCGGGCTATCCAATTTTTGTGTCTATTTGTGACTTCAGCCTCTTACTGTTGGATTTAATGGAAAAGTTGATTGAATGGTGGGGATATATTTATTTAATTATTAACATTGTACGATCCTTGTTGTTTATTTAAATTTTAAAAAGGTTAAAGAGTTCAAACGTTTATCACATGAGTCTGATTTGTTTTAAATTTGTAAATAATTAGACAATTCGGGCCTGGAAACTAGCTCTTTTACGTCAGTCTATTACCAGCCGACAGAATCAATGCCTACCACTACCACAATCGATCAAAATCTAAATGATATTTGAAGATAATCTTTAGTAAATATTATTGAGACAATCTTCCATCATGATTAACAAATTTATTTTTGCTAAGTCTTTTTAGCCACATCATATCCTGCTATAAATCATTCTGCAGATAAAAAAAAAGAAAAAAAAATCAAATCTTTATCTTCTTTAGGCCCTAATCACATAAAACTAATATCTCCAAGTTTTGTTTGTCCATTTTCTTTTTCTATGATTCAAGCAATCAAACCTTGTCTATTTATTTTCTTTGATTTATCATTTTAAAAAATTACATAATCATGAAAGTTTCATAAACTTTAAAAACATTAAGAATCTTTAAAAAAAAATAGAAAAAAGAAAATTGTTGGTGGTAAAATATAGACCATAGGTATTGAGGCCATGAAAAAATGGGGAATATGAGTCAAGATTGTGATAAAGAATGAAGGGGAAGCTAAAGAGGAAGGATAAAAAGGAAAGATTTCGAAACCAGTCTTAACTATCTAAATTGTCCTGAGAGTAACAGAAAAATGCATCCTAAAAAAATATTTTTAGTCCACCATATGTCCTATATGGGACGATGAGATAGTGACAGCCAAGCCATTACAGTACAGCCCACACTTGAAACGGTCTATAAAATATCCCCTCGCAAGCCGCTAAAGTCAAAATTGAGAGAGAGGGAACATATACAAAGGGCACTCGCACCATCTCTATCGAAATTACTGCTCCTATCTTCAATTAATGAGCCAATTAAAGTTGAGGGCATACTGTCCACCACATACTGTCCCCTAGTGGATAATTGTTCAAACCCAAGCAACCTTAAGAAGCTTCCGTAAGAGGGATCAAATTATCCTTAAACCCCTACCTGAGGAAGAAAAATACCAATAACAACTCACTACATGTCCAAAAGGACACAAAGATGCCCTCAAGGGTATTCCACCTTAAAATGTCTTGTTATTCTCACAAAGAGGGTAAGTTCACTCATTCACCAAAGCATTAGACTTTTTCTCTAGTCTAGGGTTTCTTAGAAACCCACCATCTCCTTCAACCTCCCACTGACTTGACCGTCAGATTGCCATCACCGGGCACCGCCGGTGCCACCTTCAACAGTTGTTTCTCGTGATTTCTACTTCGTTTTAGCCATGGCCATCCCCAAGAAACTATCTCCATGTCGTCTAGTCTTCGTCTTCACTAGAAAACCACCACTTGTAGAGAAGCTCTCACAGTGTTTTGAACTGAACCAAAATCGAATCAAAACACAACTAAATCCTAGTCACATATCAATATGAAAAAGCCCGAAACAATTAAACTTAAGGACCTATGGTGGTAACAAGGAGAAGCTAAGAAAGAATAAGAAAAGAAGAAGAATTAGAGAAAGTAAAAAAGAAGAAGATGTAAACCATAAATACTAAAGAGAGGAAGGAACCAAACGAAATTTAACTCTAAAAAAAACAAAAGAGGAGTACGGCACGACTGTCGCAGGGTAAGTGGATATCGCTTTGTGTATATATTCTTTCTAAAATGATATTTACCATGTTTTATGAATATTTTTTTTATATACATTCTTTTTAAAAGGGTGTTTACCTTGTTATGTGTTCATTTTGTGACCACATTATTTTTTTTAATGATTTTAGCTTTATTTGTGTGCTCATCTTACAAAAAAAAAAATATTTAAAAAATATTATTCGTGGACTATTCTTTTTAATTGCAGTTTACGATATTTTGTTAATAGATTTGGACCTCTTTTAATATATATACATACATATTAACAAATGTTTAAGATTTGATTATTTTTAGATTCTTATCTAATAACTATAAATTATATCTTTCTCAAAGGTTCACAAAAAGGTCAACTCAGCAATTAATTCAAATTATTTGTCAACTTGCTCCTTTCTTATATTTAAGCTACATCAAAGATTTAAGCTACGGTTCCAATATGTTACTTTCATGAATCACTATGCTGTTAAAGTTTTTTGAAAAGCAGTTAATTAATTACTTTTAGAGGGTATATTTACTAGCTTTCAATTGCGTATATTTCATTTTCTAGTATATTGATCGACAAATTTACAAATTACAAGTTACAAATGGTCTTCATTTACTTGCTAATCCATGAATCATTTGAACATTGATTAGTTTTTTTCTTTTAGAATTAAATCTTATGAGACAAATATGTACACAAATTAAAATGGAAGTAATCGAAATGTGTGGCAAGATCAGTGATTTTCATTTTATGATACGACTAAACGGATTTCCATGATATTTCAACAAAGTCAACATACTTTAATTGCAATAACATTTTCTAATTTTAATAAAACATATTTATTCATAATTCACATTGAGCATATATTATTATAAAGTATTTTTACTTATGTATTGGCATATGATGGTAGGATCTTTATAAATAAAAGATTATTCACAACTATTAAGTAAATGGGTATTTCATTATGTAAGGCTGTAACTTTTTTACTTTTATCATTAAATGATTTTTATCTTAATCATTAAAGTGGAGATTTTGAATAGAATAGTTAATATGTACATGTGATATGTATATTGAACTGAACTACGATGAATCATAATCGAGGTTAACAAATGTTGTTGATCATAATTCACATAAGCTTTAATAAGCTTAATCAGCCATAATCTTGAGTGGGTAATGAACTTACATTCATGTGTTATATCTTTTGAATTATCACAGAGTGAGATCCATATAAATGGTCAAAACCTCAATAGCTTGGAGATGTAATTTCATAGATCATAGGATCATATACTTACAAGATAGAATCTATATTATTGATGCTTACTTAAGCTTTTGTGGTACTGATCATTTAAATATGTGGCCTCAGTTTATTCCGTAAATTTTTTATTGAATAATAATATTTATTTCTAAATTTATTTACAAATACAAATATATTAAAAGTGACCATTAGAATAAATAGTGACTTAGGGATAGATATGTAGCTAATAAAGGCATGACACTTATCAATGGCCTAGCTTTAAGTACAAGCATCATATAGAGGGTTAATTATGTGGTTATTATTGGTGTATAAAGGAGTTTTAATTAATTGGGTTTTATTTAATTACATAGGTTACTGCAACTTTGAGCTTTTAGTGGAATACCTTGAGCTTAACTTAGTAATTTCTATGTCATGAGATGACTAGGCCTTGACTATTAAGTTAGAGCTACAAAGCCATGGGTCTACAATCCCTTTGCTAGCTTAATTCTAGTCAAACTCTAACTCTTATAAGTGCCTATATAAAGGAGATGAAATTAGAATAGACTAATAATGTTTACGTAAGGATTTTCTTAAATAAGACAAATCCTACACAAAATTAAGGTTCTATACATGCCCACACATGTGAGGGAGATGATTAAGAATAACAAAGAATATTGCAACTACACTTTGCAGATCCCAATAATGGTAGTGGAAAAGATTGCAGTCATCTTCTTTAGATCTTCAATACAAAATCAAGGTATTCCTTTAATCCTATACAAAAGAATACTCCTAGCACGTTGCATGCACGACTCTGTTAGCTTAAGGGGCTACACATAATGTAATTTTGATGATAACAAACATGGCTCTTAAGTGATTTGATAAATATTGTATTTCAGATTTTACTAGTTCTTGAAGGATAATATTTATGTTGAAGTGAATCACGTGAAATCAAACTCAAGACACTTAACGGACAACGGCGCAATCAAGAATAAAGTTTAGAGCTCAAAGGACTAATTATTGCGATAAATTCTTGTAAAGACGGTATGATTTAATTGATGCATGGTTTAGCGTTTGAAAAGCTCAAGATTTTATTTAAATCATTACTTTTATAAACCAAAAGGTTTTATATTTATAAGATAAAGTATTTTGTGGATTTGAGTAATTTGGACTAAAATAAAAAGTTTTGCAATCTTTGATTTTATTAAGTATTGTTTTGAATTTTGAATTTGGATTTATTTGTAAATATTTAAACTTTTTAGGTCATACTATAATAAAAATTTGAGGACCCGAATGTAATCCAAACATTTGAAATCCAAAAAATGGACAGAGAGTGAGCGGCTAACCGCCTCAGGGCTAGCGGCTAGCCGTCTGAGGAAAATCTCATATTTTTTAATTTTGGACTAAATTAAAAATATTTGAGAACTTTAAAATTTATGGGTATTATGTTAAATTTTGAAAAGGACTTCTTTGAAAAATATTATTATATGTTGGGTCATATCATAATTTCATAAAATTTGGGGAATGAAAGCATTATTTAGAAATTTTGAAATTGGTCTTATTGTGCTTTATTGAATTTATTGCTTTTTATTTCATTAAGGCATTAGATTAAATTATTGTGCGAATTATATTAAATAAATTTTAAAATCTCAATTCATCATCCTCTTAGGTTACCTAGTTATTATTTCAAACTCAAGTGTATTAAAAATAAAGAATGCAATTGGAAACACATTTTGTTAATGCTAGCTTGAGTTGAGGCAGAAAAGACACGTACCGTTGTCTCTTTTGCATTTCTGGCTTGTTCATGTTTTTTATAAAATCTTTGCTCTAGCGATTGATGAGTCAATAAAGACAAGTACTAAAAACTCTTTAATAGCTCAGGCTTGTTTCCTAGTCTTATCAAATCTCAAATTGTCCTATTGTGCAAGCCGGTATGCAAGACTCCTTAGTGTTTAGAAATTGAATTTGGGAATATAAACATTATTTATTTTGTTTTGAGAAGTTTATCCAGTGTTATAAATTGGTCAAAAGACAAGTATTTTATGCATGTTTCTGGAAGAAAAAAGAAAATCAGGTGCTTGAAATTCTAAAATTCTATTCATATTTTTCATTGATCCTAATTTAAATTTTAAGAGTGCTAGAATTAATAAATGAGCACAAATCAATGATATTACTTTTAGCATATTAGTATGAAAGCACTCCATTTTGTTTTTTCAAACAGTAATCTTAGAGTAGTACGCTATCTACTTAAAATTAACTGTCATGACGCTCTTAGGAGTATAGATAGCTTCAATCCTATCGATCTTGAATTCCAAGTGTTTATTTAAAGGGGATCAATGAGTTGCTAAAAAAGTTGCTCTATCCAAATAAGTTTGTCGTGACCAAAGGCTACAACATGCTTTATGCTCAATTGCTGATAAAAATGAAAGGTCTAGAAAATGCTTTCATATGTTATTGTTATCTACAAGTGTAAAATATAAGGAATTTTTTAAAAATACCAGTTGAATCCTAAAGACTAATAAAGGAAGAAACTAAATGCAAAGTTGTACAAACTTTAAAATTAAGGAAATAAAAGTAGGAAAACATATAAAATTGGAGAATAAAATGCTTTGTAACTGAGAGGAAAATATATTCTCTAACACCCCCCACTCAAGATGGCAAGTGAAGGACTAGAACGCCCATCTTGGAAAGCATTTAATGGAAAGAATCAGCTTAAGAGGTTTAGTAAAAATATTTATTAGTTGTTACTATGAACGAAGAAAGGCTGTGTAAACAATACCTCTTTGAATTTTCTCTCGAACTAAGTGGCAATCAATTTCTATATGCCGAGTTCATTCATGGAATATGAGATTGGTAGCAATGTGTAAGGCAGCCTTACGGTCACAATATAGGCATTCAGGTTAAGGATGATCGATTCTAAGGTCTCTAAGTAAATATAGTAGCCAACTAATAATCTCACAACAAGTTGTTCCAATTGCTTTGTATCCTACTTTGGCAAAAGAGCCAGATACAGTTGATTGTTTTTTAGATTTCCATGATATTAGAGAATTACCAAGAATACAATAGCCTGTGATAGAATGCTTGGAATATAGACAACTTGCCCAATCCAGCCATAATATGCTTGCAAATGTAGTGCAACAAATGATAAGAGAAGTATGCGTAGTATGCATTGTCCCAGACTCCTTTTCAAATAATACAAAATTTCGATGGCAGTAAAGTAATGGGTTGACATGCTTCGCTAACGAATTAACCGAGAGTTTGAACATAATAAGCTGTGTCTGGTCTAGTGACTGGAATTTAGAGCAGTCATCTGATTAATCCTCGATAAGAGGATACATTAGAGATAAGTTCACTATTTGAATTAGTCAACTTCAAATTTTATACACTTATTTACAACCAATAGTCTCTTTATGTGGTTGTAAAGATGTGATGTTCCAAGTCGGATTATCCTCTAAAGCTTTGATTTCCTCTGATATTGCATTTTTCCAATCATCAACAAGCATTGCCTGCTTAAAACTCTTTGGTTTTGTGGTGGATGAAGTTGATGCTAAAAAGGAGCGATGAGAAGGAGAAAATTTGTCATAGGAAAGATGATGATATAAAGGATGAGAGGTACTTACAATACATGAAGAAAATGCTGGAAATGATAAATCAAATGTGGCCAACTTGCAGTGATAATCTTTAAGGTAAGAGGGAGGATGAGTTTCTGAGGTGGATCATCAAATTAGTGCTGATGGGTCGACAACTAGCTATCATGAGAGGTGTTGGACTAAGATATCATGATTTTTTTCAACAAGAGAATGAGGCATACTAATTTTGTTATGAGGTTGAGAAGTCTTTTGAAGGAAAGAAATAATATTTTCAAAAAACTTATGCATCTATGGATATGAAAATTCTTTCGTTAATTAAGTCATTCAATTTATCACCTTTTTAGGCATATGGATAAAAGAAAAATAAAATGAGTGGCTTTAGCTTCAATAAGAGGGCTGTTGCTTGAAATCGCAAGGCATCAGCTACATTCAATAAACTCTTTTCATGAATGCTTCCGTTCATAAGATAAAAATCTCGCATGTTAAATTCCAACCGATTATCAAAGGAGATAAGCCCTCCTTTTATAGTCTTATAGCCATACACATGAAGTAGTAATTAGTAAATGGATACACCATTAGTCATAACTTCTTATGAGATAGTGGGAGTTATAGGAGACAAAGCGTTGCTTGATAGAGAGACGAAGAGTTGTTTTGATGAACATCTACATAATTATAATTATTTCATAACACTCCCTCTTGGATTTTCATTCTACAAAGAATATGCCTCATACCTTTGCTAGTAAAAATCCTGAGGGAAAAAAAAGCGTAGGAAAAAGAGTGCATGATTTATTTGTATCTTAAGGAAGTGCAAACTGTCTCATTAAAACCTCACTAGAAAAACTTGATGGGACAAAAAACTAGTCAAGGAAAAAGATTACAATGGGACATGACTTAAAAATGATCTATAACTCCCAAGTATAAGAGTGTTTAGTTATAATATAACTCGGTGAATTCGAGGTCGAATCATAGGGAAAATATTTTTTTTGTTAATTTCCTTTAATTATCTAGAAATTGAAAATATAATTTAAGCACAAATTATTTAATTTGAGCAAAACTATAAAAATAAATTAGTTGAAATTATGGATCCACTCTTAGTATAAATATAATTTAACAAATTCTTTTTCTTTTCTTTTTTTATTGCCCATAATCTTAATTGTATAAATTATTATTATTATTTTTCTATTAATTTTATTATGGATTAAGGGCTTAATATGCTAAAGCTCAATTTGTCTACAATAAGTCAAAATGCCATTTTACCATACTTTATACTAAGATATTAAGAATTTATTATGCCAAACTACCTTATTTGTCTACAATAAATCAAAAATTTAAAGTATAAAATATGGATAAATTAAATAAAAAATAATATAATTTATATTAATTAAAAATTTAATTTAATTAAATCATATTTTTTTTTACTAAAAGTTTCACCTTCCCTAACTATCATTATTTAGCTAAACATAATTGAAATAAAAATAATTATCAAAATTAAATTATATAAAATTATAAAAATTAAAACAATTAAAAATTGAAAATAACACTAAATTTGTTTATTGAAAATACATTACAAAATATTAAAACATAATTAGGATAGAGGAATGAAGGGAAGAATTTGGAGAGAAAGAAGTGAAGAAAGGTATAGAGAAGTGTATTCCCCCCTCCATTTATGCAAAGTTATGATTAATGTACACTAGGGATGACAAAAATATCCGAGTCTGACCTGAAACTGCAAAGATCCAAAAGATATGGATCCGGAAAAATCTAAATCCGCACATTAAAAAATGTGGATTTAGATGATAAAAGTTAGAATATGTGCAAATCAAGGTCTGGATCTAGATGCAAATGCATCCAAAAAGCCAGATATCTAAATCCACAATATTTTTTAATTAAATTATTTTATTGATTTAAAATTAAATAAAAAATATAAGTTAAATGAAAAAATATAATAGGATTAATTAAAAATATATTAAGTTATTTTAAATTAATAAATATATCAAGATCCACATTATTTTATTTAGATTTGTGGTGTTTTTATAATGTTACTTGTGGATTTGTAGTGCTGTTAAATTTGAATTCATGTTATTCTTAATGTTTGATTTATGTTGTGGCATTTTTATTTTTAAATTTATGGTGTTGTATGTTACTTTAGGTGTTGAATTGTTAATTGTTGAATTATGACTAGAGTGTGTTTAATATTACTAGGTAAATTATTGAATTTTAAATTATTGTATTTTAATATATGCGGATATGGATATTTGGGATATTCGCCCGCAATCTGTGAGGATATTATTTGCATCCAAATCCATATATTTTTTTACAGATCAAGATACGGATTCGGATATGAAAATATCAATGTGAATCTAGATTCGGATGCACCTATATACAAATCCGGATCTCGATTTTGCCATCCCTAATCCGCACCACACACATACACAAAGCCAATAATATTTTGCCATACATTTGTTCCACTATACTAGCATAAACATTACTCAATCCACTCAAGCACATCTAACTTATTCCACTAACAATTACCACATCTAACATGGTAAAAACTTTTAATTTCGCAATTGTTACACCAAATGTGGTCAAAACTTATAATTTCACAACAAAAAGTCATGGATCCTCATAAAAAATGACCTAACTTTCCGAACCTCCAAAATCTAAATTTGACATTTATTTATCTGTTTGGAGACTCGAATTACGTGAAATTATTATTTTTACAAAATAAATACACAAAAATACAAGAAATCAAATATTTAGAAACATAATTAGAATTTCACAATATGACATAATTATAAACGTAATTTATAATATAAGCAAAAAAAAAAGATTTTTACCCTTTAGTAAACATAAAATTTTTTAACACTAATCACGCACCCCCAACCAACTTATTGTTAGCTCCTAGCGATTAAAACGCTATATTAAATTGAGATTTCTAAAGTTCACATGCAAGTTAATGGTTGTTTATCTATTGTTTTAAACTACCAAATGAACAAACTCTTCCAAATTTCTCTATCTTTTCGTTGTTCACTCATTATCCAACACTTTGGTTTTGAAATTCATCAAAATGCTATCTTTAGGCAGTATATTATTCACACATATTTTACAATATTACATTTTTAACCCATGTAGTGAGTTTTAGGCCAGTGACTTTTAGACCAATTGGCCTTAGGGCATTAGGTGTTGGAACACCCCTACGGACTTAATTACTTAGGTTTTTGATAAATAAGCAAACAATATATCTACAACTCATGTAGCGAGTATTGTGCCAGTGACTCATAGACTTGTTCACCTTAGGGCACTAAGTGTTGAAACACTCTTATGGACTTAATTCCGTTGGTTTTATATATTCCAAAATTAAAAACCTTCAATTATTTTCCTCTTTTGTTTTGGAATATACACTTTCTACTACCTTAGATATTATCCTTAATAAATCAATAGAACGAACTGTTGTAAAAATTTTAACTTACAACCCACTAGTATGTGTCCTTTTGTATGTGTGTGTGAGAAGAATGATTTAATAATATCTTTTAAATGAATAAATACAAAATGACTTAATAACCAAATGGAGAATTCACAAATTTGAGTAATTCAAAGAAAATGGAACAAAAACAAATTATTATGAATTTCAAAATCAAAATATAATAAAAACTGGACTATTAGAATGCGTCTTAGAAGTAATGACATTTGATACAGCCATAGACATAAAAAAAATTATTTTTTTATTTTTTTAAAATAAATATTTACAATTTGCATCAACTATTTCCTCCCTCTAACCTATTTTAAACATCATCTTTAGCGATTCAGAATTTATAGATATACATACAAACATGTGAAAGAATTAAAAAAACATAAATAATAAAAGGAAGAAGTTGGAAAGATCACACTTGAACTGGCTACAGATGATACGTTTCCAGACTCACTACACTTTGTACCAACCTTCGACTTAAATACACAAAACAATTAGTAAAAACATCCCTAGCATTAAGATATTTCACTACTTGTTAACTATTCCCTCCCCTCAACGAGAATAAGGCGTTGTCCTCAATATCTTAAAAGAAAGAAATAGAATTTAGAAGACATTAACTAATTACTATAAGAAAATACTTACAAACAAATAGTTAAATTTACTTTGCACTTTTTACTATGGCTATTGTTACCATAATTAGTCAACCAATCTAACACCAAGGTCTTAAGATCTAGCTATAGTTTGTAAGTTTGTAAAATATCAAGTAATTCATTAGTAATAGAAGCACAAATACATAGTTTTTTCGCAAAGAATAGAATGAAATGATTCTTAGTTGCATGGTTAACAAATATTATCAAGCCATCATGAGAGTTATTAACATTTAAAAAACGAATGAGTTTTTTATGGATTTATAAATAATCCGAAGATGCAATTGTAATTAACACTCTAGAGTTGCAAAATGTCCTAACAAGAAAATGAAAGGGGCAGCATGATTTGACAATTCGAATATTCTCTTTTATATACTTGAGACGACTAGCTCTTCTCTAGTTGGTGGGTTGGTGATAACTCTATAAAATGAAAGTTATTACGGTAATTCTAGACTTAAATCGAGACCACTTAGAGAGTAAATGATGTGTTTTTAGTATATTTTGGTTATGTTTTGCATAAACATCCATTTTAGTTTAGTCTTAATAAGTTTTGCTTGATTTAAAGTAATTTGTGCTCAAAACATGTGCATAATTGTAGGTTTTCATAAGTTTATAAGCCATGAAGGGATGTTGAGGCATTAGGCTAGCAGGAAGGAGGAAGAATATGGCCACAAAAGAAGTGAAACACAATCTGGGACACTGCAGTGTTACAGCCATTGTTGGAGCAACCATTGCTGTAGCAATTTAGGAATAACAAGGGAGAAAACTTAGCGCAGAATAGTAGTAGAATTACGATATGCAGTTTTCTAATTTGACTCATGTACACTGTTGAGTGTTAGAAAATGCATATTTATAAAGGAGAAAATCATCATTTTATATTTCAAACTTTACTAACAATCCTTACTTTTATGTATTTAAGCTTCTTGTAATTTAATTATGTGTTTTATTTTAATTTAGTATTTTGTGTATTTTAGGGGCATCATAGTTATTTTACAATGAACAAGAGATCAGACGGCAAAACAGACATCACTTTTGAACTCAGGACGGTCGAAAACCTTAGGAGGAGCATAAAAGAAAAAATGGCACTATTTACATGTACGGTACTGTCTATGTTACTGTTCAAGACATTTTTCACATAGATGGATCGATGACGTTGCATTGATCGATGATGTGACATTGATTGATGAGATGTCACGATCTTGTTGGACTAAATTTTTATGCACTGTTAATCGATGATGTGGCAGCATATCAGTGGACTAAAAGTCTTGCGTACGGTACATGCATTACACAGGATTATTTTCAACCAAACTGCGTCACTGTTCAACCCGGGTCAAACTGTGTTACTCTTCACCCACGTGGTCAAACCGCGTACTGTTGACTGATGACGTGACGAAATCTTGAGCGCCTAAACTGTTTTTAATTTGATGGTCATGATTTACTCAATATATCTATAAAAAAGGGGCCTCCCCCCTAATTTGATATCTCTGAATCCATTTTTGGACTCCATTTTCGGTAATTCCTTCTCCATCTTTTATTTTCTATGTATTTTAATAAATTTTCATTTTGCCCCTAATTCAATTATGAGTAGTTAATTTTCTTTCAAGCTTAGGTTGAAGGTGAAGTCTTAACATGTGTCATGGGTTTTTTTTAGTAAATTTATTTTCTCTTCCCCTCTAGTTTTCGTGGATGTTTTGACTTCTCGTCAACAAAGAATAATAATCTTGTCTATGTACCCCCTTGGTTTCACCTGCTCTCTAGTACAAGTTTATTATTATTTGGCACGATAAGCTCTTAGCACTATATTGATTAGAGTGTAGTTCATGAGATGTGGATTCCCCCCTCATGATTTAATTAGTATTAATTAAAGGAATATTTAGCTCATGATGTTTGTTGATACGGATCTAGATACCCAAATATGTCATTTTAATAGATTTTTATTCAATTTATTCTCGCCATTTAAATTCCAATTTAGGATAATCCAAATCATTTTCACCACAAATCCAACCACCCTCATACAAAATTAATTCTATATATAATTAAAATCCACCTCCTTGTAGGATCGACACTCGTCATCATTGATGTATTCTACAATAGATTCTTGCATTTACGAGTTCAATAAAATTTGTACAACATACACCCTAGGCTTTTGTTTTACCCTAGTTTGCAGTTATAAAAAGGGGCACGCATGACATAAAACGGCGGCAAGGAATTAGCATAGAGAAAAAGAAGAGAAAAAAGAGAGGAAGATCAGAATTCAAGGGAACTGAGGTTGTGTCATTGAAGAATCCAACAGAGTTATTTGGATTCACTTTTTGTCGTTCTCCACTTATTCCTATCTTCACTCTTTGATTGAATCTATGTATTTCGTGACCGATATGTTGTTGTTTGTTTTTCTCTTCCAAAATATGAACTAAACTTGCTTGTAGTTGAGTGACAAACAATCTAATGGGTTCTTGATTGTTCTTATAAGTTGCTACATAATTGCTATAGCATTTTACTTTAATAACTATTATTATAATTGTTATTTCGGTTGACCACCCATTTAATGGTTCAAGTTAAGATAGAGCTGCAAAAGGGTATGTCTTAGTGGATATTATTAGAGTAATACTTGATCTTAATTTGAGTTTCCTGGATTAAGTTTATCTTGAATCCCTTAAGGGTTATGCTCGAAGTTAAGATTTGTGACAACTAGACATAGGTACAAACCTTGTAGGGTGGAGAGAATAAATGTTCGTAATGCCATGCCGTAGGTAGAATAAGCAACTGGTCATTGCTAACATACTTAAGGGTATGAGAATTCCAACAAGCGATAGCTGATGATGCAAAGTAATTCTGCCCAGTGCTATGGACAATGCTGTAGCAATTGGTGTTAATTTGATGAAAAGCAGTCAACCTATAAAGAGAGTTTGATCATTCAACTACCTTATTCTTATTTGATTCTTTTTACCCAATTTATTTACTTTAACTCACCACTGCATTTTTTCGTTTTATTTCCTCACAATTATAAATTTCGGTAGTAAACAACTTCACATTTGTTCATTCGAAATAAGGGTAGATTGCACTATCGTGATTGTTGTAGCATTTCTAATAACATCAATCCCCGTGGAGACGATCTTGAATACTCATCACTTTACTACTTGTTGTGTACACTTGCACATTGGCATCAATAGCATTTGATTAAAAATTAACCAATAGTTGGGTAGGCATCCCACAAGTTTTAAGGCTTGTAGGATAATGCCTTCCGTTTGACTTCCTCTAATAAAAATATCTTTTAAGACAAGTTTTGATAACCTTGGCCATATCTTCCATATATTAGGTGTAGTTTTCTCTTTACTATGACACAACTAAGATCTACATCTGCATGAATGAAATCCAGAAAGCACATAAATATTTTTGAATTAGTTATTTGTTGCTATTAAAATAATCTTTAAAACAAGTTGTGAGTATTTTAAAAGAAAAAAAAGAAGCTCATATTTAAAGATGTTAGTAATAGAGATAATGATACACAACTATAAATGAGTTGGCGTATTTGTTAAATGAGTGTAAAGCTTGTGGCTCAATAAGTCAAAAGTAAGAAAAAAAAGTAAAAAAAATAGTGATTAGAATCACACCACTAAAAGCAATAATGCAAACTATAAAACAATAGTAAAATAAAAGGATATGTATTGGTAGTTGTAATTATGACTCACATCTTCATCTGGTTTTATATTTAGTAATGGCTTAGACGCTCTCTATGCCTTGAGGATAGGCTTCCCATTCAATTTTCTTATAAATTGGCAAAATAGGGGTTTTTAGAGTTAAATTTCTAAGACTAATTTAAACAATTTCGTTTTGGAATGGTGTTTATAAATTATGAATCTCATATTGCACATATCTGCTTGGATGCGTCATAAGAGATCATAAGATACCATCTAATGATTATTTAATTAGGTCATATTTAACGGATTTAAATTTATCTTTACCATTTTCATAAACCGTTCTAAAGTTTTATAATGTCGTCGATTGCTATCAATCTTACACAATTAAAATATTTTCAGCCATGTTGATTAGCTCTCTTTCTTTTAGTAAATGTGTTTTTACCAAAATGAGACGTATAAGAAACAAATGGATTGGAAAACTCACCTGCCAATCCGACCTTTTCTTTAATTAACCAACAAATATCAGCAGGAATCCTATTAATCATTAACAAATATAGTCGTTCACTGTAAATTTTATAATTTTTCTTTAGAGCATTTTGAGGGAGAGAAGAAAAACACTTATGTATTGTATGTTGTATTTCTTCCACGTCTGATTTTAGGGTTTCAATTATTATCAGAAACTGAAGATACTAGCTTAAGAAATTATGGAGTTCTGTTATCCACCATTTATATTGAAAAGTAAATTAAAACATAAATAAATCAATTCTACAAAATCAAGTCAAACATAAAGGAAAACAAAATAAAAAAATGAAAACACACAATGTTAAACATGAAGGCAAACAAAATAACATTTCACCTTCTCATTTTTTTAGTTAAACTCAAGTTCCAATTGAATTTTATATATACCACTCTCTATTTCCTAGAGTTCTCTTTCTAAATCCTTAAACAAGATACTAACGTTTATGGTCGTAAATCTCAAACAGGATATTATTTGTAAAAGTTCTCAAAGATGTTTGAAGAGGATCTTTCTTATTAAGGTTCATGCATATCATTCAAGACCTATAAATAAACAATCAACTAATTCAAACAGTAAAATAACAGTTAAAAACAATTAAATCACCCATTAAAAACGAAGAAGACTTAATCAATATTTGGTGGGTCACTCAATTTTATTTCAGTGCCTTCTTTATGTGGTTAGCATTTTCAGATATGGTTTTAATCTTTGTCCATCAACTTTAAATAGGACATCATTTTTTGAATTCTCAATTTTTACGGCCCAATAAAGATATACATTTTTTACAGCAAATGTGCCACTACGCTTTGACTTTAACTTTCCTGGAAACAAACCAAGATGAAAATTATAAAGCAACACTTTTTAATCAATCTGAAATGTTTTTTTTGAAAGTCTCTTTTATCATGAAAAGCTTTTGTTCTTGCCTTAATAATTCTTAAATTTTCGTATGCATCATTCCTTAATTTCTCAAGTTCATTTAATTACAATTTATGCACAATACCAGCATCATCAAAATTTAAATTAAAAGCTTTAATATCCCAAAATTATTTATGCTCAAGTTCAACTAGTGAGTGGCAAGGTTTATCATAAACCAACTGAGGGTGACATTCCTAAAAGCATCTTAAATGCAGTACGGTAGGCCTAAAGTGCATCAGTTAGTCGAAGAGATCAATCTTTGCAGTTTGGATTAATTGTATTTTTTAAAATTTATTTTATCTCTTTATTTGCTAATTTAATTTGGCCATTTATTTGAGGACGATAAAAAGTAACAACTTTATGTGTAATTCCATATTTATTCATTAAGGAATCAAATGACTTGTTACAAAAATTATTACCTCCATCATTGATAATGGTTCGAGAGATTCCAAATCAATGTAAAAGATTTTCCCTTAACAATTTAATCATAATTTTACTATCATTATTTTGGCAAACAATTTCTTCAATTCATTTAAGACATAATCGACTACACTGATATGTATACAAATCTAAACGATGGTGGAAACGAACCTATGAAATCAATTCCCCAGCATCAAATATTTCGATCTCAAGTATGAGATTTGAGGGCATCATGTTTCTTTTAGTAATTGATCCCAAATTTTTGACAGTTTTCACAAGTTTTACAAAATTCATATGTGTCTTTGAATATGGTGGGCTAATAAAATTCACATTGTAAAATTTTAGCAGTAGTTTTTCTTGAATAAAAGCATCCGCCACTTGCTCTAGAAAAAATTTAATGACACTACTTACCTCATTGTCTAGCATACATCGTTTAAAATTTTGATTAGAACAATATTTGAACAAGTAAGGATTAACTTCAATAAAATTTCTTTAACCACAAATTTCTTTTTATTTTGAATGTTCCATTGCAAAGGCATTTTACCTATACTAAGGAAATTAACAATGTTAGCATATCATGGCATTGAAGTAACAGTAAATAAAAATTCATCCAGGAAAGAATTATTGATAGGTGTTATGTCAATGTAGAGTTCATATGTGAGTCTTGATAAATGATTAGCAACGAATTTTTGGCACCCTTTTTATATTTAATAGTGAGTTCAAATTCTTAGAGTAACAAAATCCAATGAATCAGTCTTGGTTTGACATCCTATTTACTCATTATATTTCACTTCAGCGTGGTTAGTAAAAAGAAAGATTTAGAACCAAGTAAATACGAACAAAATTTGTTTAATATAAAGACTAAGCAAGTATCCTTTTTCAAGTGTGGAATAATTCATTTGAGCACTGTCCAAAGTCTTAGTCGCATAACAAATCACAAAGGGCTTACTATCCGTTATTTGTCTTAAAACAACAGCAACAAGAAAGTCAATTGTATCAAACATTAATTGAAATGTAAAGATCAATCAAGAGATCGCATAATAGGTGCAGATGTTAAAAAATAAATTATTTCCCTAAAAGATTTTTAGTAATCATCAGTTCATTCAAATGGCGCATCTTTTAATAAGAGGTTACAAAATTGTTTAGTTATGACACTTAAGCTTTTATA
This sequence comes from Citrus glauca, assembly GCA_029633175.1. Classification (NCBI taxonomy): domain Eukaryota; kingdom Viridiplantae; phylum Streptophyta; class Magnoliopsida; order Sapindales; family Rutaceae; genus Citrus; species Citrus glauca. The sequence goes on from JAQOOD010000001.1 coordinate 14,264,173, forward strand.
AACCTCCTATAAAAACTTGTTTGTCCTAAAAAAAATTGCAAATCTCTAACTATTTTTTGTCGTGGCAATTTAGATATGACTTCGATTTTTACTTTGTCAACTTCAATTTCTTTAATAGATACAACATGACCCAAGACAATTTTAGAAGTAACTATATAATGACACTTTCTCTAGTTCAACACAATTTATTTTTCAACACATCTTTTTAAAAAATTTTCCAAATTTTAAGACAATCATGAAAAGAATTTCCAAACATAGTCAAATTGCTCATAAAGACCTCTAAACCATGTTCAATAATATCGCTAAAAGTACTTAGCATGTATCTTTAAAATGTTACAAGAGCATTACAGAGTTCAAATGACATTCTTTTAAATGTAAATGTTTCAAAGGGACATGTAAATGTGATATTTTCTTGATCCTCAAGCGCAATAGGAATTTGATAATAAAAGTATCAATCTAAAAAGTAGTAGTAGGGTTGTCCCGCTACTCTTTCTAAGATTTGGTCAAGAAGTGGTTTTATTTTCCTTTATATAATAGATGCACATATGCCTATTAGATGTAATTTCTATTAGGGTTAACCCGCCTTTTTTGTTTTTAATATTAATGATTCCAGATTGTTTAGGCACTACTTGTCTAGGGTTTACCCACTTACTGTTAGAGATAGGGTAGATAATTCCCACATAAAGTAATTTTAAGACTTCTGTTTTTACTACTTCTTTCATTAGTGGGTTTAATCTTCTTTGAGGTTGTTGATATGCTTCAACACTTTCTTTCAAATTGATTTTATGTGTGCAAATCAAAAGAATTAATGCCTTTAATATCATTTTTATGCTTTTTAAGAATAAATAGTAACTTATCTTCTTGGTTGCTTGTTAGAGTACAAGAGATCACAACAATATAAGTTTGTTATTCCAAGACAAGCATAATTCAATCTTTCGGGCAAAAGTTTCAATTTAAGTTTAGGTGCTTCTTGTTGTTCTATCTTTTAATGATTCCAAGCTCTTCAAATTTTGGTTTGTCATCATCATTTTATAAAGTCTGAGCACAATCAAACGATAAATTTATATTAGAAGTAGCAAGTTGAAGTTGCTTGTTTCATTCAATTGAATTAACCAAACATATATCAGCAAGTTTAGGAAAATCCCCCATTTGAATATTTTCCTCTACACCAAGATTCAAGCAATTCCCTTTGTTCATCAGTATCATCTTTATTCTCATTTTCTTTATTAGGTTGCCTGCATATGTTGAAAACATTTAATTTTGGAGTAATATTTTCGAAGGAAAAATTTATTAAATCATTCCTACAATTAATCAAAGCATTAGTAATTGCTAAAAATGGTCGACCCAAAATTACAAGAATTGGTTTATAATTATTCACAACAGACTCAATTTCCGAGACAATAAAATCCACAGGGTATATGAATTTATGAACTTATACTAAAACATCTTTCTCTATTCCTTTTGGTACTTTAACTGATCTATCGGCAAGCAAAAGTATAGTTGAAGTTAATTTTAACTCACCAAGATTAAGTTGAAGATAAATTGAATATGAGAGCAAATTAACACTAGCACAAGGTTTAGTAAAGCATGCTCAATTTAGCGACCATTAATACAACAAATAGTAGAACAACTAGAATCTTTATATTTCAACATATTATTAGTAGGCAGATTGGTACTTACCTATTTAGCCATGAATTCTCTTATTCTTACCTTCAATTTCCTCTTGATAGTGCATAAATCTTTAAAAAAATTAGCATATAAAGGTACATGCTTAATTACATCTAATGGAAGAATGTTAACTTTCACTTACTTAAAGACTTCATAAATTTCAGAAGAGGGGTTTGAATTCTTTGGCTTATTCAATGCTTGTTGAAATGGTGGTTCAAATGGAACAATAGTTATTTCTTCACTAGGTATACGTTTATTTAGGCCTTGTTTACCTTTTGCATTTTCACTATCTTCATCATCACAATGTCCAAGAATAAATCTTTCAACAACCTTAGCACTACAAAGATTTATTCTTTATTTGACTTGGTCTATAGGTGGGTTTTGTTAAATCTTAGAATTTGGTTGTGGTGGAGCTGAAAATTTACCTTTTTCTTTCAAATCAAAAAAGGTTTGTGCTTTTAATTGTTAGTAACATCTTGCTTCTAATAAATAAATGCATTGTATCTTTATTATTATTCCATGGTGGTGGAGCATATGGTACATAAAGCTGAACATTTGAAAATTTGTAGATGTAATGCTTGTGAAGTTTGTGCATTATTATTATTCCTCTAACTAAAATTTGGATGGTTTCTTCAACCAGATTATAAGTCTATGAATACAAGTTTGGCTCATTAAAAACGTTAATGGCATTAGCTTAATCATGAAGATATTCTTTAAGTGTAGGTAGAGTGGGACAATCTTAAGTGAAATGATCATTAGAATTATGAACATTACATGTAATTTCTTGATTAGACTTTACTTGATCACTCTTTTTATACTTTAAAACTTCAGCCTTCTTAACTAGGGATGCAAAAATTGCTTGTATTTCATGATATTCTCTAAGGTTATGGATTCCTCTACTAGATTGAGATGGTTATCGTTTATTTGTCAATTCAAAAGTTTCAATAGTATCCCAATATTCTGTGTTTCCAGCTAGTTATTCAAGGTAATCTAATGTATCTTCAGAATTTTTATCTTTCAATTCACCATTATACATCATTTCTACAACTTGTCTACTTTGGGTTGTCATGTTTTTAGAGAAATAAGTGACCAATCACCAAGTTTTAGAATCATGGTATGAGCATATGTTAAACAATTCTTTAAACCTATCCCAACATTTGTATAATGTTTCTCCATTTTTCTGAGTGAAAATAAGTGATTTGCCTTTTAAATGAATTGGTTTTATCAAGTGAAAATAATTATTTCAAAAATTGTTTTTGTATGTCATTTCAAGTTCTTATTTATGTAGATATAAGGTTTGTAGTCAAGTTTAAGATTTATCTCTTAAAAAAATGTGGGGAGGAAGCTTTAATCTAATTGTGTTCATACTATAATTTTAGTTTGTGTATGTAGTAGACACTTCCTCAAAATCTCTTAACTACGAGTATGGATTTTTAGATTCTCAACCATGAAATATTGGTAAAATTTGGATAATACCTGGTTTGAAGTTAGATGGAGATGCTTATGGAGGAAATATTATACTTGAGGGTGCTCTAGTTCTGATTGGATTTATATAGTCTCTCAAAATTCTTGGTTGACTCTGATTATGCACATTATGTTAAGAATGGTTGTATCCTTGATCAATTTGAGGATTAAGTCAACCCAAAAGCTTTTCTTCTTGGATCTTTTCCATGATTAATGGCAGTGATTGAGATCTACAAATTAATTTACCACTTAAAATTAAGATCAACATCTCATGCAATGTTGAGGATGTGTGTGCGTGTGTGAAATTATGTTGTAAAGATGATACATAAACAAATGAACAATACATGAAAAAAATAAATGAAATTATACAAATTAAAAAATAAAATCAAAATAGAAATTGAATAAACAATTAATAAAAAAGTATAAGAAAAGATATGAAATAAAAATAAATAAACTGAAAATTAATTAACTTAAATGGAAATAACTAAATAGGTAGTTAAACTAGGCATAAAAACAATTTAACAGAAATTAAATAATAATTTAGGTTGTTAGACTAACCATACTATATAATGCAAAATAAAAAAAACAAAAATTGAACTGTAGAAATTTTTTTAAAAAAGAAAAGGAATATTTACCTCAAGGTGCAGACCTTTGTTTTCAAAATTTTAAAATGACCTACCAATTAAGTGATTAAATCAAATTGTTAGGGCTTTGTTGTAATTTTTAAATTTAATATTTATGTCTATTCCGTCCTAATCGAGTCCGAGTTGAGTCCAAATAAGTTTGAGTAGTAGGTCCAAATCTTATTGTATAGGAAATTTCAGCTAGAGACCTATTTGAAAACTTGCAAACTCTTGTGATTAAACTGTAATTTTCAAAAGTGTAAAACATAGAAATGTTGGATAAAAGAGAAAATTTTGAAACTATTTTAGCTACAAAAAAATTTAAGAAAAAAAGAAGGGGCAAATGAAAATTTAAGGAAAAATAAGAAAATAAATATTTTCCCAGTAAAGATACCAAAAACTTGACACAACTCAAAAGTGATATAACTCCCAAGTATAAGAGTGTATTGTTATAATATAACTTGGTGAATTCTTGGTCGAACAATAGGGAAAAGATTAATTTTTAATTTTTTAATTATCTAGAAACTAAAAATATAATTTAAATGCACACTATTTAATTTTATTGAAACTATAAAAATATCTTAGTGGTAAATGTAATTTAGTAAGTTCGATGTCTTTTATTTTTTTATTGCCCAAAAGATTAATTGTATAAATTATTATTATTTTCCTATTAATTTTGCTATTAATTAAATACTTAATGTGCCAAAATTCAATATGTTTACAATAAGGCAAAATAATATTTTGCCATATTTTCTACTAACACACTAAAATTTATTGTGCCAAACTTTCTTGTTTGTCTACGATAAATGTAAATTTTAAAATATATAATATGGATAAAATTAAATAGAAAATAATTTAATTAATATAATAAAAAATTAAATTTAACTAAATCATATTTTCTACTAAAAGTTTCACTTTACCATAACTATTATTATTTAGCTAAACATAATTGAAATAAAAATAATTATCAAAATTAAATTTTACATCATTAAAAGAAATAAAAACAACTAAAATTAAAAATAGAACTAGATTTATTTATTGAAAAGATATTACAAAATATGAAAACATAATTAAGATAGAGAAATGAGGAGAAGAACATAGAGAGAGAAGTAAAGAAAGATGTAGAGAGGCATGCTCTACCCTCCATTTATACAAACTTATGATCAATCCACACCACACAAATACACAAAATCAATTATATTTTGGCCATACATTTGTTACACTATACTAATATAAACCTAACGGAATCCACTTAAATACACTTAACTTATTCTACTAACAATTACCTCATCTAATATGGTAAAAACTTATAATTTTATAATTACCACACTTAATGTGGTAAAAACTTATAATTTCACAGTATAAATCACATATTCTCATCGACAATGACCTAATCCTTTGGACCTCTAAAATCTAAATTTGACATCATTTTATCAGTTTAGACCTTGAATTGCGTGAAATTATTATTTTTTTGTAATAAACACACAAAACTACACAAAATTAAATATTTAAAAACATAATTAAAAGTTCACAATATTTTACATAATTACAAATATTTATCATTATATGAGCACAAAATAACATTTTTACCTTAATAAACATACAATTTTTAACACTAATCATAGTGATGTAGTCTTCCATATAAATAACTCCCCCTGTTAAATATGTTCCCCCTCAAAATGACATGGGTCTTCAATAATCAATCCTATTTTTTTGTAATACTTTGGTGAAATAATCTACAGGATCAACCTCATCCTTTGAAAGCCTACCAAATTGAAGATACCATCATCTTGAATTGAAGAATATTGCCATGCATATATTTTCATAATTTTTTTGATCTTCTTAAACAAAATTAAGCTTTAGCGTCCATATCAAGGAAAAAAATATGATATACTTTTCACAATATTTTGACATTTTCAAGTTTACACTAAAAGATACTTTAATTTTTAATGATACAATTTTTCCATTGCCTTTGTATGCACAAGTTGGAATAAAATGTGGTACTTTAGGACCAAAACATATTGTAACATATGCACTTTGATTTCTTAATTACGTGTACGATTAAATTTTTCCGCTTCGAATCGAGACAAATTGAACGCAATTAAAACCTCGAGTGGTCGGATTTTATTTTTCGTTACGGGTCCGGTATAAGCTTAAACTGTGTTAAGCTTATGTGAAAAAAAAAGAAGAGAGCCGGGTTTATATTTTGGTCGGGGGGAGCTGTTTGGAATTTTTGAAAACAGAGAAAAAGAGACAGAGAGAGAGAAAGAATTTGACCCGGTTGACCCGAAAACCCGACCCGGACCCGCGGAATTGACCCGATCGGTTCTCCCAATTTCGGCCACCTCACCGGCCGTGCTTGGTACCGTTTTGAAGCTTGAGAGACGAGCAACGTATCCCTGCCGTCCTTGTTGCCGAAAAACACCTGGAACGCCGCCGGTTGAAGCTCGAAACCCGCGGCCGAAACCCGTTTTTATCGCCATCGATTTCGCCGGATCTTTGGCACACCACCACTTGGATTTTGTTCCTGAGCTCACCAGCATTATTTTTCGACCGACCCCGTCACCTGAATCGGCCGAGTTGCCGCCGATTAGCTCTCGGAAAGTCACGGTTTTGGGGAGTGCGATCTGCGCCGTCGCCGCGCGTGGGAGGTCACCGCCGCCACCATTGGACTCAGCGTGGTTGGAACTAGCAGACCTAAGCTCCTCATTGTCGTTGACTGAAGTCCGGTCACCGTTGACCGGCAGGGGCATTTCGGTAATTTCATAAAACTTTGGGGGTGATTTTGTAATTTTTGAAATCAGTGGGTAATTTGGTAATTTTAGGTTAGGGCAATAAGGTAATTTGTGAATTCGAGGATAATTCGGTAATTTAAGATGTTAAGGACATTTCGGTAATTTTACGCTCCGAGGGTAATTTCGTAATTTCAGATATTTTGATTATTCCTGTGATCTGAATTGGGTAATTGAAGATTCTACGGATATTTAGGGTAAATAATGATGTTGAGGCATTTTGGTAATTTTGGCATGTAGGGGTATTTTGGTAATTATGTACATGCAGGAATAATTATTGTTGTTATATATTCGTTTCGAGAAGTATTATGTTACATTAGTTGTTTGGAGAATGATTATGTCGTTTCCTTGATTAGGAGGATCCGCGAACGAGAATCAACCCACGGACGTTGTTGATACCGAGTCTGGTCATCGTCACTGTGAGTGGAATATACAAAACTTATTTTTATAAGTATATGCTGATTTTATGATACAGTGCAGTATGTTTGAAAAATAAGTATTTAATCCTTTAATTTAATGATTTTCGAGAAAATTGAGATTTATCTATGTGCTGAGATTTATTGTTATTAAAATGAGTTAAAATAATGATTTTATTGTCGCATTTAAGTAAGTGCATGATACTAGATTTAAGTAGATTTGTGATATGTTGAAGAAAAAGGAAATGAGATTTCAGATGAGATTATATGTTTTATGTACATGTGTATAAATGTTATTTGAGAAATCATTAAACAATACCCTTCCCTTTAGATACAGAGAAACAGATAATATGAGATGAATACAGAGATACAGATGAGATGAGATAGAGGCCTTTGGGGCCCGTCTGAACACACATAGAGGCTTTGGGCCGTGTGTTTGGGTGCTCTTGCCTTTTGGGGGCTTACGCATGCAGTATGATAATTACAGAGATACAGATATGAGATATGAGATGAGATTTTCCCCATTTATCCGTTGTAGCTCCAGGGCGTGGCAGTACCCAGATAGTACGTCATTGCCTGTCCGTTGAGGTCCGGATATGATAAGATTATTCCCCTGGGTACTTGTTTGATGATAGTTTTTGATATGCAGTATTTGATATGACACATATTGTGATTTTATGTAGATTTTTGTTATATGGTATTTCAGTGACTGATTTGAATTAAATATGTTTATATAAGTTCTCATGAGATTTTTATGAAATTGATTTGAGAAAGAGAAAATTATTTTAAATAAATTTATTTATTGTGAAAACTAGTATCCACTCACTGAGTTTTATACTCACCACGTTTTTATCATATTTTTCCCCCACAGGAGATTTACAGGTACATCAGTCGATCCAGTATCGGTAGTTAGATTTGAAATTGTGGCCACGTGATGGTGCTAGGAGTTGTAGTTTGAATATTATGATATTTGGGATTTGCGAGTTATATTTACGGTTATGTTTTGTATTTAAAGATAATCATTGTATTTGTTTTTATATTGGAGTGATTTGTGCGATATTTCAGATGATGACTGGAGAAGTTGGATTTGAAGTTTGGATGGGTAATGATATATTATTGGGAGTGTTGTTTTGTAAATTGTAGTTTTGGGAATTTTGTATTTATAAGGGAGATGCTGTCAGATTTTTAGCAGAATTCTTAGATATTATTTTTATTATTGATCCGATTTTACAAAATAAGACAGACTCGCCCTAGGAGTGCAGGGCGGGTCGTTTCACATATATATTATATTTTAAAATAGAAACAATTTTTAGTATGAAATGCTTCTTGTATTTCTATAATACCAATATTTCATTCGATAAATTTCAATCTATAAATTAAAAGAAGTTCTTCATTTCTAGATCAATCGTCTAGAATTTTATTCCTAAAAGAAATAAATTCATAAGCTCTTCAGGAGTTTTTTCATGATGAACTTATTAATACATTTTGTTAAGATTACAAATTTAATTTTTGATTTTTAATGAAAATCACATAGCAAAAAATCACAGTGAATAATGACATATCTCACTTCTAATAAAATTTCACTCAGGTTATTATACTTTATAAGTCTATATTGCTGTGTTATATACAAGAATGATTATAGCTTTATGAAGAATATATAAGGTGCAAACTTTTTTATTAGTACTTTGAGTATTTGTTTCAAGCATTTTAACCTTCAAGGATAAGTATATAGATTCGTCAATTTAATTTTGACATACAACAGTTCAGATTTACATTTTATTAATAAATTTTACAACTTCAAGTGTATGAACTACATGTCCAAATTCCTTATATTTTCTAATTAATCGTCTTTTAGCATATGGACTACAGGTCCTAATTTTGGTCAATCATATAATCGACGTTCTTTTACATTTTTGTGATTCAACATCCTAAAAATTTTATTATAACAACTAAATTTTTATTAGCAAAAATCTTATATCAATTTTAATTTTTCTCTTGCTCTTGATCAAATATTTTTTATTTTTCAATATATATGCCTAATGAGATCTTTCAAGCTTCTAATAAATATGCCTCTGCAAGGGTTAAAGATATCTCTCTTTCCTAATTTGCACACGTGTCTTTATAGGAGAATATGAATCTCTCTTTATTTCTCACAATTTACCTCTTCAAGGGTATTTAAGATCCATTTTCTAGTTGGTACATTATGCCTCTCCATGGACAAGATATTCAATAATTTAATATAGATCAAATATTTTGCTATACATAAAAACATGATCTCTTAATAGCACCGAATTATTTCACTTTAACTTCCCAAGAATTAAACTTTGGCTCCAATTGATTTATTATATGCTTCAGGCATTCATACATTTATTTGTCTCACTATTGCATCCTTCAAGGACATCATATTAATAATAATCATGTTTTGTTTGTGATTTTTCACTTTCACATTTCAGTAGATTCATTCAATAATATATCAATAATGCGCATTGTATGATAATCTTGTTGAACTTCAAGCTCAAACAAATTAACTCATGTAAAGATCAAAGTGGGATAAAGGTAATCCAAATAGTTTATATTATCCACTAAATGTATATCATTTTGCTTCCACTAATCATAGGAGAACTTTTACAAAATTATTAAGCTTCCATAGCAAATTTACTAAGCCAATTTACTCAGCCAATTTACTAAGCCTCCATGACCAAGATTGATTTAATTTCATACCTTGTCCGGCGGTATAATATTCACTTGTTGATTTCTTATCAAAAGATCTATAACCATTATAATTTTGAAAAGTTGTTCAATAATGGTTATATCCAATACTAATCCCACAAGAGCAGAAACTCATTAATGAATTGAATTAGTCACAATTTTCTTTTCAATCAAAAAATCATAATTTTTATCTTTTAATAAAAGAAAACATAACATCAATTTATATTGGCATTGTTGATTTGCTACTGCAGGAGCATATTTATGCTACAAAATCATGTGTCTTCTAACATGTTTCTTTTATTTTTTCTCTCCACATAATTTCAAATCAGAGAATCAACCAAGCTTTTGAAATTATCGTTAAGCATATATATGAAATTTGAGCTCCCTCAAGGAGATTATCATAAATGAAAATCATAATCCTTTACCATCATTTAAAAATTGATTTCTACCACAAAATACTATAATACTATTTGTGATATCAAACATGTTAATATTAATTAGATAATTAGTAATTCAAAAAATCATTAAAAAGTCATTCATTAAGAATTTAAATAAAAATATACAGATAGATAATTAGTAATTCAAGAATTCATAAAAGAGTCATTCATTAAGAATTCAAATAAAAATATACAGATAGATAATTAGTAATTCAAGAAATCATAAAAGAGTCATTCATTAAGAATTCAAATAAAAATATACAATCAAATAAAAATTTACATATATATGCTTCTTACAACTCATTCCTATATTTTCTTATACTAAACCGTCCTTGAAAATTATCTAACATAAATTAAGCATGCAGAAAACTATCACTAGATGTCTAAAAGATTCAAAATAAAGCAATGAGCCAACAATAAAATATAAGTATTATAATTAATCCTAGCTTTATGGGCATGCAAATAATGGCTTGTAAAGAAAGATAGAATACTTCTCCGTGTAGTTAGAATATCGTGCTAATAACATGTTAAATTATTTATCAATTAGGAGCAAAATAATATAGCAAGAGAAAGAAAGAAAGTAAATAAGAGACACGATGTCTAGAGAAGAATTTTATTCACTCTCATGTACATGTAATGAAGGAGATGAGCCCTCTTTTTATAGTTGTATAACCATATGAATGAATAAAAAAAAATAAGTAAATGGATACATCATTAATCATAACTTCTTATAAGACAGTGGGAGTTATAAGAGACTAAGAATTGTTTGGTGAAGAGATGAACAATTGCTTTGATGAACATCCACATAATTCTAATTATTTCATAATAGAATTTTAATTTTCATGTTAAGTTGGTTTCCAACATAAAACTAAAAAGATTATGTGAGTAAGCGAGTATCACTCTTTTACTTCATAAGAAAAATTCAAGTACATCTTGTATTATCATCAACAATAATAAGAAAGTAATGAGCATTAGACAAGGAAGCAACATGATATTTGAAGGACAACACTTGTCCATTAGGTTCCTAATATCGCAACTTTTGTGCAGTAAAATTAAAACAGATCGCGGAAGCTCTAGAAACATCGGATTGACTTCATTCAAAAACGAAAATCAAGAGGAAAGATTGAAGTTTAATTACCTTACTTGAAGTTTCAAAAATGACTTCGTGAAGTAGAAGAAAACGACTGGAAACAGCAAGCTATGAACACTGTCCAGAAAATACGGCTCTGCACGAACAGCTTCTGTTTTGCCACGATCTGAGATCCTTTAAGCACCCCAATTGTGATGCCTCTAGTCAGTCCACACTTAGAAATGTTCTAGGAGTCCATAGGATTTGGAATCTCGAAATGTCATTTAGAAATGAGAGAGATAATGAAGAAAAATGAATGCTAGTTCATAATGATTCATTCCACCAAATAAAGCCACCATTATCTCTAATAATGGCACCAAACATTATCATGTGCTAGACCCACCCACTTAACCATTATTTATTGAAAGTGATCTTATCACTTCAATAAATTATTTAATCAAATAAATAAATAGCTAAATTAATTAATTTTCAGAATTAATTAATTAATTCCATTTTGATCAAATCAAATGGTTAAATGTGGGCTTCTCTTGTGACATGTTCTAATACTTTCTCTTAATCCATATAAGATCCAATAAAAGCCCAAAATTCTAAACCCAAAAAATGGTCTAGAGATCCATAATCATATATGAACCAGAACATGTCTAAAATGGTCATTTTACATGCTCGATATTAATAATGTTTAATTGAGGATTTATGAAATTTATTTTGTTCCTTAAACTATTTATGGAACATCTAAATTTCTATCTTAAATTATATAAGATATATTTATATATATATTCATTCTCAATGAATTATAATATAAATATTGATTTTCCTAAAAATAGGAAATTTAACCTCTCAATTTCTAGTAACTCCTTTTATTCATTTCTATTAAGTGTGTGACCTTTTAGGTTCTTAGTTGTAAGGTAGTAGAACTATTTTAATGATAAATCGTTATTATTAAATGATACTAAACTCTTTAGTTATCAATTAGAACCTTTCCAATGACCTTAAGATGCATTGATAATACGCTTTATCAATATTGATCTTAAGGTTTTTACAAGTCATGAGTGACACCTAGCAGTATATAACAACTATCCAAAAAACAAGAATTGTTGGATCTATAGAACCTATTCTATTGTATCTCTATGTCTTGGTCTCTTCATCATCCATGTCCAGAGAAAAGCACGGCTTATGGTTTATTATGTTAAGCTGTTATGCTTTATCTCAAAATAAATCTAAATGAACTTGGCATGAAAATATAATTTGAACTCCTTCAAATATATTTCACCTTGGCCAAGGATTTCTCATGCCAATTCATATTATCTCATAGGGACATCCATTGCATATTACAAAGTGATGAATTCCATATTGGCCATACACTTGTCTTCATACATAGCCAACCATGACAGCTATTGCTAGATCTCTTCCATGATTAGGAATCAATCATTATGCATTCACATATCAGAGATGTCTATATATAAGACATCTGTTATGCCTCAGGTCTAAAGACCATTACTAAACATAGTATTTGTTACAATGTATAATAAGTCATTAATACTCAAAACCATATGGCTTATTATATTTGGTCAAGTTCAGTAAACTTGTTCTGTTAACAAGTACCTATGTGTTTGACTTGACATTTCATGTCAATGATATGAAACTCACCATCCATTTTAGTATCACATACCATAAGGAGTCATAACACATACTAGTGTTTATAGGAATTTATAATGTTCAATCATAAATCCACCACTAGGAACTAGTTTAGAAGTATAGTGCAAAGGATGCACGTTTCATATTCTCAACAAACTCGAGAATGTGCTCCTTAACTATTTTACTTCTTGGACTATATTCATTAAATTAATACATGAATATTGATAACTTTGCCATTTTATAAATATCAAAATGCTATTCAAATATAATCATTCTCTAAACAATCAAATCACCATTCGATTGGCTTTTAGGGCATATTACTAACAATATTCTCTTCATATATCATAATAGATTAAGTCAAAATGCTCTAGAGATTTTAATACTTAAAGCAGAAGGAAGACAAGTTGTTTAGCTAGTAGACAAAGTTCATAAACTTTATTTTGAGTAGAAATGTTTAGATCAGAAATATATTTAGAAAATAATTAAGGATGTTGATGGCTTGGATGCCCCAAGTATTGACGTCAAAAATTAGAAGAAGACATGGCTTGTAGACATTTTAAATGAGTTACAAGTAATTCAAATAAGGAAAGGCTATCATGTAGTTTACCCACTCCATTACCTTTTTTGAGGACTGGTCCTATATAAGACAAGAATTATAATAGAAATTTATAATGCAATTTGCATCATGAGTGAGTTTTCCAGCTAAAATCAAATTAAATTGGAAGCTAGGAAAACAAAGAACATTATTTAAAACAATATTGGGTGTCAATTGAAATTTACCAATATAAGTAATTAAGGCATCTACCTTATTAAGTAGTGTTAATTTTTAAAACCAATTCCCAGAAAAATATCCAAGCAAAACGGATCAAGAATCTAAGAAAGAAAAATACACCAGCTGATGCTTAACCAAAACGACACTGTTTGAAGGAAAAACTCACATGCTTCTATTACTCAAACTGATTGCACGTGATCACACCTCCAAAACGAGATTACAAGCTTTCAGTTAAAGCAAGAATTATAGAAATTAGATGAGAAAATAAAGAGAAATCACACTAACTCCAGAGGCTATTCATTAGCCCCTTTTATATTGAGGTTTCTGGAAATTTTCCGGAAACACTTGTTGAGTGTTAGAAAGTGCATATTTATAAAGGAGAAAATCGTTATTTTACATATCAAGTATTCTAACAACCGTTACTTTTATATGTTTAAGTTTCTTATACTTTAATTATGTGTGTTTTATTTTAATTAAGTATTTTATGTATTTTAGGGGCATCATAGTCATTTCATAATAAACGAGAGATCAAATGGCAAAACGGACATTGTTTTTGAACTCAGGATGGTCGAAAACCTTAGGAGGAGTATAAAAGGAAAAATGACACTGTTCACATATACGGTACTATTCATATGTACGGGTACTATTGGCGTTACTGTGCAAATAGTGGCTGTTGACGTGTCTGGGCAAATAGTGGCTGATGACGTGGCGAAATCCTGAGCGTCCAAACTGTTTTTAATCCGATGGTCATGATTTACTCGATGTAACTATAAAAAGGGGGCCTCCCCCCCTAATTGGGCATCTCTGAATCCATTTTTGGGATTCATTTTCTGTAATTCTCTCTCTATCTTGTATTTTCTACGTATTTTAATAAATTCCCATTTTGCCCCTAGTTCAACTATGAGTGGCTAATTTTCTTTCGAGCTTGGGTTGAAGGTGAAGTCTCAACATGTGTCATGGGCTTGATTTGGTAAATTTATTTTCTCTTCCCCTCTAGTTTTTGTGGATGTTTTGACTTCTCGTCAACAAATAATACTAATCTTGTCTAGTACTGCCCTGGTTTCACCGGCACCCTAGTCTAAGATTATTATTATTTGGCGCGATAAGCCCTTAGCACCATATTTATTGGAGCGTGGTTCATGAGGTGTGGATTCCCTTCTCATGATTTAATTGGTATTAAAAAGGAATATTTAGCCCATGATGCATGTTGATACGGATCCAGATACCCAAGTACGTCATTTCAATAGAATTCACTTCAATTTATTCTTGCCCTTTTAACTCCAATTCCAGAATTTATTCTTGTTATTTTAATTTAAGTTTTAGCATAGTCTAAATCATTTTCCAACTTAAATCCAATCACCCATTCACTAAATTAATTCTATATATAATTAAAATCAACCTCCTCGTGGGATCGACACTCGCACCATTAAGCTATACTACAACAGATTCGTGCGCTTGCGAGTTCAATAAAATTTGCACAACAACACTCTTAACAACTATAATAGACTTTGCTACATTAGTGAAGTATTTACAAATAGACCCCATACACTGAATGTGATATGCATTATGGCTCAGTAACTCTCTTTCATTTATAGTTTAGTCCCTAGATTCACAACTCAATTCTTCACAATCTCCACCTTGCAGATCAAATTCAATTTGAAGAACCACCAAAGCAACGTCGAAAAAACCTTCAACAATCTATAATTCACTCTTGAATTTAGTTTGAGTTGGGCAAAACACCCATTAAGTTTACACAAAACTCAAACTTTGCAGTGGGAAGCACTTTGGTTAGTGCATCTGCTGGATTCATATCTGTATGAATTTTAGACACTACTACAATCTCTTTTGCAACTTCCTCTCTAATGAACTGCAACTTTACATCTATATGCTTAGTCCTTTCATGGAAGACTGGATTTTTAATCAATTGTAGAGCACTTTGATTGTCACATAAAACTTAAACTATTTTTTTATACAACCAAAGTTCATTGAGTAACCCCTTAAGCCACATAGCTTCTTTACTACCTCTGTGGCTACAACAAATTCAGCCTCAGTTGATGACAAGGTTACTATTGGCTGTAAGGATGCTTTCCATCTTACTAGGCACATGTTCAATATAAACATGTACCATGAAATATACTTTCTCTTATCTAAATCGCCAGAAAAATCAGAGTCTACATACCACACGATTTCACTTACACCACTCCTTGACTTCCTATACAGTAGACCACATGTAGAAGAGCTCCTGAGACACTTCATAATCCACTTAACAGCACCCCAATGAGTTTTATTTGAACAACTCAAAAACCTACTAACCACACAAAGGCTATATCTGGTCTGGTGCAAACTAGTGCATACATCAGGCTGCCCACAACCTGTGCATATGGTAGCCCTTCCATTTGAGCCCTTTTAGCTTTTATGAGTTGAGCTGTTGACAACTTAAACTGATAACCAAGAGGTGTCAAAACAGGTTTTTTATTGTGCATATCAAACCTTTCTAAAACCTTCTTGATATATTTTTCTTGACTTAGAAATAAAGTTCCAATAGCCCTATTTCTGAATATCTCCATACCAAGGATCCTTTTTGAACACCCCAAATCCTTTATTTCAAACTCACCTTTCAGTAGATTCTTTAATTTTTCTACCTCAGATTTGTGTTTGCTTGTAATTGGCATATCATCTACATAAAGAAGCAAGTATATAGCTCCACCTTGATCCAAGCTACCAAAATAAACACAATTATCAAACTTGCTTTTGTGATAACCATTATTCAACATGAAATCATCAAATCTCCTATACCATTGTCTAAGAGATTGTTTGAGTCCATATAATGACTTATGCAGCAAACAGACATAGTCCTCTTTTCCTGTGTGTTCAAAACCTTCAGGTTGCTTCATCAGTAGCTGTTCTTCAAGATTTCCATAGAGGAAGGCTATCTTAACATCCATTTATTCCAGCTCCATATCCAGCAAAGCCACCATAGCTAAAATGATTTTTTATAGAATTGTGTTTGACAACAGGGGAGAAAATTTCAGTGAAATGTATGCCCTCTCTCTGTGTATACCCTCTAACCACAAGTCTTGCTTTATACCTAGAGGGCTCAACCTTTGGAATACCTTCCTTCTTCTCAGAAATCCACTTACAACTGATCAATTTCCTGTTTCCTAGATTTCGCACAAGTTGTTAATATAAATATTTATTTATTATTGATTTTTATGATAACAAAATTGATTAAGATTTATTAAACTTTTAAAAGCTCAAAATAGTTTTTATATACTTTTAAATCATCATTCTCACTTTATAAATGCTTTATATTCTATGAAAATGTTTTTGGTTATTCTCATGTTAATGGTTTCATTTGAAAAATCTTTGAGATTTTTTATGATAACACGTATTGCTTAAAATCCTGAAAAGGGACCTAATTGATAAGTTTTATAAAGTTTTGAGCCATAGTATAATTTTATAAAGTTTTAGTATCAAACTATAATTTTGCAAAAATAGTTCGCTGTAGCTGTTACTATAGAAAACGGTGATCTGACATCTTGATAACGACTCACTAACATCGATTAGAATTAATGATTAGTCTCTGGACACTAACGGCGATCCGACATCTAGATAACAGGGATCCAAAAAATTTAAAAATTTAGCCCAATGGTCATATTGACCCGTCAAATGGAGATCCGACATCTAATTAACGGTGATCCGATAGTGAGCAGAAAGTTAATAACGGCTAGTTTTTGCTCCAACTATAAATAAGCTCATTCAAATTCAAACAAGATTGATCACAACACGACCATTGAGCTTATATTCGAGAATACAATCTTCATAGAGCTTTAAAACACATTGTTGCTTCATCTATTAATACATTGGGCATTGATTTGTAATCTTAAATATTGTATGAGAGAAAAACAATTTTTAATCTTTTACTTTGAGTGATTGTAAGTGTTGGGATACATTTGGGTTCAGAAATTGGAGATAATCTCTTGTTGTAAAGGTTTATTGACACATTGGAAGTTAAGTGTAAGCATTTGAAGCCTTGGAGGCTTGCTTAGTGAAATCCTCAAGTCCGGAAAGCTTAGAGGCGTGGACGTAGGCAAGGTTGGCCGAACCACGTAAAAATCTTCGTGTTTGAATCTTTCTTCCCTTATCTGTTTATATTGTAATTGATTTAATTTTTTTTTCCATTACATTCATTTTAGATTTGCATGAAAATTTATTTTAGAATAAAATAATTTTTAGAAACACAATGCACCCTCCCTCTTGGGTTGTACACTTGTATTTCATTTGGTATCAAAGCTTGGTTCTCTTGTTAGCACTTAACTGTTTAGAGTAAAAGATCCATGGCAACCCAAAATGACTCAACCCTTAGGGAAGGACAATCCATAACTAGACCACCATTCTTTGATGGAAATGACTACCCATATTGAAAAACTAGGATGAGAATTTATTTACAAGCACTAGATTATGAAATTTGGGAAGTTGTATGTGATGGTTTTTTTTTGCCCCTAACTAAAAATGAAATCGGGGAAGATATTTCAAAACGTTCAAGGGAATGGAATGAATTGGAGAAGAGAAAAGCTTCTCTAAATTCCAAAGCTATGAATGCTTTATTTTACGCACTTGATAAGAAAGAATTTCATCGAGTGTCTAGTTGTGAAAGTGCCAATGAAATTTGGCACAAACTTGAAGTAGTCTATAAAGGTACAAATCAAGTGAAAGAGTAAAAAATTAGTAAGCACACTCGACAATATGTGTTACTCAAAATGGAACAAAATGAGAGTGTGTACTCTATGTATACGAGATTTACGGATAGTAAACACCCTAGGAGCCTTAGGAGAGACCTTCTCAAATAGCAAAAAAGTGAAGAAAATCATTAGGTCACTTCTAAAAGAATGGAGACCTAAAAGAACTGCTATTGAAGAGGCCAAAGATTTAAATACTTTACCTCTTGATGATTTAATTGGTTCCCTCATTTCATATGAAGAAGATTTAGGAGCGGAAAAAGGGCATGAGGAGAAGAGGAAAACATTGCTCTCAAAGCTTCAAAATATGAGAGTGATGGGGAGAGTGAACCGGATGATGAAGAGTTGGCCATGCTAGCTAAGAGGTTCAGAAAATTCTTCAAGAAAACCGGAGAGAGAAGAAATTTCAGAAACTTCAAGAACTAAAGGGAGAAGAAAGAGGTAATCACATGCTATGAATGTAAGAAACCTAGCCATATAAGATCGGAGTGCCCAGTTATCAAAACTCAAGAAGAAAGCCATGGTTGCAACTTGGGATGATAGCGAGGAAGATTCAAGTGATGAAGATGGGTCGCAAGAAGTATCAAACCTACCGCTTATGGCAATAAGAGAGGATGATGATCTAAATGAGGTAAGTGCCCTCACCTATGATGAATTGTATGATGCTTTTAAAAAATTGCATAATGTGTTGATGAAGATTGGTAAAAAGAATGTATATCTTAAAAAGAAGATGGCAAAACTTAAAAAGGAAAATGAATCTCTAAATGAAAGAATTACATGCCTAGAAATAGAGAATAAAACATTATATGATGAAATTCATTATCAAATGAGAAACCTAGCATCTCACATGAGCATTTAGAATTACACATAGATGATTTGAAAAATGAAAACGAAACGCTTAAGAAAAAGAGCAATGAGTTGAATGAGATTGTTTTGAAATTTATAAATGGGCAAAAGATGTTGGATAACATGCTTAATTCATAAAAATGTGTGTTTGACAAAGAAGATATTAGTTATAAGCCAAACTTGAAACAAAAATATTATAAAAACTACTTTGTAAAGAGTACATCTAGTAACAATCAAATTGTATGTCATTTTTGTAATCAAGATGGTCATATGAAAAATAGATGTCCAGTAAAAAGAAATGTATATTATGGTATGAAATGCATTTGGGTTCCAAAAGGAACCACTACTCGCTCTCAAGGACCCAAAAAGCTTTGGATACCTAAAACTTGAGATTTTCTTTATAGGGCTTGAAGAAGAAAAAAAAATAAATGGTACTTGGACAGTGGTTGTTCAAGGCATATGACTAGAAACTATGCATGGTTCTCAAGCTTCACCAAAATTGAAAATGGTGGAGACGTATCATTTGGAGACAACTCAAAAGGAAAAATTCTTAGAATTGGAAATATTGGTAAAGTTTCCTGAACTCTAATTGGGAATGTATGTTTGGTTGAGAGCTTGAAACACAACTTAGTTAGTATTAGTCAATTATGTGACAAAGGTTATAAAGTTATCTTTGATAAATTTAGTTGTGTTATTGAGAATTCATGTGATGACAAGATCTTATTTGTTGGGAATAGATGTGGAAATATTTATATCATTGACATAGAATGTGCATCTACTCTTGATAAATGGTTTTCGGCATTGCATAATGATAGTTGGTTATGGCATAGAAGGTTATGACATGCAAGTACGGATTTGATTTCAAAAATTTTGAAAAATAATTTAGTTAAAGGCCTTCCAAAATTGGTTTTCAAAAAGATAAGATTTTTGAAGCTTGTCAATTTAGAAAACAAATCAAAACATCTTTAAAAAATAAAAATTATATTTCTACTTTAAAACCACTTCAACTTCTTCACATAGATTTATTTAGGCCCTCTAGATATGCTAGTCTAAATGGCAAATATTATGCATTTGTGATCATGGGAGGGAGTTTGAAAATCATGCATTTGAGACTTTTTGTAATGATTTTGGTATTGAGCATCAATTTTCATCACCTAGAACTCCACAACAAAATGGAGTTGTTGAGAGAAAGAATATGTCAATACAAGAAATGACTGGGAGTATGTTGAATGAAAATTCCTTTCCTAAGTATTTTTGGGCCGAGACCGTCAACACCGCTTGTTATGTTTTAAATCGTGTATTGATTGAACCTAATCTTAACAAAACTCCATATGAGTTTTGGAAAGATAGAAAACCCAATATTGGTTATTTCAAAGTTTTTGGATTCAAATGTTTTATTTTGAACACAAATGATAATCTTGACAAATTTGATCTAAAATTCGATGTTGGTATTTTTCTTGGATGTTCAAACTCAAGCAAAGCTTATAAAGTTTGTAACAAAAGAACTCTAGTTGTAGAAGAATCAATGCATGTTACATTTGATGAATCTAACCCCTCCTCTACGGAGAAAGTTGTTGTTGATAATGATACAGATGAAGATTTACAAAAAGAGTCATCAAAAGATAATCAAAAGGATGTATCTAATGGGAATTAAGATGAGCAACATGAAGAAATGAATGTAGAGCAAAATGAAGGTACTTCTCAATCACTCCCCAAAGAGTAGAGGTATGTTTCTTCTCACCTTAAGGATGTAATTTTAAGAGATCCCTTACGAAATGTTGCAACTAGATTATCACTTAGGAATACTTGTGAGCATAATGCATTTATTTCTCAAATTGAACCCAAATCCTTTGAGGATGCGGAAAATGATGAACCTTGGATTATGACAATGTAAGAGGAGTTAAATCAATTTGAAAGAAACAATGTGTGGGAATTAGTTCCTAAACCTGAATATCAATCCGTCATTGGTACTAAATGGGTATTTAGAAATAAGATGGATGAATCCGATGTGGTTGTAAGGAATAAAGCTAGATTAGTGGCTCAAGGTTACAACCAAGAAGAATGAATTGATTTTGATGAAACATTTGCACCCATAGCTAGACTAGAGTCAATTAGAATGTTATTGGCATTTGCATGTCATAAAGATTTCATTTTATTTCAAATGGATGTGAAAAGTGCTTTCTTAAATGGTTATATTATAGAAGAAGTATGTAAAACAACCCCCTGGTTTTGAAAATGAAAAATTTACAAATCATGTTTATAAGTTATTTAAAGCTTTGTATGACTTAAAACAAGCACCTAGAGCATGGTATGATACGCTTAATAATTTTTTGTTAGAAAATGATTTTTCAATGGGTAAAGCGAATATTACTCTCTTTGTCAAACATAAGAATAAAGACATACTTGTTCAAATTTATGTTGATGATATTATTTTTTGTTCTACTAATGAATCTTTGTGCAAAGAGTTTTCATCTTGTATGAGTAAGGAATTTGATATGAGTATAATGGGAGAATTGAAGTATTTTCTTGGGCTGCAAATCAAACAAAACAATGAGGGAGTCTTCATCAACCAAGTTAAGTACATCGAAGACTTACTCAAGAGATTTGGTATTGATGAATCAAATACCAAGAATACTCCAATGAGCACAACAATCAAGCTTAATAAAGATGAAAAAGGTAAAGAGATTGATATTAAAAAGTATTGAGGTATGATTGGCTCTTTACTTTACTTAACCGCAAGTAGACCCGATATCATGTTTAGTGTATATTTGTGTGCAAGATTTCAATCATGTCCCAAGGAATCTCATTTGCTTGTTGTTAAAAGATTTTTTTGTTATTTAAGTGGAACCATAGATCTTGGCCTTTGGTATCCTAGGGGAACTCATATAGATTTAACATGCTATTCGAATGCATACTTTGCCAGTTACAAAGTTGATAGGAAAAGCACTAGTGGAACCTGCCATTTACTAGGTCATTCACTTGTTTCATGGTTTAGTAAGAAACAAAATTTGGTTGCACTTTCAACTACCGAGGCCGAATATATCGCTGCCGGGAGTTATTGTGCACAAGCACTTTGGATGAAACAAACACTTAGAGATTATGGCTTTAATCATGAACAAATTCCTATTAAGTTTGATAATACTAGTGCTATAAATCTTTCAAAGAATCTCATTCAACACCCTAGAACCAAACATATAGAAATTAGACATCATTTCTTGAGAGATCATGTTCAAAAGGGAGATTACATTAGAGTTTATTTCTACGGAAAAACAACTTGTCAATATTTTTACAAAACCGCTTTGCGAAGAATAATTTTCAAAAATCCGGCATGAACTTGGGATGATGAAATTTTCGCATTAACATCTTTATTCATGATATTGAGTCTATTAAAATTGATTGATTTATGATTTGATGTTTAAATATCTATGGAATGCTCATGATTGATATACATGTAGAGTGTGTGTATTTTTGAAAAATGTATGAATTAATTGCTGAAATACATATATGTTCATGAATCATGCATTGAACTAGCACTTAAACAATTTTGGATCAATGAAATGATCTTGAAATGTATTAATTGTTGGCCAAATACTAAAATAAATGTGTGAAATCATAAGTTGTAGAAAACAGATTGTTGTTATTTCAATAAACGGCTAACCGTTTTCGGGCAGAAACAATGGGAAGCATTCTGGACGCAGTCGGTTCGCCGATAACACATTAACGGCTCGCCGTCTTGATGAAACATTTTTGAGTAACTCTCTGGACTCTGTCGGATCGTTGATATCGCCATAACGGCCCACCATTATTACGCGTTAAGGGTACAGTGACCCATCTTCTTCCTATTTTCTTTTTGCTCTTAACACACTCTCTCTCTAAAATCGCGACTGCAACTTCGTCTCTCTCCAATCCATCATTTTTCTTGCTCTTTTTCACCAAATTTAAGCATTAAAAACCTTTCTTATCTTATTTGGAACCTTTTTAACCGATCAAAACTTGTTTTTTATTCACAAATTGAGAAATCCCAAAATTGAAACCCCCAAACCAGCCACACTTCTCTCACTAAAATTGACCCAAATTTCTTCAATTTTCTATAACATTTCAACTTGTAATCACTCTCATCTATCAAACTTCATTTCTACTGATCTAAATTTCTCCAAAATCATTAATGGCACCAAGACCACAGTCACAGAGGCGTGCTCGAACCAAGCACACTGCCCCACAACAATCCAGTTCCTCCAGGCCTCCCTCTTAGGACTTCGAGAGCCTTCATTTTTCCAATGCTAACTCTGCTCAGCGATTTCGTGACAAATTCATGGGCAAACCAGGAACTCCCTCTTTTTCTCGACATTGGGGTGTTTTTGGATATTTCAATTTTTGGTAATAATATTACTCACATTCCTAGTCATTGGAATGAAGCTCTAAGTATAGAAGAACAAGTTTATGAAAAACTTGTATGTGTTTTTTATTCTAATATGGAACTCTCCTCTTCCCGACGAGTTGAAATTTTATTTCCGTAGGAGGAATTTGTATTGGATTTAATGAGGTAGAATTATGTATTATTCTTGGAATTCATTATAGAGGCTTAGACATTTACACCCCTAGGAAAGAGCTTGAATTTAGTGATTTTTGTCATGTGGATGGCGTACGGAACATTTGTAGGCGTCAAGATCTTTCCGATGAACTCTGCTCTTTGTCCTTTAGGTATCAACTTCTCCCTTTCTAGGTTCCCATACTTCATATCATTCTCCAACACATGATCACCCCTAGATAGGGCCACACTGATGAGGTAACTAGGCTTGATGTTGGTTTATTAGATTCCCTCCTCCGTCGACGGCATGTGAGCTTATCCTACACTATCCTTTGTCATATGTTGTCCACACCTAAAGTGACCAACTGATCCCTTCCATATGGCAGCATCATTACTAGGATTTTGAGATTCTTTAAAGTACCTATTACTGAGTCTGTTTATATTGAAACCCGAAAGCTCGGTCGAGAGATTATGTCTACGATCAAATTTTTAAGAAGTGTGGGATGTAGGAAAAGTCAACATCCTCTAAAAATGAGACACTTTGATTTCTCTAGAGGATGATCGAATGCTCAACGACGTATATTCCGAGGATGAGTTACCCGACTTCCGCCTTGGGGCTAGACCGTGTGCCCCTTGCCGAGCAGTAGCAATAGTAGCAACTTTCACAGTAGCTTCCTCTCAGGATGACGAGCCAACCAAGCCCGCTATGCCTCCTGCAGCATCGACCGTTCCTGAGAATCGCATTCAACAGCTTTTCGACAGAGTGGATATTCTGTTCCAGCAGCAACAGCTTTATTGTGACTTTGCGACCTTTCGGCAGCAAATGTTAGATCAGCAGATGGAGTTACTTGCTGGACAATGTCGTATTCATAGTCATCTCGGCAGCAAATGTTAGATCAGCAGATGGAGTTACTTGCTGGACAACGCCGTATTCTTGGTCATCTTGGCAGCAAATGTTAGATCAGTAGATGAAGTTACTTGCTGGACAACGCCGTATTCTTTGTCATGTGGATGGCGTACGGAACATTTGTAGGTGTTGGGATCTTTCGGATGACCTCTGCTCTTTGTCCTTTAGGTCTCAACTTCTCCCTTTCCAAGTTTACATACTTCATATTAATCTCCAACACATGGTCACCCTTAGACAGGGCCACACTGATTAGGTAACTAGGCTTGATGTTGGTTTATTAGATTCCCTCCTCCGTCGACGGCATGTGAGCTTATCCTCTACTATCCTTTTTCATATGTTGTCCACACCTAAAGTGACCAACCGATCCCTTCCATATGGCAGTATCATTACTAGGATTTTGAGATTCTTTAAAGTACCTATTACTGAGCCTGTTTATATTAAGACCCGAAAGCTCGGTCGAGAGATTATGTCTGCGATCAGATTTTTTAAGAAGTGTGGGATGTAGGAAAAGTCAACATCCTCTAAGAATGACACACTTTGATTGCTCCAAAGGATGATCGCATGCTCAACGACGTATATTTTGAAGATGAGTTACCCGACTTTCGCCTTGGGGCTAGACCACGTGCCCCTTGCTGAGCAGTAGCAGCAGCAGCAGCAACTTTCGCAGTAGCTTCCTCTCAGGATGACGAGCCACCCGAGCCCACTATGCATTGACCGTTCCTGAGGATCGCATTCAACAGCTTTTCAACAGAGTGGATGTTATGTCCCAGCAACAGCAGCAGATTTATTATGACTTTGTGACCTTTCGGCAGCAAATGTTAAATCAGCAGATGGAGTTACTTGTTGGACAACGCCATATTCTTGGTCATCTTGGCTATGATCCCGACAATTCCTCATCACCGCCCCCATCTTAGTTTTCTGCACCTATGATTTCCGTACAGACATTACTCATGTGAGGTAGTTGCTATGATTTTATTTGTCTTTTGTTTCTGCTTCTGATGTTTTTATGATGATTATGTTGGATATGTGGATTTTATTTATGATTTCATTGATTTTGATGACATGTTTGGTTATTGTTCATGATTATGTTGAATTTCTTGGAATGGAGGTTGGTTGATAAGTTGGAATATATATATGAGAGTGTTTTAATTATTTTTGTTGTTGAGGATATGTTCATTTTTAAGGGGAGACTTTGCCAAAATGTTTCCAACATGGGTAATCTCTGAACCTCTCTTTTTACTCTTTTCACGCTCATTTCTTTTTTATAATGAAGGGGGAGATAATTTATCAAGTCAATCTATTTTGTTTAAAATTTTTTTTATGAGATTAAGAATTGATGGGCACATATTTAAGGGAAGTTAAAATTCCTTAAATATTTTGCTTAGGGGGAGCAAAATTGCACAAATATTTTCTTGAAAAGTTTGTCATCATCAAAAAAGGTGAGATTGTTAACATAAATATTTATTTATTATTGATTTTGATGTTAACAAACTTGATTAAAATTTATTAATCCTTTAAAAACTCAAAATAGTTTTCATATACTTTTAAATTATCATTCTCACTTTATAAAGGCTTTATATTCTATGAAAATGTTTTTGGTTATTCTCATGTTAATGGTTTCAATTGAAAAAGCCTTGAGATTTTTTAAAATAATAAGTATTGCTTAAAATCTTGAAATGGACCTAATTAACAAGTTTTATAAAGTTTTGGGTCATAGTATAATTTTATAAAGTTTTGGTGCCAAATTATAATTTTATAAAAATAGTTCACTATAGCAGTTACTGTAGAAAATGGCGATCCGACATCTTGATAACGGCTCACCAACTTCGAACAGAATTGAAGATTAGTCTCTGGACACTAACGACGATCCGACATCTAGATAACAGCGATCCAACAATTTGAATTTCAGCCCAACGGTCATATTGACCAGTCAAATGGAGATCCGACATCTAGTTAACGGCGATTTGCCAGTGAGCAGAAAGTTAATAACAGCTAGTTTTTAGCTCCAACTATAAATAAGCTCATTCAAATTCAAAAAATATTGATCACAGCATGACCATTGAGCTTATATTTGAGAATACAATCTTCATAGAGCTTTAAAATGCATTCTTGCTTCATCTATTCACACATTGGGTATTGATTTGTAATCTTAAATATTATATAAGAAAAAACTAATTTTTAATCTTTCACTTTGAATTATTGTAAGTGTTGGGATACACTTGGGTTAAGAGATTGGGGATAATCTCTTGTTGTAAAGGTTCATTGACACCTTGGAAGTCAAGTGTAAGCATTTGATACCTTGGAGGATTGCTTAGTGAAATCCTAAAGTCCGAAAAGCTTGGAGGTGTGGACGTAGGTGAGGTTGGCCGAACCACGTAAAAATCTTCGTGTTTGAATCCTTCTTCCCTTATTCTTTTATATTTTAATTGATTCAATTGTTAT
The DNA here is from genome assembly GCA_029633175.1 of Citrus glauca. Lineage (NCBI taxonomy): Eukaryota > Viridiplantae > Streptophyta > Magnoliopsida > Sapindales > Rutaceae > Citrus > Citrus glauca. Next base: position 14,291,241 of record JAQOOD010000001.1, read on the forward strand.
TCCATTAAATTCATTTTAGATTTGCATGATAATTTGTTTTAGAATTAAATAATTTTTAAAAACCCAATTCACCCCCTTCTTGGGTTGCACACTTGTATTTCACAAGCGTTCAGGTTTTATTTCTTTGTAGGGAATCTATCTTTTCTTGCATGGCTGCAAGCTACTTATCCCAATTCTTACCATTAATAGCTTCAGAATGGCTTTCTGGTTCCTCCATTGCTATTTCATCAGCACTTACTAATGCAAAAGCAATTAAGTCAGCATAACCAAGTCTATTTGGTGCTCTGGTTTGCCTTCTTTTCCTATCTCTAGCCAATTTGTAATCTTGTAGATCAGTTTGCTGCAAGATTGGTGACTCAGTGTCTTAAACTTCAGTATGCACCATGTCTTCACTATCAGAAGCTTCTATTTCATGACCAAAAAACTCCACCTTAATTGTGGGTGTTTTAGTAGAGTGTTCAGTGTCATTATTAGCAAGAATATCAGTATTACCAGCTGCACTTTCTTTCAACAAAGCAGCCTCATAGAGCACTACATCTTTACTAATAATGCACTTCTTTTGTTCCTCAAATCAGACCTAGTAACCTTTGACTCCATCAGGGTATCCAACAAAGAATTCGTTCAAGGCTATAGCATTTAGCTTACCTTGATTGATGTGTACATAGGTAGGACACCCAAAATTCCTAAGATTTTCAAACATTGGTGGTCTCCCAGACCATATCTCTTCTGGTGTTTTGAAGTCAATAACTGCTGATGGGCTTCTATTCACCAAGTAGCAGGCTGTACTCGCTGCTTCTGCCTAGAAACATCTTGGAAGTTTTGAGTTGATAAGCGTGCATCTAGTGTTGTCTACTATAGTCTTATTCATCCTCTCAGTTCATTTTGCTGAGGGGTGAATCTGATTGTTTGGTGTCTCAAAATGCCATGCTTTTGGCAAAAAGTCTCAAATTCCCTATTACAGAACTCCAGGCCATTATCTGTTCCTAAGGCCCTTAGCTTCCTACCACTTTGGTTTTCTACCAGTGCTTTCCAGGCTTTGAACTTCTCCACAACCTGATCTTTAGTTTTTAGAATACAAAGCCACATATTTTTTGAGTAATCATCTATTAAAGTCATGAAATATCTGCCCCCGACAGTGATGACACCTGAGCTGGTCCCCATAAGTCAGCACGTACATATTCTAAGACATGTTTAGAGCTATGTACTCCTTCAGCGAACATAGCTCTATGTGCCTTACTAAAAACACAATTCTCACAAAAATCAAGACTACCTATCTTGTCTCCATATAGTAGCCCTTATTTCTTTAGTTCTTGTAGCCCTTTCATACTCATATGAGCAAGCTTGAGATATTAAAGCTTAGTTTTATCTACATCAGATTTTGCTATCATTACAACATTTACAGGAACAGAAGAGCCAATCAACACATACAATCCATTTTTCTTTTCATTTTTCAGCACTACAAAACCCCCTTTAGTCAATCTTTTCCCTCCATTATCTGAATTGTATAAGTACTTAGAGTTATCTAACATGCCTAAAAAGACCAGATTTCTCTTCAACTCAGGAGCATGTCTATCCCATGTAAAGTTCTAATGACCCAATCAAACATCTTAAATTTGACAGATCCTATCCCAACAATTTTATGCCCATTGCTGTTTCCCATGAGAACTCTACCCCCATCAACAGATTGATATTCATGATAAAGTGGCCTATTGGGATATATGTGAAAAGAACAACCTGAATCTAATACCCATTGACCTTTTAAATAACTTTTGAAGCTATCAGTATATCCTTCATCTGTGGAGTCATCTGAGGCTACAACTGCATTTTTTGACTTCTCTTGGCTCTCTTTTTTCTATTTCCCTGCACAATCTTTGATGTAGTGCCCTTTTTTTCTACAGTAGAAACACTTTATTTTCTTCTTTTTCTTATCTGCATTCTCTTGATTCTTTCCTTGCCTCTTCCATTGATTCTTATTTTTTTTATCACTCTTCTTATTCTTTTTCTAGCTATTAATCCTTCACCATTGCTTTCCTCATGCTCATTCTTTTGAATTTCTTTAGAACACTAAGATGTTTTAACATCTTCCAAGGTTAAAGAGGCTCTGCCATATAACATTGTACCTACAAAGCCTTCACAAGGCTTTGACAGTGAACTCAGCAGAAAGAAAGCTTTGTCTTCATCACTTATCTTTACATTCTCGACCCCTTCAAGATCTAGGATGATCTTATTGAAAGTGTCGATATGATCTTGAATTGAGACCCCTTCTCTCATTGAGAAGGTGTATAGCCTTTTCTTCAATAATAGTCTGTGAGCCAAAGACTTCTTCATGCATAAAGCTTCAACCTTGTTCTAGATTCTTAGGGCTGCTTTTTCTTCAGAAATTTCGCTCAAGATTGAGTCACTAAGACTCAAGATGAGAGTACTGTGAACCTTATTATGAATATGTTTCTTATTTTCATCGGACACTAAAGTTGTAGGAGCCTCTAGATCATCTTCTTCCAGAGCAAATTCAAGGCCCTGATGCACAAGAAGAGCCCGCATCTTCAGTTTCCAAAGTGCTAAATCACCACCAATGGTGAACTTCTCACTTTTAGACTTTGGAAGAGACATTGCTATGAACCACCAATGCTATGATATCACATGTTAATTTTTAAAACCAATTCCCAGAAAAAGATCCAAGTAAAACAGATCAAGAATCAAATAAAAAATATACACCAACTGATGAGCTTAACCAAAACGACGTTGTTTAAAGGAAAAACTCACATACTTCTATTACCCAAACTGATCACACAATCCAAAAGGAGATTACAAGCTTTCAGTTAAAGCAAGAAAAATATAATTTGGATGAGAAAACAAAGAGAAATGACACTAACTCCAGAGGCTATTCATCAACTATTTTTATATTGAGGTTTCTCGAAATTTTCCAGAAACACTCTTAACAACCATAACAGACTTTGCCACATTAGCAAAGTATTTGCAAATTGACTCATACACTGAATACGATCTACACTATGGCCCAGTAACTCTCTTTCGTCTACAGTTTAGTCCCCAGATTCACAACTCAATTATCCACAAGTAGCTTAATTGTCCCTAAACCGTGAGACATAATGTGTGAAAAAATTAAACAAAAACTAACCATAATATTAGTAGCTCCGAAATCAATAATGCAAGAAGTAGAACGTGGTAAATGAGCAACATTATAGGCAAGACAAGACAAATTGATTTATGGAACTTTGTTACTTATTAAATTTAATCTTGGTTGAGTGTTAATTAATGCCAAGATCTATTGATATTGTTTTGGCTTGAGAGGAAAGGCTTGTAATGCCGGAGGATTCATAGAAATTTAGTTGACAATAAGTTGAGTTGGTTAATTTTGACCTTTGTACAACTTATAGATAGGAGGATATCCATGTAATTTGTAGCGTTTTTCTTTCACATTGTCTCATCTTTCCATGAAAATCACAAATTATTTTATTATAATAAAATGAATTTTGCTTGGAAATTTACCTGATGCTATATTGTCGCTTGTCGTAAGGAACCAAAGCAATGACTTTTCAAACATGTAGAATTGGATTTATCAACAAAATTTGGCTTCTCATAATCGTATATGTTTCGTTCAAGCCTATAAGAAACAGTATAGCATGATCTCTATCTCTATATGCCTCAAAGATCTTATTATAATTCACATTGAAGTGTCATGACCCATATATCCCAAAACGCATTTTACTAATTAAGGTGTGAATCACCCCCTTATAAATCTAGCACCTGTCTTGTGCTTTATTGATGTAGGATTTGCCTAAGGTGTTACATGCACCCCCTTAAGAACTCAACATCTTTACTGAGGTTTGCCCCACAATCGCTAAAGAGGACACGTGAAGCCGCTTTAAAATCCTCTGTTATAACCCAACCTAGACTTGACAAGATATTGTTTGCTTTTATTTCTAGGCTACCTATATATCCCAAAATGTGTCCTACTAATTAAAGGTAAATTATTCTTTTTAATCCCAACATCTCTCCTGTGCATTGTTGATGTAGGATTTGCCTAAGGTATTTATATGTCATGAATCAGCTCAGACCTTGTAAGATATTGTCTACTTTGGGTCTCAACAAAGTATAGACGATTTTATTTTTGGGGCACCCATACACCCTAAAACACATCTTGCCAATTCAGGTATAGATCATCTCTTATAATGTTAGTAATATGCCCTAAAGGCTAATCAAATGGTGTTTGATTGTTTAGGGAATGATTGTATTAGAATATCATTTTGATATTTATAAAATGGCAAAGTTATCAATATTCATATATTAATTTTATGAATACAGTCCAAGAAGTAAAATAGTTAAGGAGCACATTCTCGAGTTTGTCGAGAATATGAAACGTGCATCATTTGTACTCTACTTCTAAAATAGTTCCTAGTGGTGGATTTATGATTGGACATTATAAATTCCTATAAACACTAGTATGTGTTATGACTCCTTATGGTATGTGATACTAAAATGGATGGTGAGTTTCATATTATTGACATAAGATGTCAAGTCAAACACATAGGTACTTGTTAAGAGAACGAGTTTACTGAACTTGACCAAATATAGTAAGCCATATGGTTTTGAGTGTTAATGGCTTATTATACATTGTATCAGATACTATGTTTAGTAATGGTCTTTAGACCTGAGGCATAACAGATGTCTTATACATAGACATCTCTGATATGTGAATGAATAAAGATTGATTCCTAAGCACGGAAGAGATCTAGCAATAGCTGTCATGATTGGCTATGTATGAAGACAAGTGTATGGCCAACATGGAATTCATCACTTTGTAATATACGAAAAGGATGTCCTTATGAGATAATATGAATTGGCATGAGAAATCCTTGGCCAAAGTGAAATATATTTGAAGGAGTTCAAATTATATTTTCATGCCAAGTTCATTTATATTTATTTTGAGATAAAGCACAACTGCTTAACATAATAAACCATAAGCCGTGCTTTTCTCTGGACATGGTTGATGAAAAGACCAAGACATAGAGATATAATGGAATAGGTTCTATAGATCCAACAATTATTGTTATTTGGATAGTTGTGATATACTGCTAGGTGTCACTCATGACTTGTAAAAACCTTAAGATCAATATTGGTAAAGCGTATTACCAATGCATCTTAAGGTCATTAGAAAGGTTCTAATTGATGATTAAAGAGTTTAGCATCATTTAATGAATAAAGATTTTTCATTAAAATAGTTCTACTACCTTATAACTAAGAACCTAAAAGGTCACACACAATATAGAAATAAAAAAAGAGTTACTAAAAAATGAGAAGTTAAATTTTCTATTTTTAGGAAAATAAATATTTATATTATATTTCATTGAGAATGAATATGAATATAAATATAAATATATCTTAAATATGATTTAAGGAACAAAATAAATTTCATAAATCCTCAATTAAACATTTTGGAATGTCGAGCATGTAAAATGACTATTTTGGACATGTTGGGGTTCATATATGATTATGGACTTCTAGACCAATTTTGGGTTTAGAATTTTGGGTTTTTATTGGATCTAACATGGATTAAGTGAAAGCATTAGAACATGTCACAAGAGAAGCCCACATTTAACCATTTGATTTGATCAAAATGAGGTTAATTAATTAATTCCGAAAATTAATTAATTTAGCTATTTATTTATTTGATTAAATAATTTATCTAAGTGATAAGATCACTTTCAATAAAAAATGGCAAAGTGGATGGGTCTAGCACATGATAATGTTTGGTGCCATTATTAGAGATAATGGTGGCTTTATTTGGTGGAATGAATCATTATGAACTAGCATTCATGTTTCTTCATTAGCTCTCTCATTTCTAAATGAAATTTCGAGATTCCAAATCGTATGAACTTCTAGAACATTTCTAAGTGTGGAGTGATTAGAGGCATCACAATTGGGGTGCTTAAAGGATCTCAGATCGTGGCAAAACAGAAGTTGTTCGTGCAGAGCTCTAATTTCTGGACAATGTTCGTAGCTTGCTGTTTTCAGTCATTTTCTCCTACTTCACGAAGTCTTTTTTGAAACTGTAAGTGAGGAAATTAAACTTCAATCTTTCCTCTTGATTTTCATTTTTAAATGAAGTTGATCCGAGGTTTATAGAGCTTCCCCCATCTGTTTTAATTTTACTATGCAAAAGTTACGTTATTGGAACCTCATGGACAAAAGTTGTCCATTATATAAACCCAATATCTTTCTTGTGGTTTGTCGATGTGGGATTTGCCCAGGGTGTTACATGCATCCCCTTAGGGGCTCAATGTCCTTGCTGAATTTTCCTACCATCGTTAAATAGGACACACAGAGCCACTCAGATACCATTTTTCGTGACTCAAACTAGACTTAGCAAGATATTTTCTGGTTAAGGCTTTAACTAGTCCCATACAGTTTTATTTTCGGAGCATTCATACACCCTAAGACGTGTTTGGCCAATTGAGGTGTGGATAATGTCCAATACATCTGCATTTCTCCTATGCTTTGTTGATGTAAGATTTACCTTTGATGTTACATTTATTATGACCCAATTAGACATAGACATATACTGCCTACTTTGGGCCTCATACACTTTAAAACGCGTCTTACTAATTAATGTGTGGATCACCTCTTATCAACCTTGCATCTTTCCCATGTTTTGTTGATGTGGGATTTGCCTATGGTGTTACGTACACCCTTTTAGAGACTGAGCATCCTTGCTGAGGTTTACCCTACTATCGCTCAAAAGGACACACAAAACCCCTTTGATACTGTCTATCATGACCCAACCCAGACCGGACAAGATATCGTCACTTTGGGCCTTACCAAGGCCTGGACGGTTTTGTTTCTAGGGTGCCCATACCCCTTAAAGTGTGTCTTATCGATTAAAGTGTGGATCACCCTTTTATAAACCCAGCATATCCCCATGCTTTGCCGATGTGTGATTTGCTTAGGGTGTTACACTTATGGTGTGTTTATTAAATGAGAATCAGAATATGATGGTGATAACTCTATGAAATGAGGGTTATCAAGGCATTTCTAGACTTAAACTAATATTATTTAGAGAGTTAATGATGTTTTTTATTACATTTTTAGTTACATTTTGTATAAGTATCTATTTAAGTTTACTTTTAATAAAGTGATTGTGTTTTAGATCACTTTGTGTTCTAATTATGTGCATGATTGTAGGTGATAAAAAAGATCGAGCTTTATGGATAGAATAAATGTAGCTGCAGACTTATAAAAATGACAAAGAATTTATCTGCAAATTAACTAAAACAAGTTTGAATTAGAGAAGATGTAGTAGCAATCCAAAAGCCAATATAAATAAGACTACCCGCGTGTTAATTGACAAAGTAGCGACAAGCAGCACAAAAACATATGTGATCCAAGGTTTCCAAGAAGGAGACACATGGCCTCATGCTTTTGGTTGCTTTAATTCCGAGATATAAAAAGAGCACACATGAAAAAGAAAAAGAGGAGAAAGTTGTCACACAAAAATGACTGAGTGAAAAAGAAAAAGAGAGAGTTGAAGGCTGCAGCAAGGGATTTCTGAGAAAAAAAAAGAGAGATGGCAAAAACTTAACAAAAAGACGTCTTGAATTTAGCGTATCTCAATTGCTACTCTTTATTTGCTTGTTTTCATCTCTCTATGGGAATGTATGTGATGGTCAAAATGTTTGTTCTTACTGTTTTGTTGCCTATCATGAATTAACTTTGATGTAGTTGGGTGTTAAACAAGCTTAATGATTGTTTGACTTATATATGTGCAGTGCTTAACATCTACCGTAGCATTTTGTCTTGATTTTAATTATTACAAATCTCTATCTCAGCTGGCTACCTATTTAGTGGATACTAGCTAAAAAGGAGCCTAAGAAAGGTCTGACTTAGTGGAACAAACCAAGACAATACATGGTTTTATATTGAGTTTCCCAAGTTGAGTTAATCTCATATTTGATAAGATTAGTGAAGAACTAAACATAGGGATTCACCTTTTAAGGCAATTGAAATCTAGAATGCATAATACTATATCTAATGTTAGCATAAGAACCGGTCACAGTTAGGTTGCATATATATAAGATATCCAACAAGTGACAGCTAAGGATGTATGCGAGATTCTACCCAATGTTGTAGCAAGTTCTATAGTAATAGTATCGTAATTCAAAAATAGTGGATTCCATTAAGTGAGTTTAAGCACTCAACTACTGCTTTCCCATTGAGTATATCTTAATGTTTGACTTGATATTTTCCTTTTTGCATGCATTTTTAATTTCTTTAGGTAGTTAATTTCATCATTATTTTATTTTAATTAGACTAAAATTACATTTCTAAAAATGTTGTAACAAATCTTATAACATTAATCCCTGTTGAGACGATTTAGATACTCATCATTATATTACTTGTTGTGTACATTTGCACATTGACACCTACAGCAATACACACCAACAAATGGAATCAGAATGAGTTAAAATCGGAATGAGTTGAAATAGGAATAGGAAATGGGAATCAGAATAATTTGTTTACTTGAATTATAAGAATTTAAATCAAAATGAGCTGGATTACCATTAATATGTTTACTTGCCTTGGAATTGGAAACAGAATGAGTTAGATTGTTACAAATTATTAAAAGGTCCTTAATTAACTATTATCATAATTATTATTTTTTATTTTAATTATTATGATTATTGTTAATAAATAATGTTAATTATTATTATTATTACATTATATATACTAATATTAATATTAGAAATAATATTAATAATCCATTTCAAATAATAATAATAATAATCTTCATCAACATCGTCGTTCGACAACATTATCATCATTGGCATCATGTTGGCATCAGATTGGAACACGACGCTGTTGCTGTCATCTATGACACGATGGTTGCACGTGACTACTATTGCCTGTGATACAACAACCACGGATTAGCTAGTATTCCATCGGTGATAACCAACAACGACGATAGAGCTCGTAAATGGGATCACGTCCCCCCCCCTTTTTTTAAATTGAGGGCAAAATTAAGGGTGGCAAAATGAATAATCAAATAAAATTTGAATTGAATCATAAATGAGTTAGGTTAAAACTCTACTTATTCAGATTCAATTCATTTCAAACAAATTGAAATCTAAGATTCGGATTCGATTAATTTATTAAACAAATTGAAATCTCCAGATTCGTTTAATTGATTTAGTAGAATTAGTAAACAAATTGAATCAAATCTGAATTCATTTACTATTTATTCATCCGATAACAAATCCATAAAGATTCTAATTGAATATGAGTTCATTTAAAAAAATATAATTAATAAAAAAATTATATACAAGATGATTTTTCCACTAGATCTATCAATTCCGATGCACATTGTGTGATGGATTATAGTAGTGAATTTACAAGTCTTGAGGCAACTTTGGTTTATAAATAATTTTGCAATAATTTTTTATGAAATTTTATTTAAGTTACATGATATTTTATCTATTTAAATATTCAAGAGTAGAGAAGCAATGATTCAATCAACTCACAATGTTAGAAAAAAAATGGTATAATGGTTGTCATTAAGAGAGCAAAACTAGGTTCTGATTGTAAAACACCAGGATCTTTTCTAGTTGTGAAAGAGTGGAAAGTATGAAAAAAACATTAACAAGAAAATAAGGAAAAAAAAGACTCGAAGTCGGGAATAACTATTACGAAAAGATATAGATGTTTTTTAAAATTAAAAGGTCAAAAGTTGGACATTCATAATGATTGGATGTTAAAGGTAATGAGTGGAGTGCATAATCATCCAATTGAAAAACATCTTGAAGGGCACTCATTTCTAGTGTGATTAACTGTAGAAGAAACGTCAATATTAGTTGACACATAAAAAAAGGGCAAAACCAAGGATATTTTAGTCACTTTGAAAAAAAATACATTTAGCGTTTCTACAATGAAGTCAATATACGCTGCATGACTAAGATATAGAGTGATTGAGATGGCTAGCAGATCATAAATGAAACAACTTTTAAGTTATCTTAACATAATTACATTGAGTGGCATAAGTGTTATGATAACACCAACATTGTGAAGGAGTTGATTTGGGCATACCCAATTAAGGGTGGCAAAACAAATTATCGAATTGAGTTAAAATCAAATCATAAATGAATTAGGTCAAAACTCTGCTGATTTGAGTTTGATTCATTTATTAAATGAACTAAAATCTCAGTATTCTGATTCATTTCGTTTAATTTATTTAGTAGAATTAATAAACAAATCAAATTGAATTTGGATTTTTTTATCTTATAACAAATCCATAAAGAATCAAATGAATATGAATTCATTTACAAAAATATAATTAATAAACAAAAATCAAGGAAAATAAAATATAAAAAGGCCATAAATTTAACATCCTAGAAAATATAAACTTATTGTCATTTATAATTAGTATACTTGCTTACAAATTTTAAATTCTTTTTACACATATGTAAGGATAAATAATTAATTTAACTAAACAAATTTTAAATGAATAGATTGTACTCAATTTGTATACAACTCGTTTATTAAACGAATACTAAACAAATAAATGAACCAATGTCCTCAAACCTGGGTTCGATTTGTTTAATTAGTAAATCAAATTGATTTCACCCATTTTCAAACAAATCAATTTTTTGAAACTCAAACCCCATTTGATTCTCATCGAGTCAAATCGACTAGGCAAAATTGAGATTATTGATTTTGTTAGGGGCAAAATTTGAAATCATAACTCTTGGGAATGGGAGACTAAGGGAGGGAATCAATCCCCCCATTCTTCATTCCCAAATTAAGGCATGCCACACAATTCTGATTCTAATTCTCGCCTTTATTTTACATAGTAAATACTGTTAATAATTCTAATTTCGGATTACGATTCCCTAATTTAGGAAATAAACACAACATTTGCGTAATAGACTGTCATGGAGCCCAAACATTGAGTTATGAACTAACTTTCTATTATAGTTCATAGATACATGGCCAATTGATTTGTGGTAGAATAAGGTGGTTGATGAAGTACCCAAGTGAAGACTTTGAATCAAACATGAAAAGCTTGAGCTAAAGTGGCATTGACTTGGAGTACTCAATTGACTTGTGAAAATAAATGAGCTAAACACATAGGAACTCTCTAAATAGTATTATAGATAAGAACTAAATTGAAGTGAAGACAATGTTCATGTGACAATTGCAAGTACAAGAACTATGGTTAGATTAGCTTTGCAATTGTAAACAGAACAACACATTCTCTACATTTGTTATCTTAGGTTAAGTTATTACAGTTATTTTTCATATAAAAACAGCCCCTAGATTTCTAACCTAATGGAAACTGTTAAGAGTGACCTTGAGATTCAAGAAACAAATACAAGAGTAACAAAAATAACACCACTGCAAACCAAACACCAGTTGCAAACACAAACCCAATCTTGAACAGAGCACAAGCTATCAATAAAACATCTACACCATAAAATCATTCCACTAACATTGTTGTACAATCAATGTTAAGTACACAACCAATGAACAACACCACACTAAACCATCACACCTTAAGTTCATTTTCCTTTTTTATTATAGTCGAACTTGATGCAATAAACTACCTTATCTAAAACCATCACACCTTATGCAATCAATGGTAATGGTCTTGAACGTTTCATCAATGGAACCAAGATAGAACTTAGTCTTAGGGGTGAACTTCAAAGTGTAATAACCATCGAGAATCCAAAATATATGATATGGCTAAAACAAGACCAATTGCTACTCTTTCGGTTACTGTCTATTGTTTCTAAGAGCATACTCATAACAATAATACACTATACACACTCATATGATTTACGGATAGTATTTACAAATTATATGCCTAAGAATCTATTGTAAGGACAAACTTCAGATTGTAAAGAAAAGCGCCTTTACAATCAATGAGTTTTTCACAGTAAATAAGAATTTTAATCATGGACTTGACCACTGCTGGGAAACAAACTTGAAAAATGATCTGGTGACTTGTATTATCACTTTTGAGGGATATATATGAGAACATTGTTGTAAGCATCTTGGCAAGACTTGTTTCACCAAGTTTTGAAGAAGCTTTCTTCATTCTGTTGAACCATGAGGGGAGAATAGAACTACAAAACAACACCAACAATGTGCCTATTGAAGCAAACATGGTTATAAAAGAAGGGAAATGAAGTATAAGAAACTAGAACAATAGAAAGATAAGATTTGGAAGCAATCTTAGACATATGAGCAGAGAGAGCTATGACAACAGAAAACCACTTTAGAACATCTAGGAAAAGGAAAGTGAAGGCAAAAGTCTCTAAAACCACCTTTAAATGTTTTCTATCAAATTTTCTTTAAAGAATGACACACTCTTAATTAATGTTGACACAAAAAGGATGATGACTTTATGCCTAAGCAATATGCTTTTGTACCTTAAAGACAGTAAGGATAAAAACCAACCTACATGGCAATATCAAGTAATACAGAGAGTTAGCTAGGATAGTTCTTTGATTGTGGGGCAACTTATCATGTGACAAATGATTTAAGTAATCTAAGACTGAGGTTTGAAAATGAAGGTAAAACTAAACTTTTAATTGGCAATGGTAATGGATTAAACATATCTCATATTAGCAATACAACACTGCGCAAACTAAATAACATACACATCACTTTATACAATTTGTTATATCAAGTCTACCTTCACTAAATAACCTAGATATAATATTTACTAGTGGAGTTTGTGTTGTGAAGGATAAGCTTAATAGATTTCTGCTTAGACGAATTGACAAAGCTGGTCTCTTTGATTTGTGCAGTGTCAATAATGTTGATACGGAAAGGAATAAACATGAAGTTGCTTCTGTATTAAGTGTTGTTGTGTCATTTATGCCTCATTGAGTGGGTTTAATAATTTAAGTCCTAAAGAGTTTGTTAACCATCAGTCAATTCCTAAGAATGTAAAGCAATTAGACATGTAATATATGAGAATAGGTAATCTAAATGAACAAACTTTGATAAAGTTATTGTCTAGTTGTAATCAATTCAAAGGAATGAATAAAAGTTAATTCTCTATAATTTTGCTTAGCCTATATGCATAGAAAAAGCCATAAACAACACTACAAAAACATCTAACAAAACAACCAAATCAGTTAAATTCCTACTCACAAACTTGTAGGGATTAGCTCCTTTAAGCTCTAATAATGGATTTAAATACTACATGAGCATAGTGGATGATCACATACGATATACCTGGATATTTTTATTTTTTTTTGACCAAACTGAAACTATAGACACTTTAATAAAATTCAAAGACTAAATTGAAGGATTCACAGAAAAATTTTATGATGAAAAATATTTATGATGATAAGGATTGAAGCATCCACTCATGATATATATTTTTTCATATTATACGATGATAGTTGGTTGTGGCATAGAAGACTATATCATGCAACCATGGACTTGATTTCAAAAATTTCTAAAAATGATTTGGTCAAAGGTCTTCCAAAAATTGATTTTAAATAAGATAAGGTTTGTGAAACTTATCAATTTGGAAACCAGATAAAAACTTCTTTAAAAAAATCATACTTCTACTTCAAAACCACTTTAACTTCTTCACATGAATTTATTTGGACCTTCTAGATATGCAAGTCTAAGTGGCAAACACCATGCATTTGTAATTGCTAATATTATTCTAGACACAAATGGGTATTGTTTTTAGCTAATAAGGATAATGTCTTTGATACTTTTAACGTCTTTTGTAAAAAGGTTCAAAATGAAAAAGGATATGCTATTTCTTGTATTGAGGGTGATCATGGTGGAGATTTTGACAATCATGATTTCAAAAGTTTTTGCAATAACTTTGGTATAGGACATCAATTCTAATCACCAAGGACTCTTCAACAAAATGGAATCATTGAGAGAAAGAATAGGCCTATTCAAGAAATGGCTAAGCCGATGTTAAATAAAAATGCTTTACTAAAATAATTTTCGGCCAAACCCATCAATACCGCTTGTTATACTTTAAATCGTGTGTTGATTATACCCTACCTTAAAAACTCCCTATAAGCTTTGGAAAAATAGAAAACCCAATATTGGTTATTTCAAAGTTTTTGAATGTTTATATTGAATACTATAGACAATCCTATGAAACTCGATCTAAAATTCGATGTTGGTATCTTTCTTGGATATTCAAATACAAGCAAAGCTTATAAAGTGTACAATCACCCTATGCAAGTCATTTTTAATGAGTCTAACCCTTCCTCTATAGAGAATGTTATTGTAAATGATGATACAAATGAAGAGTAACAAAAAGAAAAGTCTTAAAATGACAAACAAGATAATGCACCGTGTGAGAATCAAGAGGAGCGACAAGAAGAGCAAACTAATATGGAGCAAAATGAAGATAATTCTCATACTCCCCAAGGAGTGAAGGTATGCTTCTTTTCACCCTAAAGATTTAATCTTAAGAGATCCTTCACGAGGTATAACTACTAATTCATTACTTAGAAATACATGTGAACATACTGTATTCATATCTCAAATTGAACCAAAATCTTTTCAGATGCAAAAAACGATGAATCTTCGATTATGACAATTCAAGAAAAGGTGTATGAAAACCTTTTCCTAAACCAGAATATCAATTTGTTATAGGTACAAAAAGGTGTTTATGAACAAGGTGGATGAATCCGGTGTAGTTGTAAGAAATAAAGACATATTAGTAGCTTAAGGATACAATCAAGAAGAAGGAATTGATTTTGATGAAACCCTTGCACTTGTAGCAAGATTAGAATCCATTAGGATGCTCTTAGCATTTCCATTTCATCAAGATTTCATTTTGTATCAAATGGATGACAAAAGTGTTTTTGTAAATGGTTATATTATGAAGGAAGTTTATGTGAAACAATCCCGTGGTTTTGAAAATAATATATGTCCAAATCATGTTCACAAGTTTTCTAAAGTTTTATATGGTTTAAAACAAGCACCTAGAGCATGGTATAAAATGTTTAATAGATTTCTTTTGGAAAATAGTTTTCAATGGAAAAAGTGGATATTGAACTTTTTATTAAGCATAAAAATGAAGATATACTCATTGTTCAAATTTATGTTGATGATATTATTTTTAGTTCCACTAACGAGTCTTTTTGTAAAGAATTTTTATCTTGTACGAGCAAAGAATTTGATATAAGTATAATGAGAGAATTGGAGTATTTCCTTGTACTACAAATAAAACAAAGTGAATGATGAATCTTCATCAATCAAGACAATTATTTAAAATGTTTACTTAAAAGATTTGGATTTGAAAATGTAAAGACTAAAAGTACTCCAATGAGATCAACAATTAAGTTTGACAAAGATGAAAAATGTAAATAAGTTAATGTCAAAACATATCAAGGTATGATTGGATCTTAACATTACTTACTGCTAGTAGACTTGATATCATGTTTAGTGTATGTTTATGTGTAAGATTTCAATTATGTCCCAAGGAATTCACTTTCTAAGTCACATGTCTTTTATTTTAGTAAGAAACAAAATTCAGTTGCTCTTTTAAACACTGATTCTAAATATACTGCTGCTGGTAGTTGTTGGAAACAAGCCATTTGAATGAACAAACCCTTAGAGACTATGAGATTTATCTTGATCATATACCTATCATGTGTGAAAATACTAATGGTGTAAATCTGTCAAAGAATATTATTCAACATTCTAAGACCAAACATATAGATAGTAAACATCATTTCTTGAGAGATCATGTTAATAAAGGGGATGTATTATTAGAATTCATTTTAACCCAAAGATAACTTGCGGATATCTTCACAAAACCCTTTAGTGAGGATCAGTTTTTCAAAATTTGACATGAACTTGGGATGATACATTTTCACATTAGCATATCTTTGTGTGATATCAAGACTACTAAACTATCTATTGTGTGATTCTTGATGTGTATATATGTTAATGTTGGATGATTTGTTTCATATTTGCATTCATTTTTCATGCATTAAAAATGGCTTTTTAAGATGTTTCGCATTCTTGAAATGAAACAATTATTGGTCATAAATCAAAATAGATGTACGAAATTATAGTTAAAGTAAACGGATTATTGTTTATAAATAAATGGTTTACCATTTAACTAGGAATGCAATCTGCAAGTCATCGATTAACTAATTAAAAATAAATGCTATACCAATTAGAAGTACAAAGGTTTTTTGTGATAACAGATAACCAACTGGGGTAAATGGATGATTGTTTAAGTGAAGGAAACATTATGTTTTTTTTATCATTTAACTGATTACGCATTTAGTGGTTACTAGAAATTATCAGCTAGCTGTAATATGAAAATGGTTCACCAATTTCATTTGATAAACTACTGTTTCAGGTTTTCTTCTTTATGTTTCTTAAGCCTTAACTGTTTCTCTCTCTACTGACGGCACTACCCTACATGTCCCTAAAAATTTGTCAATTTCCATGTGTTTTCTAGCCAAATTGAAACCATAAAATCATTTCTAATCACTCTAGGAAAAATTTTAACCGATCAAAGCAACATTTCAAGCCGAAAATAAAAAATTTTTATGCCCTCTATCTTCATTTTAAATGGTTCAATTTCTCCCAAAATACCAAATTTTCCAAAATCCCAAATTTAGCATACATGGTCAGTGCTGAGTGTTCAAGGACTAGAGCAAGATGAAAACCAACAGCAAGGAGGAATCCAAAACCTCCCAGGGAGGTCCAGGAGTTCGAAACCGTTTCATGAAACGCAAGGTAAATGATTCTAACTTTGTGGATTTGGATGATTTTGAGGAGCTAGTTGGTAGTGTCGTTAGTGCACCAAATTTAAAACTTTACGAATAATATAAACAACTAATACAAAGCGTGTAAGGATCGATCCCACAAAAACTATACTAGTCAAATTTATTATCAACTCTAAAGCAAGAATAAAATAATAACAGTAGTAGTAGTCGTAATAGAAATTAATTTAACTAAAGAAAACGCCAATTATACATAAAAATGGGGGTTTTATGAATTTTTAACTCAAAAACAAGAAATAAAAAAATTAAAACCATAAAAGCAATAATTTAATAAAAACTCTAATTAAAGGATAAAGAAATAATAATGATGAAAACTTTGTTAGCTTATTTAGCTATATATATTGATTTTGATGATAACAAATTATATGTATTGATTAAACAAAGATTTACAAATTGTGTTTTTATAATAAGAAAATGAGGCTATGAAATCAAAATGTTTTGGATTAAAATAAATGTGTTTTAAACCTTTAATATTGTTATGAGTTTCGAATTTGGACCTATTTGAATCTATTTATATGTTTTGGGTCATATTATAAGTTATGAATATCTTGGACTAAAGTGAAAGGTTTTGAGAACTTTGAAAATATGGGTATTATGTTGAAAAGGACCTTTGTGCGAAACAATAAACTATTTGGGGTCATTTTATAATTTCAAAAAGTTTTGAGTTAATAAAGTAATTTTTTTGAATTTCTGAAACTGGACCTATTTGCAAAGTTTTCTATCTTTTTGGGCTATACTATAGTTTGATAAAGTTTTGGGGTCAAACTACGAATTAGGAAAATAATTTCACTGTAGCAGTCACTGTAGCAAAACGGCTAACCGTTTATTTTTTAACGGTTAACCGATAACGTCCAGAAAGCTTGTTTTGTCCAGTTTTGTTAAAATGATGATTCTGGAACAAAACGGTGAACCGTTTACTGAAAACGGTTAACCGTTTATTTTAACCTCTAGCCGTTTATTGAGAAAGGTTAAGCGAAATTTGTTTTGCAGGTTACTGGAAATTAACGGTGAACCGTTTACAGAAAACGGTTAACCGTTTACAGAAAACGGTTAACCGTTTATTTGAAATTTAGCCCAACGGTAACTTTGACCAGCGCAAACGGTTAACCGTTTACAGTTAACCTCTAACCGTTTTCGGGTAGACAAATGCATAACGGCTAGTTTTTGAGCTCAAACTATATAAACTCAAAGCCAATTCATTTTTGGAAATCCAAGCAAAGAAAAACAAGATCACACAACATATATTGAGCTTCCATTTCGTAAATCATTTGTTGTATCATCATTGTTCTTCAATTTGTATATCCACTCTTAAAGAGAGATTAAGTGTTGTATTTTTCATTTCTCAAATTGTGAGATTACAAGTGTGGGAAACACTTGGGTTAAAGAGATTGGGGATATAATCTCTTGTTGTAAAGGTTCATTGACACCTTGAAGTCAATTGTAAAAGTTTAAAGCCTTGGAAAGGCTTGGATAGTGAAATCCTCAAGCGGGTGAGCTTGGAGGCGTGGACGTAGGCGGGGATAGCCGAACCACGTAAAAATCATTGTGTTCGTTTTTCTCTTCCCTTACTCTTTTAATTATTGTGCTTTTATTGAACTTATTGTTTTCGATTTTATTAAGACATTAGATTGCTTGTTGTGTGGATTTGCTAGGATAAGTTTTAAAATTCCAATTCACCCCCCTCTTGGGTTGCACACTTGTATTTCAAACTTTAGTTAAAGGATCATTCGGCACCACTAAACATGCACATAATATATCAATTCTATCATCAATTTCTGTTGAAACTATCAACCGTAGACAACAATAAGCATTGTTAGTCTCAATCTTTCCTTAGTGTGTCAATAGGCGAAACAAGCTCTTCACCTAATTTCTAACCATTAAATAATTTAAAACGAACTCTTTAAATTTATGATAATGGAAGCATTAAGTAGAGAAAGACATTAGGTTGATCTAGGCAATAAATACTCAAGCTCGGATTATTTAACCTAAGTTATGTTCCCCAATTAAAATCACTGACTCCAACCTGCTACTAATGTTTAAAATATCAAGACAATTACGGATCAAGTATTTTAATCTATTAATAGAATTTTTGAAGTGCTATCTAATTGGCAACTCAAATAAGACAAGAATAAAATCATAAACATTAATTATAAAAAGACATAAACAACCTCAATTAAATAAATTGAATAATATAAATTGAACATTAATCATATGACTTGTTTGGGGTTTTGAATTCTGTTAGCCTAAAGGGCTACACATAATGTAATTTTGATGATAATAAACATGTGTCTTAAGTTATTTAATAAATATTGTATTTCACATTTTCACTAATTTTTTAAGGATAATATTTATGCCATTGAATCAAGTGAAATCAAGCTCAAGACACTCGACGGACAACAACAAAATCAAGAATAAAGTTTAGAGGTCAACGGAAAAATTATTGCGATAAATTCTTGTAAAGCTGATATGATTTAATTGATGTATGATTTAGCATTTGAGAAGCTCAAGAGATTAATTTAAATAATTACTTTTCATAAATTAAAAGGTCTTATTTTTATAAGATAGAGTATTTTGTGGATTTGAGTAATTTGGACTTAAATGAAAAGTTTTGCAATCTTTGAATTTAATAAGTATTATTTTGAATTCCAGAGTTGGACTGTTTTGCAAACATTTGAAATATTTTAGACTAAAGTGAAAGATTTTGAGAACTTTAAAAAATATGGGTATTATGTTAAATTTTAAAAGGATGTCTTTGAAAAATAATAATATATTTGGGGCCATATCATAATTTCAAAATTTTTTGGAATGACAGTTATTATTTAAAAATTCTGAAATTGGACTTATTTATAAAATTTTATAACATTTTGAGCCATAATATATTTATAGAAATTTTTGGGTTAAATTGTAATTTTAGTGAACATTGTTACTCTAGCAAATTCAAATTTAACAGTAATACCATTGTTATGAGCGGCAAGCCGGATAAATTAAGCAACTAACCGCTTAGTTGCGGGAATTTCACTATAATGGCTAGTTTTCGGGCTTTAACTATAAAAACTCAACTCCAACTTTATTTTAAGGACTAATGAAAGCATAAAGAAGATCTTATAACATATATTGAGCTTTCAAATCGCAAAATCATCATAGGTTGAATCATCATTGAGCTATATTTGTTTATTCACTCTTAAAGAGAGTTTCATTGTTGTAATTTTCATTTCTCATTAAATTGTGAATGTAAAAGTGTGAGAAACACTTGGGGTAAAGAGATTGGGGAGATAATCTCTTGATTGTAAAGGTCTATTGACACCTTAGAAGTCAATTGTAAACATTTGAAGCCTTGGGAGGCTTGGATAGTGAAATTATCAAGCTGGGCGAGCTTGGACGCATGGACGTAATCGGGGATTGCCGAACCACGCAAAAATCCTTGTGTTTATTTTCTCTTCCCTTACTTTTTTACTATTGTGCTATATTGAATTTATTGTTTTTGAATTCTATTAAGGCATTAAATTGAATTATTGCGCGAATTGTTTAGCATAATTTTTAAAATCCCAATTCACCCCCCTCTTGGGTTGCGTAACTTGCATTTCAAATTCATCCTCAATGAAATAGAAAATCTAGCCTAACATAATTGAATTGGGAATAAGAGTGTTGATAAAGCCAGTTATGGAGATTAATCTAAATGAATTACTTCACGTATATGGTACTATTCATATACACAGTTCTATTCACATATACAAAACAATGATGTGACATTGACCGATGTTGTGTCAGCATCCTATTGGACCAATGATGTGGCATTGACTGATTATGTGGTGTTGATTAATGATGTGGAATTGACTGATGATGTGTATTGGATAAAAATACTGATGTGGTAGCATTTTATTGGACCAAAATACTCATGTGGTGTTGACTGATGATCTGTTACTACCAATCAAAGCTTGCCACATGACGTAATCCTGAGCGTTCAAATTGATTTAATTCGATGGCCATGACTTATCAATTGTACGTATAAAGAGAGGGCTCCCCCCTTATTTGACACCCCCGAGTCCATTTTTTTGTAATTCTCCCTCCATATTGTATTTTCTACGTATTTTAGCAAAATTACCATTTTACCCCTAGTTCAATTATGAGTGGCTAGTTTTGTTTTAAGGTTGAGGTTGAAAGTAAAGCCTCAATATGTCGACAGAAGAATTATTATGGTTTGACACAGCATGTTTTTTACACTACACTTAGTGGAAGATCATTACTTCTGGCACATTGAGAGCTTGATACCATTTTTATTAGATTGAGGATTACGAGGAGTGGAAATACCCCCTCATGAATTAATTGAAACTAAAAAAGGAATATTAAGCCCATGGTGAATGTTATATGTGAATCGAGAGACTCAAGCATTTTATTTGCATTGGTTTTATCTTTAATTCATTCTCGTCATTTTATTTTAAATATTAAAAAAAAATCACTTCCAACCAACTCACATTTACACCTAAAAAATTAACCCTATGCATAATTAAATCTATCTCCTCTTGGGATCGACAGTCATCATCACAAAATCTATTCTACAATAAATTCGTGTACTTGTGAGTATAATAAAATTTGCACAATAAGTTTTTGGCGTTGTTGCCGGAAAGGTAAGTTATTTTAATTTGTACAGTTAATTTTCTTTATAAATATTGTTTAAATAATTGTGTCTACAGGTTTTAAGTGTGTTTTCATAGTAAGTGTGTAGCAAGGTGATAAGGTCAGTATTGTAAGTTCTCTCATCTTTCTTTGTTTTCATCTATTTTGTTTTTATTTTTTACGTGCTCTTTGCCTGCATGGTCGAAGGTCAAAGTCACCTAATCTAGAACCTGGAAACGACTGGTGTCTGTAATCTCTAATACTATAGGTGTCAATATGCAAGTGTACACAACAAGTAATATTTTTATGAGTATTCAGATCATATCCACAGAGATTGGTGTTATCAAATTTGCTACGGCAATCTTCAATAGTACAATTTTTTTTGTTCAAAAATAAAGCAACTAATAAAACTAATAAAAAAATTAAAATAAAAATACAATAAAGAAAATTCTGACATCAAACACAAGGATAAAAATAATGGGAATTGAGTAGTTGAGTGAATAAACTCATTTAATGGCTTTGATTGTTTTTCAATTACAGTACCGTTGCTACATCATCTACTACAGCACTGGGCAAAATCCCTCATACATCCTCAACTATCGCATATTGGATATTTTACATCTAATGCAACCTAATAGTCACTAATTGTTATGCCAACATTAAATATAGAATTAATCGATATAGCTTTTATTTATCCTACAAGGTGAATTCATATGTCTACTTCATTACTAATTTTAGATCAAGCATGACCCTATTCAAATTGAGATTCCCTGAACTTGGGAAACCCAATTTAAAAGCAAGTATTGTCTTAATGAGATCAACTAAATTAGACCTTTTTGAGACTCTTTTTTAGCTAGTATCCTTAAATGAGTAGTTAGCCGAAATAAAGAATTAAAAGAAATTTAAGTAAGAGAAAATACTATAGCAAACACAGAGCAACGCGCATATATCAGTCAATCATTCATTAAGATTATTTATCACTCAACCACAATAAAATTAGTTCATGATTTGTGATAGAAAAAAAAGGGTTTCATCCATCATATTCATCCCCATAATAAAATAAAAAACAAGAAAATAAGAAGAATAACTTATTTCTATTTTACTTTTCAATTTCTCCTTTGTCTTCCTTTAATCTCTCCCTTGAGTTTTGTTTTCTTGATGTTTCTTTATGGTTATTCCTTTGGTTGACGGCTCTCCCTTTCTTCTTTTCGTGTGTGCTCTTTTTATAGATTAAAATTAAGGTAATCGGATGTCTAGGGCACGCATCTTTCAGTTTTGGAACCTCTAGATTGCAATCTTCTAAGTATCTCGTGTGAAATCTTCTTTATCATACTCCAGGATTGCCACAACAACAGTGCTACAGTAATGGCTACTGCATCTTACTTGTTTCAATTCTTCTGTACCCAAGTTCTTTCCTTATCTTTGCAAGTCTTTGGTAGTAAAATGCACTTTTTGGCAAACTTTAGTACTAGCATGATATGTCAGTAAAATTTTGGTAATAAAATGGTAATATCCCTTAAATAATTAATTCAAAATGTCAAAAACCATAAAGAAAATCATGCAAAATTAGACTTAATGAAAAACTGAAATAACTCCCTAATAATTGGGTTGACTCCTAATTAGTGCTTGATTTTAGGTCCTTTAGTTTGACTATCCTTAATTGCTCATGATATTAGATCCCTCAGGAATAAGTCCTCTTTTGGGTGAGTCACAATAACTCCCATGTAATGTTTTACTCTGTGCCCATTAACTTTAAATTCTTGACCCGTTCTTTCATCTAAGAGGTCAACGGCCCCATGATGATATACTTTAAGAAGCTTGAAAGGTCCTAACCATCTAAATTTCAATTTTCCAAGAAAAGGCCTTAATCTTGAGTTGTAAAGCAGAACTTGATTGCCTGGGATGAGATCCCTTTGCTGGATTTTTCGGTCATGCCATTGTTTAGTCTTCTCCTTATAAATTATTGCATTTTCATAGGAAAATAACCTGAACTCCTCTAACTCATAAAGTTGTAATTTCTGTTGCTCTGCTGCAGTAGTCATGTCCATATTCAATTACTTGACTACCCAATATGCTTTATGCTTTAGTTGTAATGGCAAGTGACATGCTTTTCCATAAACAATTCTATATGGTGACATGCCAATTGGAGTTTTATAGGCTATTTTATAAGCCCATATGTAGTCATTTAATTTAAGTGACTAATCCTTTCTGGTGGGACTTACAACTTTCTCTAAAATCTTCTTTATCTCCCTGTTGGATACCTCCGCCTGTCCACTTGTTTGCCGATAAGATGCTGTAGTAACCTTATGCTTGATCCTATATTTGGCCAATGTTGTAGCAAATGTTCAATTGCAAGAGTGTGTTCTTTCATCACTAATTATAGCTCTTGGAGTGCCGAATCTAGAGAAAATGTTCTTTTGAAGGAACTTTGCCACTGCCTTTGCATCATTAGTTGGTAATGCTACAGCTTCCACCCATTTGAAGACACAGTCTACAGCCACTAGGACGTATAGGTTGCCAACAGAGGGTGGGATAGTGCCATAATATCTATCCCTAATACATCAAAAATCTCTACTTCCAAAATGTTAGTGAATGGCATCTCATATTTTTTTAGAAATGTTTCTTGGCATTTGAAACCTGTCACAACATTTAACAAACTCATAAGCATATTTAAAAATAAAGGTCAATAATAACTTGATTGTAGGACTTTTGCTGCTGTGTTATGCACTCTAAAGTGTCTTCCATATGCTGCAACATGACAGGATTGCAGAATGTCTGAAATATTTTCATCTAGTACATTGATCACATGGTTTGAACATATACTGTATAAATAAGATCCATTGGTAACTTTTTACATCATGAAGAAACCTCCTTTTCTGCTGGTAACTCAAATCTGGCGGTAATAGTCCACTCACCAAATTATTAACAAAGTTTGCATACCATGGGAATCTCGACTATTGTCGCATCTGAGAGTGTTGTAACATCACTAATTGCTCATCCGAAAATGTTTCTGTGATATCTTTCTTTGTCAGAGTGCTTTCATTTGCTTCCACCCTTGAAAGGTAATATGCTATTTGATCCTCAGTGCATTTTTTGTTTTTAATCTCCAAGTCAAACTCTTGCAGCAATAGGATCCACCTAATCAACCTTGGTTTAGCAACCTTTTTTGAAATCAAATACTTTATAGTCGAGTGACCTGTGTAAATAGTCACTTTGGTGCCAATCAAATAAGCTATAAATTTGTCAAAGGCAAAAACAATCACCAACAATTCTTTTTTATTAGTAGTGTAGTTGAGTTGTCCATTAGCTAAGGTCTTGCTGACATAATAAATTAAGTGAAACATCTTGTCTTTCCTTTGCCCTAGCACTGCTCCAACAAAATGGTCACCGACATCACACATCAACTCAAAAGGCATACTCCAATTTGGTGCTATAATCATTGGTGCTGTTACAAGAGCTTTCTTCAATGCAACAAAAGTCTTTTAATAATCTTCATCAAAATTGAAAGGTGTGTCATGTTCCAGCAACATGCATAAAAGTTTAGGTATTTTGGAAAAGTCTTTAACGAACCTTCGATAGAACCCAACATGTCCTAGGAAACTCTTAATACCTTTTACTGAAATAGGTGGCGGAAGTTTATCAATCACTTCTATTTTTGCCTTGTCCACCTCTATTCCCTTTCTAGAAACTTTATAGCTTATGACTATCTCTTTTTGTACTATAAAATAATACTTTTCCCAATTTAGCATTAAATTAGTCTTCTCACATCTCTTAAGCACATTTTCTAGGTTATGCAAACAATCATCATATGATTCCCCAAAAACCGAGAAGTCATATATGAATACCACAAGTGTTTGCTCAACCATATATGAAAAAATAGACATCATAGACCTCTGGAAAGTTGTGGAGCATTTCATAGCCCAAAAGGCATCCTTCTAAAGGCAAAGGTGCCATAAAGACCAGTGAATGTTGTCTTCTCTTAATCCTCCGGTGCTTAGCAATGTAGTTATAACTCGAGTATTTATCTAAAAAACAATAGGTTTCTTTTCGAGCAAGTCTGTCCAGCACCTGATCTAGTAAAGGCAATGGGAAGTGATCATTTCTCGCGGCCTTGTTTAGCTTCCTATAATTCATGCAAATTCTCTATCCAGTCATTGTTCTTTTAGGAGTAAACTCATTCTTCTCATTTGCTACAATAGTCACTCCACATTTCTTTAGAACACATAGTATTGGACTTACTCATAAACTATCTGATATTGAGTAAATAATTCCAGCATCAATCTACTTAATGATCTCCTTTTCCATAACTTCTGTTATTATGGGATTCAATCGTCTCTATTGCTCCCTAGAATTATTATAGCATTCTTCCATCAGAATCTTGTGCATGCATATGGATGGATTGATTCCTTTAATATCTACCATGGTCCATCCAGTAACCTTTTTATATCTCCTCAATTGATCTTCTATTGATCTACATTCAAAGAAGATGAAATAATTACCGGGAGTGTATTATTTTCACCAAGATAAACATATTTTAAATGTGAAGGTAAAAGCTTTAATTCTAAAATAAGAGGTGACATAATGGATGGAGTAAATGGTTTTACTTCCCTGTTTGAGAGGTCTAAAGATTCAAAATGTTTGTCAGCCCTCACGCGTTGCTTCTGTCCTAACCATGCTATGTTAGCTACTTGAGGATCTTCATCTTCAAGTTCTTCAAATGTTACAACATTGATTTCCTCCTTACTACAGCAATTGTTTAACCTTTCTATTATAACAAAGTTCACAACACTGATAAAATTACAGTTTTCAACCTCATTGGGATTCTTCATAGCATCCAGCACATTGAATGTAACTTGCTGGTCATTCACCCGCATAATCAACTCTCCTTTTTGCACATCAATTAGAGTCTTTCCCGTAGCTAAGAAAAGTCTTCCTAGAATGATCGTTACTTCTTTGTCTGCTTTAAATTTTAGCACTATGAAATCCATTGGAAATATAAATTTATCCACCTTCACCAACAAATCTTTAATCTTTCCTTCTAGATAAGAACGAGATCTGTTTACAAGGTCATTATCGTTGGCCTAACCTCCCCAACTCTCAATTGCTTGAACATTGATAATGCCATAAGATTGATGCTAGCCCCTGTTGTGAAAATTTTATTGAACTCGCAAGTGCACGAATCTATTGTAGAATATATCAATGGTGACGAATTTCGATCCCACGAGAATGTAGGTTTTAATTGTTTGTAGAGTTAATTTTCTAAGTGGGTGGTTGGATTTGTGATGAAAGTGATTTAGACTATCCTAAAATTTAAATTAAAATGGCGGGAATAAATTAAAGTTAAAACTATTGAAATGAAGCGCTTAGGTCTCTAGAGCTCCACTCAACATGCACCATGGGCTTAATATTCCTTATTAGTGCCAATTAAATTATGAACCTTACTTCAATAAATGTGGTGTCAAGTTCTTATCTTGCCAAATAGTAATAACCTTACACTAACAAGACAATTATATCAGTGTAATATCTAGACAAGATTATTACTATCTGTCGACGAAAAGTCAAAACATCTACAAATATTAAAGGGAAAAGAAAGTAAATTTACCAAATTAAGCCCATGGAATATGTTCAGACTTTACCTTTAACTTAAATTTCAAAGAAAATTAGCTACTCATAATTAAAATAAGGGCAAAATGGAAATTTATTAAAATATATAGAAAATACAAGATAGAGAAGGAATTACAGAAAATAAAACTCAAAAATGGATTCAGGGGTGTCAAATTAGGTGGGAGAACCCTTTTTTTATAGATATAATGAGTAAATCATAGCAATCAGATTAAAAAAATTTTAACACTTAAGATTGCGACAAGTGGCAAGTTCTAATTGGATAGAACACATCATCAGGGCTGTCATTTTGTGCATATGCACGTATCATATGCATGTTTTTTCAGTCTACTAACATACTGTCACATCACCAGTCAACGCCACATTATCATTTTAATCCAATAGAATCGTGACACATCATCGGTCATCAGTCAATGCCACATCATTTGTCCAATCGAATGTTGCCACATCATCGGTCAATACCACATCAACGATCAATGCCATGTCATCGTATCGTATATGTGAACAACATCGTGAATATTATCATGTACAGTACCGTATATGTGAACAATGTCGTTTATCCTTTTATACTCCTCGTAAGGTTTTTTTACTGTCCTAAGTTTAAAATTGCTATATGTTTTGCTATCTGATCTCTTGTTCATTGTGAAATGACCATGATGACTCCTAAAATACATAAAAAACTTAAATATAATAAAACACACATAATTAAATCACTAATGACTTAAATACACAAAAGTAGGGATGTTAGTGAGACTTGGAGTGTAAAATGACGATTTTCTCTTTTATAAATATACACTTTCTAGCACTCAACACACCTCCTAACCAGCTTGTTGTTAGTCCATAGCAAATTAAGCGATAACACAATTGAAACCCAAAATGATTTTTTTTAATGGGAAATTATCTATGGTCCACCGGTTTTTTCCAACTTTTTCAAAAATACACAATTCTTTTTTTTTTGCTGGAATCCACCTGAAGTTACATTTCTTTTCCACTTCCGTTTCGAGACCGTTAAGAAAACTAATGGAATATTTTTTAAATGAATTTTTTACCCTCAAATGTAAAAGAAAATTTATCCAAGGACCACCTGTTTTTTTTCTTATTTTTTAGAAATACACAATTCTTAATTTTTTTTTGTTGAACTCCACTTGAAGTTATATTTTTTTGCACCTATCCACCACTCAGTCGTTGTGAAATGATGATTTTATCCTTATGATGTTAGAAAAGTTATAACGGTCTCCAAACGGAAGTGGAAAAGTGAAAAAAAATGTAACTAGACTTTTTTCTATTATGTTTTTTTGTGATTTAACTTTTTATTTATTTTTTACCAATTGAATTTACTATTGTTTTAATGTGTGTTGTGGTTTTACTAGATTTATTCTTTTCTTTGGTGTGTTATCATTTATCACCCCAATTAAGTAAAGGATAACGATACTTTGTGATTATTAAAGTTGGCTCCTTTAGTTTCCTATAATAACTGATATTCCCCAGCAATGCTACAAAAAATCATGTACTTCTTTGAGAATAGTGTTTGATAACATGCAAGATAAGATTAAATTCATAAGGGATGACTTGAATAATGAGTGATTGGATGATATCCTTTTATCTCTTGAAATACATCATAGTGGATATGTACAACGAGCAATTTCTCAGTTATGGTCATTATTCTAAAAAGAACATGCACGATATAGTCTCGGAAATCTGATTATAAACGACTCTGTTTGCTAGTTTATAAAAAACTGGATGGGAACCATATCCTTGGCCTACAGAGGGCGTCCAAGTTGTTTCTGAACATAAAACCAGAGGAAAATGTGAGTCACAATCACAACTACCAGTACATATCATTTAGATTTAATGTTTTCTTTATTGCTTTTAGTGGTACGATTTCTATTCAATTATTGTTTGTTTCTTTTTACTGTTTGCTTTTAAAATAATTGAGCCGTGAGCTTTACACGTCATTTGACAAACCCAACCCATTTACAGCTGTGTATTATTATATCTATCACCACGATATTTAAATATCAGTATTTTTTTCCAAGCATTCAAAAATGGTTATTTAGATTTTCCAAATGGTAGCCACTTACACAACTTAGTGGAAGATCATTACCTCTGGCGCACTGAGTGTTTGATACCATACTTGTTGGAGTGAGGATTATAAAGAGTGAAAATACCCCCTCATGAATTAATTGGAACTGAAAATGAAATATTAAGCCCATGGTGAATGTTGAGTGTGAATCCAGAGTGTCAAGCATTTCATTTGCATTGGTTTTATCTTTAATTCATTCCCAACATTTTTTTCAAATTTTAAAACAAAAAAATTCACTTCCAACCAACTCACATTTACACCTAGAAAATGAACCCTACACATAATTAAATCTACCTCCTTATGAGATCTATACCCGTCACCATAAAATCTATTCTATAATAGATCCGCGCACTTGCGAGTACAATAAAATTTGCACAACAAATCTCCAATTCTCCTCTTAGATGTTGATTGTTTTTGTGTATCAAAAGCCATAGGTTGGTTTTTATAATGCCCAAGGTTGCCAAATCCAATTTAGATTCTAATTCCAATTTAAAGCAATTAATTTGGTTCCCTTAATTGCCATGCACATGCCAATTTCAATTCTTTATTTCCTAAGGCATTGTCCGCTAAATGCTTAAGCAATTCACGTGCATGCTTAGTTTAATATGGCCATTTCTTTTTTTTTTCCAATTTTCTTTCCATATATAATGCCATGCATGTGTAATTGCCAATTTTTATAAGGCCAAAAGGGAAAGCCTCCAAATTGAATTAGATTCAATTTCTTCTTTAGTCTCCACGTGATGGCCATAATCTTCTCAATGTGCATGAATTAATTTTCTTGGCTTTAGTTTTCTTGGCTTTCAAAAATCTTCAATTATTTTCCTTTCTAATTCTTTCAAGTAGATTTTTTTCTTGAATGTTCCGATTTAATTCCTCTTTAATCCCAGAATATACCTAAAATAAAAAAATATCAAAACTAATAAAAAATATCAAAACTAAGATAAAAATTAACATAATAAAGTAATTATAAAATAACTAAATTAAAAAATTACTAAAGTAATTAGAATATTTAAGACCAAAACAAGAAAAAGATGGATAAATTAATTAGGAAAATGTAGAGAAAATATGCACTTACAATAGATGTATGTATGATGGTTATTTATATGGTTGATATTTGTTTTGATGGCTGACATTTGTGATGGTTTGGTGATGATTTTTATACATTTCTTTCTACGATTTGATAAATTGGGTGTAAACTTGTTACCATGTTTCCTCAGGTAATGCTTTTTGTTAAGGGGAGATTCTGCCGAAATTTCAACTCAATCAACATGGGTAACAATCTTTTATTTTTCACTGCATTTCTTTTCTTTAGTCACTAAATTTTCTTTTTAATGATGAAGGGGGAGAAGGATAAATATATTTAAACCTTGCACTTGTTAAACTTGGCTTTTATTTAGAGGGAGCTAATACACGAAAATGGATGTTTTTGAATTAATTAAAATTAGTATAACTTGTTCTATTGGCATCTTTTGATATTTGTAAAATACCTAGGGGGAGCTAATATTTTTTAACCATTCATACTATCAACACATGAAATATTTGTTATCATCATAAAAAAGAGATTGTTGACATAAATCTATCCATAATATTGATTTTGGTGATAACAAACTAGACTAAGAATGTTAGAGTTGTTAAAATTGAATAATTTTGCTGTATGATGTTTTAAACAAATTTATCTGAAAACGGCTAGCTGTTATCTACAAACAGCAAGCTGACTTCGAACATGTGAGCTTCTAGAATTAAATGGTAAATTAACAATGAAAAACGGTGATCTGACTTCATTTAGTGAACTCTCTGAAATTAGATAGTAAATCAACTATTCTGAACGGTGAGCCGACAATTCAAATTTCAGTATAATGGTTACTTCGCATAAGTCAGAAAGGCAAATAGACTAAGGTTAATAGTGATCTGATTATGCCTAGAAAGCCAACAACTGGTAGTTTTCTTCTCCAACTATAAAAAAGACTCAATCAAATTCAAAATATAGAGAATTGTACAATTACTATTAAGCTTGTTATTGAGTATTCAACCTTTCTTTTGCTTATAAATTGTTATTCTTTTGTCAAAGTACATTTTGGGGTTTTATTTGCAAATATATATATAATGTGAGGAAAATTTGTGTAATCTTCATTTTAATATCAAAATTGAGTGATTGTAAGTATGTGAAACACTTTGGGAAAGAGGTGTAGGATCATCTTTATTTGTAAAGGTTTAGTAATACCTTATAAGTCAATTGTAGATATCTTGAAGTTTTAAGTGGTAAAGGCTTGGATAATAGAATTCTCAATCGCAGTTGGCTTGGAGGTGTGGACGTAAGCAGAGTTTGCCAAACCATATAGAAATATTGTGATTGCTCTCTTCTCTCTTCTCTCTATATATTTGTTTATTGTTAAATTTATCATTATTGAATTCTCTAAGACATTAGTTTCAATTGTTTTGTGATTTTATTTGCTTAAGTTTTTAAAACCCAATCCACCCCCTCTCGGGTTGCTTAGCTAG
Source organism: Citrus glauca (assembly GCA_029633175.1). Taxonomy (NCBI): domain Eukaryota; kingdom Viridiplantae; phylum Streptophyta; class Magnoliopsida; order Sapindales; family Rutaceae; genus Citrus; species Citrus glauca. Next base: position 14,322,867 of record JAQOOD010000001.1, read on the forward strand.
AATTTCAAACATGACGACTCTCTATCAATACAATTTTATCTTAGTAACATTTACTTTGAAAAATGATAAAGAGATTGACTGTTGCTGTATTTTTTTTTAAATTACCTAGATAGCGGGGAGTTAGCTTAGGCTACTATTTGTAACATAAATTAGAAAATCGAAAATAGATAAATAGGGAATCATGAAACAAAACCTCCAATCATAAAAAAAATACAAAATTGAGGCATATAAGCACAACAATAAATCAAAAAGGATATGCAACACTATTGCCTAACATGAGGCATTTCCTTCCCATCTAGATGAATAATTCCAGATAAACTAGGTGGAATATCCGAAAGAACTAAGAAGGATTGATGAACCTAATGGCCACAAGCCCAATTAGTTTATAAAATCGGTGGTAGAAGTTGCTTCCCAATAAACATGCCTGACAAAGATACAAGGAGTAGAAGACAAAATGTAAACTTGGTGCAAAGTATAAGCATTATCCTAATGCACAAAGGAGATTGAATCCAAAAGACCACAATGGATGAGTTACACTTAACCATAAGCATAAAGTAACTAAGCAGAACAAAAAATTTTAAATCTTCACAAACTATCATTAGTTTAGGATAAAGGATTGGTTGATGGCCTAGAAAGGAACCAAAAAAATCGAATACCAAACCTCGGTGCACATGGAGAATACCAACTACAACAGACAACCTAGAATTGCCCTTAGAGCAACCATCCACAATCAATTTTACCTGCTAATAGTCCCAGCAACCCGTTGATAAGCCTTAGAGTAAGGGTAAATTGTTTGCATCTGATGCTAATGTTTAGGTTAGTGTGGCTTATGTTCCAGAAGCCTAGTGTATAGCCCCTTAATTCAGGGTCAAAGTTTGGGCTCTACTATTCAGCCTAATACTGCTGTAAAGACTTAACTTTTGGGGCTTATGGTTACTGGTAAGGCTTTTTTTTGGTACTAGTTCACTTGATCCTTGTTGAGTACTAGAGAATGTATTTTTTTATAGGATAAAATTGTCATTTTATCTTTAAGTCTCACTAACATTTTTACTTTTACGTGTTTAAATCTTCTAAGTTTTTATTAGGTATGTTTTATTATAACTTAAGTATTTTATGTATTTCAGGGATATTTTGGCCATTTCACGATTAACAAAAAGTTGGATAGTGAAACTTATGACATTTTTTAACACAGGACGATCAAAAACCTTAATACGAGCATAAAAGGATATTTGGTCCAACTTACGGATATTATACTATTCACATAGACGACACTGTTAACATATATGGTACGATGATGTGGCGACATCCTACTGCATCAATAATGTGACATTGACTGATTATATGACGTTAATTGATAATGTGACGTTGACTGATGATGTGGCAGGATGCCATTAGACCAAAAAACTGATATGGTCTTGATCGATGATGTGGCAGCATCTTATTGGATTGAAATACTGATGTGGTATTAGCTGATGATGTGTTCCAACCAACAAAAACTTGTCACGTGGTGCAATCTTAAGTGTCCGAATTGTTTTTATCTGATAGCCATGACTTATACATTGTATCTATAAATAGAGGGCTCTCAAACCCCCCTCCCAATTTGATACCCCTGAATCCATTTTTTAGCTCCATTTTCTATAATTCTCTCACTATCTTGTACTTTCCACGTATTTTAGTAAAATAACCATTTTACCTATATTTCAATAATGAGTGGATAATTTAGTTTCAAGCTTGACTTGAAGGTGAAGCCCCAACATGATTGATAACTCTAGAAAATGAGAGTTATCATGGCACTTTTAGACTTAAATCAATAATACTTAGAGAGTAAATGATGTGTTTCTATTGCATTTTTGTTACATTTTGCATAAATATTCATTTTAGTTTAGTCTTAATGAGTTTTGCTTAATTTAAAGTAATTCGTACTTAAATTGTGTGCATAATTATAGGTTTCCAGAAGCTTATAATTTATGGAAGGAATGATGCAGCAATAGGCTTGTAAAAATGAGGAAGAACTTAGCTACAAAAGAATTGAAACAAATCTAGAATAGTGCAGTTGCTGCAGCCGTTGTTGTAGCAACAATTGCTGTAGCAATCATAGAACAATGACAGAGAAAATTCCGCATGAGATATTTGCAGAATTGCGATCTATAGTTCCTAATCTAACTTATGCGCGCCCTAGCCTTCCGTTTACCCTAATTTTCAACTATAAAATAAACACACATCATAAAGAATGAGGAGGGCCGTCACCCAATGAGAAAACAAAAAGAACCAAAAGAAAAAAAGATTCAAGAGAGAAATTAAGGGTTGCACAAGAGGAGAATTTGTATAAATCAATTGGGAGCTCAATCCATCTTATTATTCTCTTGTTATCTCGTTTTCTATTTATTTATGGGGATGTATTTCATGGCTGAAACTTTGTTCTTTATTTTTCTTTTACAAATTATGAACTAAATTTATTTGTAGTTGAGTGATAAATAATCTTAATGGTTTATTAACTGAATATATGTGTTGCTGTATGTTTGTTGTAGCAGTTTGTTTTGATAGTATTTATTTTTATTCATTATTTCAGTTGATCACGCATTTAATGATACAAGTTAGGTTGGGTTTCCTAGATTAAGTTTAACTTATCCCAAAAGGGTCATACTTAATCTAATATTAGTAATGAACTAGACATAAGGATTCACCTTGTAAGGTAAATAGAACCTAAGCGTGAAATGTTATATCTTATGTTAGCATAACAACTGATCACTGTTAGATTGCATATAGATATAAGATATCCAACATGCAACGGCTGAGGATACATAAAGATTATGCCCAGTGCTGTAGCAACCGAGCCAAACATTAGAAAAATAGTCAAAACCATTAAAAGAGTTTATTCACTCAACTACTCTATATTCCCATTGGTTTTATACTTGAGATTGACGTGATAATTTACATTATTGCATTTTATTTATTACATTTTTATTTTAATTAGTATATTAGTTTCATTAATTGTTTTATTTTATTTTAGCACAAAATCTGCACTGTTAAGAATGTTGTAGCAAATCTGATAACATCAATCCCTATCGAGACGATCTTGAATACTCATCACTTTATTATTTATTGTGTACACTTACATATTGACACCAATAGCATTAGTATTTATACACCAACAATGATCCATAAGCTTAATTAGGTAAGTTTATTTTCTTTTCCTCTCTGATTCATGTGGTTGTTTTGACTCATTGTCGACAGACAATATATTTTGTTTAGATTTTGCATGGCATATTGACTCCCTATTAAGGATTGTTACTATTTGGCACACTGAGCACTTACCTCCATATTAATTAGGGAGAAAATCATGTTCTAGTATTTTGTGGGTCTTCTTAACTCAGTCTTGAGAGAGAGTGTATCTAAGCTATTTAATGGCTGGTCTTACCACATTGTCGATAGAATGATTATTATCGCCTGACACAATGTGTTCTTGACACCACACTCAGTGGCAAATCATTACCTCTGACACACTGAGTGCTGAATACCATATTCAGTAGAGTAAGGATTATAAGGAGTTGAAATACCCCTCTTATGAATTAATTGGAACTAGAAAAGAAATATTAAGCCTATTGTGAATGTTGCGTGTGAATTCAGAGAATCAAGCATTTCATTTGCATTGATTTTATCTTTAATTCATTCCTATCATTTTAATTAAAAAAATTCGCTTCCAACCAACTCACATTTACACTTAGCAAATTAATCCTACGCATAATTAAATCTACCTACACGTGGGATCGATACTCGTCACCACAAAATCTATTCTACAATAGATTTGTGTGCTTATGAGTATAATAAAATTTGCACAATAAGTTTTTTGCATCATTGCCGGTGATGTAAGTCATTTTAATTTGTAGAGTTACTTTTCTTCTAAAATATTGTGTAAATAATTTTGTATACAGCTTTTAAGTGTGTTTTTATAGCAAGTGTGCAGCAACGTGATAAAGTTAGTATCGTAACTTCTCCCCTCTCTTTTTGTTTAAATTTGTTTTGTTTTTAATTTTTACGTGTTCTTTGCATACATGGTCGAAGGTCATAGTCCACAAATCCAGATCCTATAAACCTCGAATTGGAAAAAACACTTCGCACATTAAACATGCACAAGCACCACAAAAAAGGTAAATTTAAGGTTAATATTAAAGTGGATTTGCAACAAGTACAAACACCACAAAAAAGGTCATTTTTGGAAAATTTACAACCGTCCACCTATTTGTTTTGCTTTTTTCAAAAATACACAAACACTTTCTTTTTAGCACGCCACCTGAACTTTGCTTTTTGTTGCATTTGTCCACTTCTGTCTAATTTCAGTTAGCAAATTAAACGGAATGACCTTTTTACCTCTCAAAATTATAATTTAACCCAAAATAAATAGAAATTGGAGATAAATTAGATGGATTTAATTTTTTTCAAAGGTGGATGCTAGAAATTGGAGGAAAATAATGTTTGTTACTAAATTTAGACAATTTGTATTTATTTTTTTGGAGGAACATAGTGTTTGTTGCTTGCTAGATTTAGAAAATTTATATTTATTTTTTCTCTTTCAAAAAAATAAATACAAATTTTCTAAATTAGCAAGCAATAAACATTATTTTCCTCCAATTTCTAGCATCCACCTTTGAAAAAAATTAAATCCATCCAATTTATCTCTAATTTCCATTTATTTTTGGTTAAATTGTAATTTTGAGGGGTAAAAAGGTCATTTCGTTAACATTCCGTAAAATCGACTAACGGAAATTAGACGGAAGTGAACAAATGTAACAAAAAGTAAACTGCAGGTGGTGCGCTGAAAAAAAAAGTGAATGTGTATTTTTGAAAAAGGCAAAACAAATAGGTGGACCATTGTAAATTTCCCTTTAAGATTATTTCAGTCCATTAGCTAATTTTGAGCACATCATGGATAAGATAGCCAAATATAACTGCTATGAGTTTCAAGTTAAAACCTAGTGTGCTAAACAGTGTTCCATCATTCTATAGCTTGGAAAATGAGGACGCATACTATCATTTGAATGATTTCATGCCATTTGCTAAACTTTTAAATTTGAAAATTTTTCAGATGAAGATATTAAGCTTAGATTGTTTCCATTTTCTCTAAAAGATAGAGCTCGTTCATGGTTTAATACATTGCCTACTAATAGTATCACATCATGGGAACAAATGGTAATTAAGATTTTAAATAAATACTTCCCGGTACATAAAATCAATGTTATTTTCAGGGACATTTCAAAATTTACTCAAAGAGAAAATGAGCAATTCTTTAAAGCACGAGAGCGATTCAAGAAGCTACTTTTAAATTGCCTACATCATGATATGAGAAATGGCACCAATGTCAATATTTCTTGGAGGAACTATTGCCATATGTGCAAGAATGGCTAATGGCAACAAGTGGAGGCGAGCTCATGTCGAAAAGCGCATCAGAGATTTGGGATTTCTTTTAGGAACAAGTGGATAATTCCTAACAGCAGAGTCGGTCATTCAGGAATGGAAGAAAAATCAAGGGAGTAAATGAAATCTATGTTAGCGAGTCAAGATCAGAAATCAAGGAAGTCAAAGCAATAGTTGAAGGTCTGTCTCGTCAAATAGCATCGTTGACGGCTACCAAATCAACAAAGCCACAAGCATACAACCAATTTGACTAGGATTCATACCGAGATCAAGCCAATGCCATAAATGTAATAGGAAAGCAGTCTAATTACAACCCTTACTCCAATACATATAATCCTAGATGGAGAGACCATCCCAACTTTTCATGGTCTCAATGATTTTAACAAAATGGAACAATAGCTCCAGCTCCAACAATGCAACCAGTTCATCAATCTCCTCAAATCGCTTCACCATCATTCAGACCATACAATCAGAATCAGAGTTGATCACAGCCAAAACCATAAGAAGAGGCATTCCAGAAATTCAAAACTTCAACCCATCACACCATTGATGAGTTATAAAATGGGATGAGGGTTGGCTTCAATTCACAAGCCCAATCAATCTAAAACCTTGAGAAAATAGTGGGCCAACTTGCCTCTTCAATTCAAACGTTTACGATGACTGTTCAGAAAGGTAAATTTCCAAGTCAACCAGTGCCTAATCCTAAGGAGTGCATGAAGTGAGTACAACTTCATCCCAATATCGTGAAGAGCTCAAAGCCGTCATGACCTTGCGAAAAGGCAAAGAATTTGACAACAAAGTGGAGATGTCGGTGACAAAGACAACTCAAGAATTTGGGGATTCATCACCAAAGGTAAAAGAAGAAAACAGCCCATAAGAATACATTCCCAAAGCTCATTTTCCTAAGAGGTTAGCTAAAGCAAAGAAGGAAAGTACCACAAGTGAGATTATGGAAATTTTTAAACAGGTGAGTATTAACATCCCTTTGCTTGATGTGATTAAACACGTGCCCTTTTATGCCAAATTTCTTAAAGACCTTTGCACTAAAAAAAGAAGTATTCATGTCTAGAAAAAGGCATTTTTATAGAAAACATCAGTTCCACACTCCAACATAAAATTCCTCCAAAATACTTTGTTAGACATAGGAGCTAGTGTAAATTTATGCCTTATTTAGTGTTTGTAAAACTTGGACAAGGAATATTATACCCAACTTCAATTGCATTACAACTTGCAGATTGATCCATGAAAATAGCTAGTGGTATTTTGGAGGATGTGCTCATTCAGGCAAACAAGCTTTATTTTCCTGTTGATTTCATTGTGCTTGACACTCAATCAATACAGGATTCAAAGAAACACATCCTCATTATCCTAGGCCAACCATTGTTGGCAACTGCTAATGCACACTTTAAATACAGGACTAGAATATGCAGTTGCCCTTTAGCAACATGACCATAGAGTTAAATATCTTTAACACTGCCAAGCAAACTCTCCATAGAGGTGAAGGAATTGTTGGTGTTGATTTAATCGAAGACATAATTGATCATATTTTTCCTTCTAACCTCAATAATGACCCTTTACAAACATGTTTAACTTACTTTGGGTTGAATTTTGATAGTAACAAATCACTTGATGAAGTCAATGTTTTACTCGATTCATTATCATCCATGGATACTAATAAATCGAAGTAAAAAATAGAGCAATTCGCACCATTGGAGAAAAAGCTCAGTCCATCATCAGAATTACCACCAAATCTCGACCCATACCATTACCTGGCACTTTGGAGTATGCATTCTTGAGAGATGAAAATACTTTGTCAGCAATCATTTCATCCTCTCTTGATGACAAGCATAAGAGTAAGTTGTTGGGCATTTTAAAAGGTCATAAAGAGGCATTAAGATGGATCATAACTAACATAAAAGGTATAAACCCAGTAAATTGCATGCATTACATTCATCTTGACAAAAATGATAAACATACTAGGGAAACGTAACGTCGACTAAATCCTAACTGAAAGAAGTTGTTAAAGTTGAATTCTTTAAACTATTAGATGCATGTCTCATTTACCTTATTTTCTGATCGTTCATGGGTTAATCTTGTGCAAATTGTCCCCAAAAGGTCAGAAGTCACAGTAGTTACTAATGTTGACAATGAATTAATACCCACTAGAGTAACTATAAGGTGATGCATATGCATTGATTATAGGAAGTTGAATTCTGTCACATGTAAAGACCATTTTCCGTTACCATTTATCGATCAAATACTTGATAGATTAGCAGATCATGAATTTTATTGTTTTCTAGATAGCTACTTAGGATATAATCAAATCCCCATAACACCGAAAGACCAAGGGAAAACCATTTTCACTTGCCCTTTTGGTACATTTTCATATACAATAATGTCATTTAGATTATGTAACGCACATGCCACATTTTAACGATTCATGTTAAGCATTTTTTCTAATATGGTTAAAAACTTCCGTAAAGTTTTTATGGATTACTTTTCTATTTTTAGTGATTCATTTAATCAATATTTACATCATCTAACGCTAGGTCTGTAGATATCCATAGAAAAGAATTTGGTCTTGAATTAGGAGAAATGTCATTTTATAGTAAGACAAGATATTGTTCTCAGTCATATTATTTCGAGTAAAGGTATTGAGGTTGACAAAGTTAAGGTTGATCTCATTTCCAATATTACTCCACCAAAAACAGTCAGAGAGGTAAGATCTTTCCTTAAGCATGCTTCTTTTTATAGACATTTGATTAAGGATTTTAGCAAAATTTCTAGACCTTTATGCAATTTACTTAATGAGGATGTATCTTTTTTCTTTGATGATTAATGTCTTGAGGCATTTGAAAAATTAAAGTAGTTTGTTAACTTCATCACCTATCATTCAACCCTCAAACTGGAATTAACTTTTGATTGAATTTCCCAAAGAGTTGATTGAATTTCGCATGTCATTTACTTACTGAGGATATACCTTTTGTCTTTGATGATTCATGTCTTGAGGCATTTGAAAAATTAAAGCAGTTTGTTGACTTCATCACTTATCATTCAACCCTCAAACTGGAATTACCTTTTGATTGAATTTCCCAAAGAGTTGATTGAATTTCCCATGTCATTTACTATGCTAGTATGACATTGAGTGATGCACAATTGAATTACTCAACCACTAAAAAAGAAATGCTAGCAGTAGTGTTTGCATTAGACAAAATTTCGATATTGTCTTATAGAATGTAAAATAATTGTGGTCACAGATCACACTAATTAATTCGTTGGGTGCTACTTTTACAAGAATTTGACTTTGAGTTCAAAGATAAGAAATGCATAGAAAATGTGGTGGCATATCTTCTCTCTCGCCTCAATTTTGACACAATTTCAGAATAATTACCATTGAATGAATCATTTCCAGATGAGCAACTAAAAAGTGTAGAAGTACTACCATGGTATGCTAATATAGTTAATTATGTTGTTACAAGTCAACTTCGAGAGTATTGGACTAACATGAGGCTAAATTTTTTACAGAAACAAAGAATTTTTTTTAGATGATCCTTAATTTTTCAAATATTACGCAAATGAAAATTGTCAGATGATGTGTCCCAAAAAGTGAATTTTAAAATTTTTTTATTCCGCAACAAACAACCTTGTGGAGGCTATTTTAGTGCTAAGAAAATAGTCGTTAAAGTTTTACAATGTGGTTTCTATTGGTCGACTTTATTTCTAAATGCTTATACTTTTTGTTCTTCATGTGATTGTTGTCAGCATATAGGAAGCGTTACACGAAGGAACATGATGCCACTAAATCCTATTCTGGTGATCGAAACTTTTGACGTGTGGGGAATCGATTTCATGGGACCCTTTCCTCTTTCTTTTGGCCATTAATACAAATTGATTGCTGTTGACTATGTATCCAAGTGGGTAAAAGTAATTCCGTGGAAAATCAATGACCATAAGGTAGTAATAAGATTCTTGAAGAGCAATATTGTCTCACGCTTTGGGTTCCCTCGTGTAATAATCAGTGATGGTAGTACCCATTTCTACAATAAATCATTAAATGGTCTTGTAGCAAAATACTCCATTACACACAAAGTTGCTACCCCATATCATCTGTAAACCAATGGCCAAGTCGAAATCTCCAATAAAGACATAAAGCACATATTAGAAAAGATGATGATACCAGATAGAAAATATTTGTTATTCAAACACGATGATGTGTCACCTTGTAGGCAAGTGTGTGGGAAAAATTGTCACCTACTTGTGAAACTTAAGTATCATGCATACTGGGCCATTAAGAAATTCAACTGACATGCAACAAGCTGGTTTGAAAAGAAGATTACAACTAGCAGAACTTGAGAAAATTCTCAATGAGACGTACGAAAATGCCAAGATTTACAAGCAACGAATGAAAGCCTTTCATGACAAGCAAATTACGAGGAGATCTTTTACATCAGGTCATAAAGTATTTTTATTCAATTCCCGTTTGTATCTATTCTTAGGTAAGTTACATTCCCGATGGTCTGGTCCATTCAATATTCATATTATTTTTCCACATGGACCCATTGAAATTAATGATCCAAAGAATGGTGTCACTTTTAAAATTAATGGTCAAAAATTAAAACCATATTTTGAGTATCAACCACACAAAGAAGATACCAAAATAAATTTGGGTGACCGCCAGATCTGGACTGAGACTTTTTCCTACTCTTTTTTTTGGCGATTTAACTTTTTGTTTTTTTAAATAAACTTTACTATGATTTTACGTGTGTTTTGTTTTTGCTAGATTTAATCTTTTCTTGAGTATTTTATCAATTGTCAATTAGGATAAGTGACGGATAATGGTACTCCGTAACTATTAAAGTTGGTTTCTTCAGCTTCCCACAACAGTTGATATTACCCAGCAATGTTACAGAAAGTCATGCACTCTGGGAATGGTGTCCGATAACAGAGAACATAAGATTAAATTCGTTAGGGATATCTTGAATAAGGAGTCATTAAATGATATCCTTTGGTCTCCTGAAACGCATCCCAATGGATATGTACAAAGAGGATTTGTACAAAGAGCAATTTAACAGTTATGGCCATTCTTCCAAAAATAACGTGTACGATACAATCTTGGATATCTAACTATAAACGACTATGTTTGACAGTTTATAAGAAAACTAGATGGGAAGCATATTCTTGACTTATAAAGGGTGTTTAAGCCATTTATAGACGTAAAACTAGAGGAAGATATGAGCCACAATCACAATTATCAGTACATATCCTTTTAATTTATTGTTTGCTTTATTGCTTTTAGTGGTATGACTTTTATCTAATTATTGTTTGTTTCTTTTTACTATTTGCTTTTGAATAATTGAGTTATGAGTTTTACACGTCATTTGACAAACCTAACACATTTATAATTGTTTATCATTATATCTGTCACCAAAATCTTTAAATATGAGCATTTTTTTTCAAGCATTCACATATGATTTTTGAGATTTTCCAAAATGGTAATCACTTCGAGCAGATAATTCAAAACCATTTGTGTGCTTTTTAAGTTTCACTATGGAAAATATAGAGAGTTTGTTCAAGCAGTTATAGATCTTGGTCAAGTACTAGTAGAGAGAAAGATACACCTAGTATATGGAGGAGGTGACCGAGGATTATCAAGACTTGCTTTAGAAGCCGCTTTGACTAGAGGAAGTCAAGTGCTAGGCATCATCCCAAAAGCCCTAAAAGCTCTGTCTAGCTCACCAATTGGAGAAGTGTTAATTGTCTTAGGTATGCAAGAAACAATAACTGAAATGCTAAAACATGCGAATGCTCTCATTTTCTTACTAGGAGATCATGCAACCCTAAAGGCACTAATTACCTTTACTTCTTAGTCCTATCTCAACATTCATAAAAAACTCATCGGTTTGTTAAATGTCAATAACTTTTTTTATGGCTTTATAGCATTTATTAATTGCTAATAAGTTACTTGATCTTTTAGAAGCTTGTAGACCAGAGCTAGATCTCAAGACTCTTACATTGGATTGGTCGACTGATGATGGTAGCAATAGTAGTAAGATGCACAAATTAGATTTAATTCTCTATTTATAAATATTTTTTGTTGCAGTGTTCAGGTAATGTATTTTAAACTCTATTTCTTTCCTTCAAGACATTGAGGATAATGTCATGTTTTGGTTGGGGGGGAATAGCTAACAATTGTGGAATAAATTATACTTGTGCTGTTATAGATACTAACCATTTTTAAATTTTTAAGTCGAAGATGGCTGAATATGCAGTTTAGCTAATGTAGAAACGCATCTTCCCAGTCTTGGTGTTTATTAAAAAGGAAAAAATATTAAAAAACAAATAGTTGAAATTTTTTCCCGATATTATTGACTAACCCTCTTTGTCTGCCTTGGTTGTCTTAAGAGATTTAACAGACCAATCTAGACACACACACAAAACAAGTGATATTGGTGGTAAGTTGAGATTTTGTAATACCTAATCCTTTTATTTCATTCATAAGCAACAACTAAAGGCAGTGGTCATTATAACCTAAAAAAAGAAGAAAAAAAGAAAAAGAAAAAAGACACTCTCACTTAGTAACTGAGTCTCCTGCCTCAATAAGTAAGAGTATTTGCATCAAACAATGAGAGATGATAAAAATTGTAAGAACTCTTACTTAGTAACTAGGCCTCCAACCTCCGGAAGCGGAGAGTATTCGCGTCCAACAATGAGAATTTGATTTGTTCAACTCAGCTCTTTCTTAGTAACTGAGCCTCTTGCCTCAATAAGCAAAGAGTGTTTACGTAAAATGGATGTAGTTGGTTAAAGAAATAATATAAATAAATCTATTACCTATGGAAGGAATTATGATGAAACGATAAGAATAAAAGTGTTGCTTTATTTTGACTGAGCCCACAATCATTATGTCAAATATTGCTAAGCACTAAAGACGGTATGCTGAAGTTTTGATTGATGGTTGAGTATCAAAAGAAAAGGGCATAATTTTTCAGAAAAATTCATTGATTTGGTAAAAAGATTTTAATTTCAATTTTGTTAGATTACATTGCTTAATTTGCTAGAGACTAGCAATAAGCTAATTGAGGGGTGTGTTGAGTATTAGAGAATGTATATTTGTATAGGATAAAATTGTCATTTTATACCCAAGTCTTACTAACATTTTCACTTTTACATGTTTAAATCTTTTAAGCCTTTATTAGGTGTGTTTTATTATAATTTAAGTATTTTATGTGTTTCTGGGATATTTTAGCCATTTCACGACTAATGTGAAGTCAGACGGCAAAACGAATAGCATTTTTTAACTCAGGACGGTCGAAAACCTTATAAAGAGTATAAAAGGGTATGTGGCATTGTTCACATATACGATACTATTCAATATAGGATACGAGGACGTGGCATTGACAGATGACGTGGTTGTATCCTATTGGACCAATGATGTGTGTTGTGCAAATTTTATTGAACTCGCAAGCACACGAGTCTGTTGTAGTATAGATTAATGGTGACGAGTGTCGATCCCACGAGGAGGTGGATTTTAATTGTATATAGAATTAATTTTGTAAATGGGTGGTTGGATTTGTGGTGGAAATGATTTGAAATATGCTAAAACTTAAATTAAAATGGCAAGAATAAATTATAAAATTGGACTTGAAATGGCAAGAATAAATTAAAGAGAATTCTATTGAAATGACGTACTTGGGTATCTGGATCCATATCAACATGCATCATGGGCTAAATAATCCTTATTAATGCCAATTAAATCATGAGGGGGGATCCACACCTCATGAACCACGCTCTAATATATATGGTGCTATGGGCTTATCGTGCCAAATAATAATAACCTTATACTAGGGAGCCGGTGAAATCAAGGCGGTACTAGATAAGATTATTATTATCTATCAACGAGAAGTCTAAACATCCACAAAAACTAGAGGGGAAGAGAAAATAAATTTACCAAATAAAGCCCATGATACATGATGATACATGTTGAGACTTCACCTTCAACCCAAGCTTAAAAAAAAATTAGCAACTCATAGTTGAACTAGGGGCAAAATGGGAATTTATTAAAATATGTAGAAAATACAAGATGGAGAGAGAATTACAGAAGATGGATCCCAAAAATAGATTCAGAGGTGCCAAATTAGGGGGGGAGGCCCCCTTTTTATAGATACATAGAGTAAATTATGGCCATCGGATTAAAAACAGTTTGGACGCTCAGGATTGCGCCACGTAATCGGTCAATAGTAAAGTCAACAATATGCGTGAACAATAACACGGTTTGACCACGGTTTGAACAGTAACACAGTTTGCAAACGGTTTGAACAGTAACGTGGTTTGCACAGTAAATAATCCTATGTGTTGCATGTACTGTACGCACGTTTTTTTATCCACTAATATGCTGCCACGTCACCATCAATAATACATAAGAATTTTAGTCCAACAGGATCATGACACCTCATCAGTCAATGCCACATCATCGGTCAATGCCATGTCATCGATCCGTCTATGTGAACAGTGCCGTGAACAGTAACGTAGACGATACCCGTACATGTGAGTAGTACCATACATGTCATTTTTCCTTTTATGCTCTTCCTAAGGTTTTCGGCCGTCCTGAGTTAAAAATTGATGTCTGTTTTACCATTTGATCTCTCGTTTATTGTGAAATGACTATGATGCCCCTAAAATACATAAAATACTTAATTAAAATAAAACACACATAATTAAATTACAAGAAACTTAAACACATAAAAGTAAGGGTTGTTAATAAGACTTGAAATGTAAAATGACGATTTTCTCCTTTATAAATATGCATTTTCTAACACTCAACGCACCCCCTAACCAACTTATTGCTAGTCCCTAGCAAATAAAGCGAAAAAAAAATTCAAGAATAATTTTTTTAAACACTCTTATTTATTCAATCAAACTAATGATAACAATCAAATAAAAGTATAAGCATTATCTCAAGTCTAAAGAAATATCACACCCACATCAACCATCCACATGAATTAGCCCAGTAGACTTTGTCGTAGCTACCTTCAAGAATGACATGTCAATCCTTAATATCTCACTGGAAGTAGTGACACTCTCACAAAGAAATTAAACCTAATAAAAATAGTCACTTCAATGAATGGTAATTGAGAGAAAATAATCAAGAAATGATATCCATGCTCTCACCAAAATGAAAGAAATATGTCCTTAGCTTAGAAATAATACGATCTCTAGTCAAATAAAAATGCTAGTCAACCCAATTTTTTTATTTTTTATTTTTTATGCATCACTACATCTTTTTAGCCCATATAACTAGCTTCTACTTCAAACTATAGTTCCCTGAAATCAAGAAGAACTTTTATTAGGACGTAACATAGGCTAGGGACATGGCTAACAAAGAAGGAAAATAGGAAAAACAAAGTGTATGTTTGAGAAAAATACAGAGGAATATTTTTTTTTTGGAAGTTACAAGGTGGATTTCACCTATTATTGTTTTTTTTCTTTGAAGCAACAATTTTTTTCTTCTTTCTTTCTTTTTTTTAAGAAACAACAATTTTTTTTGAACTAAGCATAACTTCACTATACAAAATGTTTATTTACATTTTTCTCAAACATAAATAGGTGATGGATCTTGTAATATATTGGGTAATACTCCAAATCAGAGTGGGTCAAGATGATAAGTTGACAAAGAAAATGTTTTTTTTTTAAAGGCTCAAAAGGTTTAACTATGGATATTTGATAAAAGGGATGGCTAGAAAGGCTCAAACAGATCAAAGATGGCATTTCCATAATCTTTTAGGGCTCTAAATAATCTTCCATATCTACTAATTAGATGGGCCTCTAAATGTAGCAACACACAATTTTTTTCTTTTTTTAATTTTCATTTCATTTTTTTTAGGGTTAACTCAAAAGAAATCTAGAGATTGTATATATAATAATAAACTGCTAAGCTTTATAAACAATGGGCAAAAGAGTTACTCTCCAAGAAAAATGATAGGCTGAAAAACTCACTTGGTATTTATTATGACATGTTCATTCCTTCAAGCAACTCATATTTATCTCCGACATCAACATGTAGAATAACAAACATAGTGTAATATCACTTAAGACCAAAGATAATACAAATACTAAAACTTAAAATTAATCATGTCATCCTTTGTTAAAACAAATCACACAAATTTTTTTTAACAACATCCTACCCCCCAACATATTCTAAACGTGAAAGGAAAATATGCATGTAGAAATGTGAAAATGATGCAGAAAAACTAATTAGAAAATGATAGAAAACGAAATTTTTTTTTTTAACTTAAGAAGATGCGTTTCTAGAGGCACTACACTCTATACTCATCCATCTTTGACTTAAAAAAATTTTGTTTGAAAATGTATATTTATAAAGGAGAAATTAAAAAGAAGAAGAAAAATGAACATCAAAACATAATAAAAAAAATCTGAATTTTTTTTAAACAATAAAGATGCATTGTTTATTGTTTATTTTTTTTAAACAATAAAAATGAACATCAAAAAGAAAATATTTGAAATTTTTTTATTTTCATTTTTTCAAACAATGAAGATGCGTTTCTAGAGTCACTACACTCCATATTCAGCCATCTTCAACACACAAAGTTAGCAACAGTTAGTTTCTACAATAAAAAATCAGTGAAAACTTAACCAAGATTCCACAATTGTCAACTATTCTCTCCCCCCAACTAGAACGAAACATTGTCCTCAATGTTTTAAAGGAAAGAAGTAGAGTTTAGAAGACATCACCTGGATGGTGCAACACAGAAGAAAATATTTACAAGCAGAGAGTTAAATCTAATTTGTACTTCTTACTGCGGCTACTGTTACCGTCATCATTTGAACACTCCAACACAAAGCTCCAGGGGTCTAGCTCCGGTTTATAAGCTTGTGACATATCAAGTAGCTCATTAGCAGTGTGAGCACAAATAAAAAGTTTTTTTTGCACTAGAAGGAATAAAGTAGTTTTTTATTGCATGGTTAAGAAATGTGATAAAGTCATCATAAAAATTATTGGCATTTAACAAACCGATGGGTTTCTGGTGAATGTGCAGATGGGCCCAAGATGCTAGTGTGATTAGTGCCTCTAGTGTTGCAAGATCTCCTAGAAGGAAAATAAAAGCATCAGCATGATCAAGCATTTCAGTTATTTGTTCTTGCATACCCGAGACGACTAACTCTTCTCCAGTCGGTAAGTCGGACACACTGCTCAACGGTTTTAGGACTCTTGGAATGATGCCTAACACTTGGCTTCCTCTGACAAAAGCAGCTTCTGAGACCAATTTTGATAACCCTCGGTTACCTCCTCCATGCACCAAGTGTAATTTTCCCTCTGCTATGCTTCGACCAAGATCTATAGCTGCATCAACGAACTCTTTATGTTTGCCATAGGTAAATCCAAAAAGCACACAAATGTTCTTGAATTGTCTATTAGGAATAGCTGCCATTGGAATATTTCTCAAAAAATAATTTGTGAGTGCTTAACAAAAAGTCATATTTAAGAATCTTGGTGACAATGGATCACAACTGCGTATGAGGTGGCATGTCAGTGTCAAATAACGCGTAAAGCACATGGCTCAATAGTAAAAAAGAAAACAATAAAAAGAAAGAAAAAGTAGTAGTAAAATTATTAAAGACAATAATGCAAACAACAACAGTGAAATGAAATAAAATAACAGTTAAGGAGAGGGATATTTACAGGTAGTTGCGACTGTGGCTCACATATTCATCTGGTTTTACGTCCAGAAATGGCTTAAACGCCCTCTATGGGTCGAAGATAGGCTTCCCATCCAGTTTTCTTATAAACAGGCAAACAGGGTCGTTTATAGTCAGATTCCTGAGACTATATCGTGCATGTTCTTTCTGGAATAATGGCCATAACTAGAGAATCGCTCCTTGCACATATCCACTGGGATGCGTTTCAAGAGACAGAAGGATATCATCCAATGACTCCTTATTTAAGCCATCCCTAATGAATTGAATCTTATCTTCTCTGTTATCAGACACCATTCCTAAAGAACATGGGTTTTTATTGCAACTCATTATGGCACACTTATGACAAGCAACAGAAATTCTTCGAGCTCGTCGTTTTCTTGCATAATTTCCTTTTCCACAACAAGGCATGTATGCAATAACTTTTGGAGGTAACTCATCTGCCAATCGTACTTTCGCCTTGATTAACCAACGAATGTCAGCGGGTATGTTATTCCTCATGAGCAATCACATGCGTTCGGACCGAGCTTTATAGATCGTAAGGAGGGCATTCTGAGGAAGTGAAGGGAATCGCTTGTGACGCTTCGCTAGAATCTCGTTTCTTTCCATACCTTCGCCTTAGAATATCAGTTATTATGGGAAACTGAAATAACCGTTGATTGTCACGGAGTACTGTTATCCACCACTTTACCGGGGTAACAAACTAAAACACACAAACAGAAAAACAAATTAAAACACACAATGAAAATTAAAATCGTCCTCTTATTGAATTTACCTCAAGCTCGAACAGGATGTCGTAAACACTTCTCTCAATATTTCTGAGTTGGCTTTCTAAATCCTCAACATAGGCTACTAACTCTGGTGGTTGTAGAGCCCAAATGTGATGTGTTTTACAAGATTGAATCTACCTTTTGAGATGAGTTTTGATACGTTGAAGTGGTTTAAGAATGTTCAGGAGGAACAGTCTACATACGAGACTCATGATTAATAATGATAAGAGAAAACTTAATGGTAAAACAAACACACTTATGTAAAAATAAATTTCAATTAGCAAAATAATGATAAAAAGAAAGAAAGAAAAATCAAACCACTGAAAAGAAAAAAATCAATTCAAATCTGGTGGGTCTCTCAAATTTATTTTGGTGTCTTCTCCATGTGGTTGGTACTCTAGATATGCCTTTAATCTTTTACCATTAATTTTAAATGTGACACCATTCTTTGGGTCCTTAATTTCAATTGCCCCACGTGGAAAAACAGTATGAACAATAAATGGACCAGACCATTGAGAGCGTAACTTACCTGGGAATAGGTGCAAGCGAGAGTTGAATAAAAGCACTTTTTGACCTGGAGTGAAATATTTTCTCATAATATACTTGTCATGGAAGACTTTCATTCGTTGCTTGTAAAACTTAGCGTTTTCATATGCATCATTGCAAATTTCTTCAAGTTCTGCCAGTTGTAATCTTCTTTCTGAGCTGGCTTGCTACATGTCAAAGTTGAATTTATTAATGGCCCAATATGCACGATGCTCGAGTTCCACAGGTAGATGGTAAGCTTTTCCATACACTAGCCTATAGGGTGACATCCCAATCGGGGTCTTGAAAGCCGTTCTATATGCCCATAATGCATCATCAAGCCTTAATGACCAATCTTTTATGTCCGGCCTCACTGTCTTTTCTAATATGTGCTTTATTTCTCGATTGGAGATTTCCACTTGGCTACTGGTTTGCGGATGATATGGGGTCGCCACTTTATGAGTAATTGAATACTTCGTCAAAAGAGCCTTGAATGCTTTATTATAAAAGTGGGCACCACCATCACTGATTATCTCTCCAGGGAATCTAAAGCGTGAAACAATGTTGCTTTTCAAGAACCCTATCACCACGTTGTGATCATCGATTCTGAATGGAATTGCTTCTACCCATTTCGATACATAGTCAATAGCAACCAATATAAATTGATGGCCAAAAGAAGAGGGAAAGGGTCCCATGAAGTTGATACCCCATACGTCAAAAATCTCAACCACTAAAATTGGATTTAGTGGCATCATGTTCCTTCGTGTAATGCTCCCCATTCGTTGAAACCTATCACATGAAGAACAGAAAGTGTAAGCATCTCGAAATATAGTTGGCCAATAGAAACCACATTGTAAAACTTTTGTAGCTGTTTTCTTAGCACTGAAATGGCCTCCACAAGCTTGTTCATGGCAGAATGAAAGGATATTGTGAATTTCACTTTCTGGGACACATCGTCTGACAATTTGATCTGCACAATACTTGAACAAATATGGGTCATCCCAAAAGAAATTCTTTATTTCTGCAAAGAATTTAGCTTTGTCTTGCTTGGTCCAATGCTCTGGAAGTTGACCTGTAACAAAATAATTAACAATATCAGCATACCAAGGTAATACTTCCACACTCATTAATTGTTCATCTGGAAATGACTCATTCAATGTTAAAGGCTTTGTAATTGTGTCAAAATGGATACGAGAGATATGGTCAGCCACAACATTTTATGTGCCTTTCTTATCTTTAAATTCCAAGTCAAATTCCTGCAAAAGTAAAACCCAACAAATTAGTCTAGCTTTTGCATCTTTTTTTGTGAGAAGATATTTAAGAGCAGCATGATCTGTGAACACAATTATTTTACAACCAATGAGATAAGATCAAAATTTTTCCAATGCAAACACTACGGCTAGCATTTCTTTTTCGGTGGTTGAATAGTTCAACTGTGCATCATTCAATGTCATACTAGCATAGTAAATAACATGGGAAATTTGATCAACTCTTTGTCCTAATACCGCTCCTACTGCATAATTAAATGCATCACACATGAGCTCAAATGGTAAGCTCCAGTTTGGAGGCTGAATGATGGGTAATGATGTCAACAATTGCTTTAATTTTTCAAAAGCCACAAGACATGAATCATTAAAGACAAAAGGTGCATCCTTAGCAAGTAAATTGCATAAGAGTCTAGAAACTTTGCTAAAATCTTTAATGAAACGTCTATAAAAACCAGCATGCCCAAGGAAAGATATTACTTCTCTGACTGTTTGAGGTGGAGGAAGATTAGAAATGAGATCCACCTTGGCTTTGTCAACCTCAATACCTTTGCTTGAAATGATGTGACCAAGAACAATACCTTGTTTTACCATAAAATGGTACTTCTCCCAATTTAAGACTAAGTTCTTCTCGATACATCTCTACAGAACTAGTGTTAGATGATGTAAACATTGATCAAATGAGTCACCAAAGATAGAAAAGTCATCCATAAAGACCTCAAGGAATCGTTCAACCATATCAGAAAAAATGCTCAACATGCATCGTTGAAAGTAGCAGGTGCATTACATAATCCAAATGGCATGCTTCTATATGCAAAAGTGCCAAAAGGGCAAGTGAAAGTGGTTTTCTCTTGATCTTTTGGTGCTATGGGAATTTGATTATATCCTGAGTAGCCATCTAGAAAGCAATAAAATTTATGGCCTGCTAATCTATCAAGCATTTGATCGATAAATGGTAAAGGAAAATGGTCTTTACGTGTGACAAAATTCAACTTTCTATAATCAATGCATACACGCCATCCTGTAGTTACTCTAGTTGGTATCAATTCATTATCAGCATTGGTATCTACAGTGACTCTTGACTTTTTGGGGACAACTTGTACATGACTGACCCATGAACTATCAGAAATTGGGTAAATGATACCTGCGTCTAATAGCTTAAGGACTTCTGTTAAAAATGCCTTCTTTTGAACATGCATATTTCTCTTTTTAGTACACAGGTCTTTAGGAAACTTGGCATAAGATGGAACTTGTTTTATAGCATCAAGTAAAGGGATGTTGACATTTACTTGTTTGAAGATTTCGAGAATCTCACCTGTGGATTTTCCCTTCTTTCCTTTAGCTAACCTCTGAGGAAATGGAGCTTTGGGAACATATTCTCGTGGGTTAGTTTTTTCTTTCTCCTCCGGTGATGACTCCTCAACACTCACAGGTACAATTTGATTTTCTTTTGTCACAGGTATTTCCACTTTATTGTCGACTTCTTTTCCTTTTCGCAAGATCCTGACGGCTTTGACCTCTCCATGCTGCTGTGGTAAACTGGTACTTGCTTCATGCACTTCTTTAGGGTTAGGTACTGGTTGACTTAGAAATTTACCTTTCTCAACGTTCATTGCCAAGGTCTGAACTGAAGAAGCAAGTTGTCCCACTATCTTCTCCAGGCTTGAAATTGATTGGGCTTGCTAGTGGAAGCCTGCTCTTAACTTGTTTCGTAAGCCATCAATGGTGCGGTTTTGTTGCTCAATCGTGGAGTGAGTTACATTGTGAAATTTTGGAATGCATCCTCCCATGGTCTGGGTTGAGAGTAGTTCTGGTTTTGATTGAATTGTCTAAATGGGGGCTGAGAGGCTTGAGGATTTTGAAGAATTGGTTGCATTAGTGGAGCTGGAGCTGCTGGTCCATTCTGTTGGAATCCTTGAGACCATGAAAAGTTTGGGTGGTCTCTCCATCCAGGGTTATATGTGTTGGAGTATGGGTTGTAATTTAATGGTTTTCTCATTACTCCTATGGCATTGGCTTGATCTGAGTATGAGTCATGGTCATGTGGCTCTGTTGATTTAGCAATCGATAATGATGTTATTTGTCGAGCGAGACCTTCGACCATCTCCTTGACTTCTTTGATTCCTGAAGTTGACTCACCAATCCCTTAATCCTTCTCGTATTCCTAAGTATCGACTCCATTGTTGGGAATTATCCGCTTGTCGCTGGAAGAATTCCCAAATCTCTGATGCACTTGACATTAGCTCTCCTCCACTTGTTGCCATTAGTCATTCTTGCATATTCGGCAATAATCCCTCCAAAAAGTATTGGCATTGGTGCCATTTCTCATACCCATGATGTGGACACTTCAAGAGTAGCCCATTGAATCGCTCCCATGTTTCGAAAAACTACTCGTTCTCTCTTTGGGTAAACTCCGAGATTTCCCTGCGAATAGCATTGGTTTTATGTACTAGGTAATATTTATTAAAAAATTTTGTTACCATTTGTTCCCATGATGCAATACTATTAGCAGGTAATGTATTAAGCCATGAACAAGCTCTATGCTTTAAAGAAAATGGGAATAATCTGAGTTTTACATCATCATCTGAAAAATTCTCATATTTAAATGTTTGACAAATAGCGTGAAAATTTTGCAAGTGATTGTACGGGTCATCATTTTCTAAGCCATAGATGTATCATATGCATGATGTGCTCAAATTGACTAAGGGACTGAAGTAGTCCTTAAATGGCCTCTCCTGTGGTGCTTGTAAATCTGTTTCAAATTTATTTTTAATGTTCTTGTGTGTGCGAAGTGTTTTCTCAAGTTCAAAGTCTATAGGTTCAAGATTAAGTAATAATGACCTACGACCATGCATGCAAAATAAATAAAATAAAAATAAAGATGGGAACAAAACAAATAAAAATAAAGAAGAGGGAGAAATTACGATACCAACCTTATTGCGCTATTACAACCTTATTATAAAAACATAAAAATAAATACGTGAAATAAATTAACTAAAAATAAATTAATAAGATTATCAACAAAAAAAAAAATACTAACAGTGCCATTTTTCCTTTTATGCTCCTCGTAAGGTTTTCAGCCGTCCTGAGTTGAAAAATGATATCCGTTTTACCATTTGATCTCTCGTTTATTGTGAAATGACTATGATGCCCCTAAAATACGTAAAATACTTAACTAAAATAAAATACACATAATTAAATTACAAGAAACTTGAACACATAATGACGATTTTCTCCTTTATAAATATGCATTTTCTAACACTCAACAATATGGCATTAACTATGAAGCTGCGTTGACCAATGATGTGGCAGGATGCTATTGGACCAAAATACTGATGTAGCATTCACTGATGATGTGGCAGCATCTTGTTGGACCGAAATGCTGATGTGGTGTTAACTGATGATGTGTTCCAACTAATCAAAGCTTGCCACATGGTGCAACCCTAAACGTCCGAATTGTTTTCATTTGATGACCATGATTTTTCCATTGTATCTATAAATATCAGGCTCCCTCTCAATGTGATACCCCTGAATTCATTTTTTAATATCGTTTTATGTAATTCTTCTTCCATCTTGTATTTTCTATGTATTTTAGTAAAACTTGAGGTTGAAGGTGAAGTCTCAACATGATCCATTGGCTTAATTAAGTAAGTTTATTTTCTTTTCCTTTCTGATTTATGTGGTTGTTTTGATTCATTGTCAACAAATAGTGTATCCTATCTAAATTTTGCACGGTATACCCGCTCCCTAGTGAAGGATCGTTACTGTCTGGCACAATAAGCACTTAGCACCATATTAATTAGAGAGCAAATTCTCTTATAGTATTTTGTAGGTCGTAATGACTCAGTGTCGACAAAGAGTGTATCTAAGCTATTTATTGGATGGTCTTGCCACATTGCCGACAAAAGGATTATTCTCGTCTGGCACAACATATTCTTGACACTGCACTTAGTGGAAGATCATTACCTCTGATACACTGAGCACTTGATACATTATTTATTAGAGTGAAGATTTTGAAGAGTAGAAATAATCCCCTCATGAATTAACTGGAACTAAAGAGGAAATATTAAGCCTATGGTCAATGTTGAGTGTGAATCTAGAGACTCAAGCGTTTCATTTACATTGTTTTGATTTTTAATTAATTCCCGCCATTTTATTTTTAATTTTAAGATAAAAAAATAAAAAAATTCACTTTAACCAACTCACATTTACACTTAGAAAACTAACCCTACGCATAATTAAATCTACCTACTCGTGGAATCTATATTCATCACCGTAAAATATATCATACAATAGACTCGTGCACTTGCGAATACAATAAAATTTGTACAACAATCCCATTGGCCAAGACTCCTAGGTTGACTTGGCATCTTAGATTTAATTTTATTTAGCTGTTGATGATTATGATGTTTTGACTGCTAAGGTTAATTGTCCAAGTGGTGATGGTCATCTAGGTTTACCACTCTTGGATCGAGATGTTGCTTCTAACAAGGATTCGATGATGAAACTAGATTTTTTACTTACTCTATAGAGGTTCAAACACCTTTACCTCCAGCGTGCAGTAATTGATAGTATTAATGGCCTACAGATAGCTAGTTGGACTTAGGATTAGTGCATTTATTAATACAAAAACCACTATTTGTTGGTGTATTATTAGTGCTCTACTTTTTTCTCTAGATTT
Organism: Citrus glauca; assembly: GCA_029633175.1. Taxonomy (NCBI): domain Eukaryota; kingdom Viridiplantae; phylum Streptophyta; class Magnoliopsida; order Sapindales; family Rutaceae; genus Citrus; species Citrus glauca. The sequence continues at coordinate 14,347,232 of JAQOOD010000001.1, forward strand.
TCCCTAAAGTGTCATTACTATTTCGATTATTATTTTTTAGACGATTATTTATGAAACGCCCCATATATGAAGATTTGTCAAAAGCTTGTATAAAAAATCATCAATGATAAGTTTAGAGCAAAATAATCATTTTAATATTTTTGAGTTTCTGGATAGATGAACGGATGCAATTTTTAGATTTGAAAGCGTTGAAAACCTTAGGATACGTGATAATTAGGATTAAATTAGAGATAGATTTGAAAATGGATAATGGTAGAGGTTAGGTTTCTATGGTGTTGATGTACAGGGAATTATTGAGCATATCATTGACCATTAGTTTGACTGAAGCAATTATTGGATCCTGCAGCAAGCTTATTATATGCATGAAGCAGCAGATTGCAGCCCCCAATTTACGTCGATTTGACGGACCCAGAAATAAATCCGTACCTTACTCCATTGGTTGACCCGACCTAATACCTTGACCTGCACCTTTGAACCGTTGATCACTCTTGATCTAAGTTTTAATTCTACCACATCATAAGATTTGACCAAATCATCCATTGTTGGTCTACTTTGACCAAGCATTTTCTACCACTGGATTTGCCTATTTTGACTACAATCACACCCTCCTAAAGTCGCCACATCGCCTGAACTTTGAATGTTTTTTATTCTATATGATCCAATGGTATAAGTTTATCACAACCAGCCCTAAGAGATGAGTCACTTCTAGGGAATCAAAAGCAAAAAAAAAAGAGGGCTATGCTTTTGAACTCAAATTGATGACATACACTTATTTTGGCCAACTTACTTTGGGGAAGATTTTAGTGAGTGACTAATATTTTTATTCCCAAAATTTATTTTTTAAACCTTAGATTTTAGAGAAATATTTTTAAAGGTAAGAGGCTTTAGTTTAGATTGGAATTTTAGGTGATTGCTTACTAGTTTTATTTTTAAACACCAAGAGTCAAATGAGCCTCAATTTTCTTCTCTCATTTTTTAGCTTAGTCAAGCTCATAGATTAATTTTTTTTTCAAACTTGGTCTTGTTAATTTCAGACAATATTTCTACATCCGTTTTCCTTTTTTACCCTTATTTCATGAAGAGATTTTAACACTTAATTCACACAAAGGAAAGTTTGTGAGGACCGTAAGGGCTCAAACAATAGGATTTAGATAGGAGATGCTTAGGAGTGCGATGCTTTGTAAGTATTCATATCATTGTAAACTTACATTATTTTCAAAGTGAATTATTTCATCTACACCTAGACATAATCACATGTCGAGGTTCCCTAGATCATGAGGATCAAAGGTTTCCTCATAGAAATTTCCATATTGTGGATAATCATTTATCTTATGTATTTATTTTGTAACACCCCAATTCCACTAACAAGGCACTACAGTAGAATTGAAATGAAATTACATTTCATCATTCTCATATCTAAAACTTTCAAAGTAATAACCATAATAAATGTTCCAAACCTCCAAAAGATATAAATAAATTCTAAAATAACATATCCTCAAATAAATATCACTCTATAGGAAGTCAAATTGTTCTTAGATTATCAACGTAACATTAATCTTCAAAGAAACAAAGCTCTTATTATTCCTTCTAAGACCATGAGCTCACATCATCTAACTCTATCTGCAAAAATGTGGTAACGAAGGATGAGCTGTCAACTCGGTAAGTAAATTCATGCACAATACTATAAAAAAAAGCCATAATTTAAATCCTTTAAACATAACAAAAGCATTTTAAACTCATAAAATGTAATTAGTTCATGTGACATAGTATCACCTGTAGACCCGGTGACGCGGCAATATAACATCATTTAGGGTATTGTATCCCACGGGAATCATTAACATTAACATCATATGTGCACAAAATCTGGCTAGCCTTCCATAAAATAACATAACATCACTACAGACAATGAGCCAAAACATATAAAATTATCCTTGAACTCTTAATCATTTGTAAGCTTCCGTAAATTACATTTAAATATTTGATAATTATTTCAAAGTACTTGAATTAAAACAATTTAATAAAAAATTTCATTTTTAAGACAATTTATCAAGCAAGTTTTAAATAAATAAAGTTTTGTTAATGAGAATGATGAAATGCATTTCACTTTAATGAGTTTATTTATATTCTTTTGGAGGTTTAGAACATTTATTATTGGTTATTACTTTGAGAGTTTTAGATATGAGAATGATGAAATGCAGTTTCACTTTAATTCTACTGTAGTGCCTTGTTAGTGGAATTTGGGTGTTACATTTGTGGTATTAGAGCGGCTTTGAGTGTTCTCTTGAGCAACGGTGGAGCAAACCTCAGTGAGGACGATGAGTCCCTAATGGGGTGTATGTAACATCCTAAGCAAATGTCACATCAGCAAAGCACGAGAGAGATACTGGGTTTATAAGGGGTGATCCATACCGTAATTGACGAGACGCATTTTGGGGTATATGGTTGGATCGGGAACAAAACTGTGTGGGTCTTGTTAAGGCGCAAAGCAGATAATATTTTACCAAATTTGGGTCGGGTCATGACATATTTCCATTGCCATAGATTGATTTTTAAATTATTGTTTTAGTTGATGGTGGTAGTTGAATTTGACATATTTTGATATTACTGAAAGTGCATATATTGAATATTTGTTGATTTTTATATGATTGGTTTAATCTATGGCCGCTTTCAAAAATATCAATGTCGAAAAATATTTTTAAAATATTTAAAGTGCATAGCCGGAGTAGTAACAAACTCTCTCTACAAAAATTAATGCAGCGGATAAATGGACTCCTAATTTTCTCTCAATGTTGACTGTGAGTAGACTATCTTTGTGAAATATATATATATATATATATATATGTATGTATGTATGTATATATATATGTGTGTGTGTGTGTATGTATGTATGTATATATGTATATATGTATATATGTATATACATATATATATATATATTGTTAACATATATGTTTTTATAATATTGATTTTGATGATAACAAACAAGATTAAGAATGGTTAATCTTTAAGCTCAAATTATTTTTATACATTTTAAAATAAATCATTACTTTTACATTATAAAGGTTTTATATTTAATGGAAAAATGATTTTATGAAATTTGTTGTTTTTCAAGTTATGATTTAATTGAAAGAGTTTTTGAAAACTTTCAAATCAACAAGTATTTCTTGAAATTTTGGAGAAGGACTTATTTGAAAAGTGTCATAGCATTTTGGGCTATATCATAATTTCATAAAGTTTTGAGATTAATAAATCATTATTTCAAAATTCTGAAATTGGACCTATTTGTACACTAAATTGATATATATGTATTTTTATTAATTATTAAATTTAATTAGTTTAAATTTAGTTTATTTAGTTTAAATTTAATTATTGAGTGCTTTGGCTCACTTGCTACTAGTAGTAACATCCTGATTCAGCTTGTTAAAAATGCATAATTCTATTCTGAGTTAACCAAAGAGAAAGGGGGGAGGGGTGGTGCGGGAGGAAAGAGGAAAAAAAGGAGACAGTGTTGTGTTTCTGTGTTGTAGGCTGGTAGCTTTTTTCTTTCGTTTATGAGAATTAAAAGCCCAAATTGAGGATGTGTTTTTGGTCTTGGGATAATTGTTGTGTGATATCTGTAGCATTTGAAAAATAGTTAAGCTTGTCAGTTTTTTATGGTCTTCGTTTGCAAAATTTTCTTCATTGGCTCTTATATTTTTTTTCTTTTTTCACCCTTTTTCTTTTGAGGATGATTTGCCCAAGCCTTGTCAGCGCCATGCCCAGCCATTACAGTTCCAGTTCGCCCATGAAGTCTATTCCATTCTTAATCTGCTATTAATTATTATTGAGTGTTATACAAATGTAAAAGTAGGTCTCTTGCTACACAAACCTTGAAATAGGTCTCTTGTTGTTGTGTAAGCATGGCAAATGACTACTTGCAACTTAATTCAAAGTCCAACTTTCAAAAATCATTTTATATTTTGATTATATTTGAATATAGCATCTTTATCTAAAAAGCAATGCATGCACGAGCATTACATAATGAAATTTACTTGTGTAATGTGTTAAGAATTCAATACCAAATAAAACAATTAATCAATAATTCAATTTCAATTAATAAAATTTGAGATATTTTATTTCATCCTATCTCTTATAGTTATAATTTTTATTTTTAAATTTAAAATCAGTTGTTAACTAGCAATATTATTTTTAAAATGATTAAAAGTTTTGTATTAGTACTTTTGTTATATTCTGTAAAATGCAAGTGAAAATTGTAAAATGCAGTGAGATTAGCTAAAAATTATAAAATGCAGTAAGACATTTGGTTAATACTGTAAAATACAGGTATATGTGCGAACCGAACTAAACCAAACCGAACCGAACCAAACCGAACCGAATTATAGAACCGAATCAAACCAAACCAAACCGAATTGTAGAACCAAACCGAAATATTTCGGTTCGGTTCGGTTCGGTTCGGCAATTCGGTTCGTGTTCGGTTTGAGTTTTTAAGAACCAATTGGTTCCGGTTCGGTTCGGTTCGGGCCCACCCCTAAAAAAAGGGATAAAGATAGAATTGATAACCTTTTTTAAGCCATCAGATCTTTTGGGTTTCGTTATGTTTATCTTGTCCGCTTATGTAATTTCAACTAAGATTACAATTGTCAATATATACAATAAATGTTTTAAGAGGAATTTGGCGTGCCAATGGCTCCACTCTAAAAAAATTATCATCATCATCACCATTATTACACTTCTTAGACTTAACTCTAAACTCAACTAAAATCAGAGCCATATATTAATCACTCGGCTAGAGAAATTCAATTAGCAAAATAATTGTAACAACAGAGAAAGACCAAACAATTTTTTTAATTAAATCATTAATTTTGAACATATCAACCTCTTTTTCCTGGTTCATTTTTTTAATTAACTAAATTACAACAGTAGATGTTAGATAAATATTTTTTTAGGTCATAATCACAAGTGAGTTTAACGTTAAAATCCAATTTTTTAAATACTTTTTATTTTTCTCGTAACACGCACTCATTTTTTATTTTTACTATTCACAAAAATTTTAGTTAAGAATATCTAAGCGCGTATGCAAAATATCTCTTACCTATTTATTAGTTCGAACTTTAATTTAAATTAAAAGTAAGTAGAAATTCACTTGTATATGTTAGGCTCATGAGCTCACGGGACCCAGGTAGTCAATATCTTAGAATAATACTCTATCCAAGGTACCTACCTAGTGCCCATTAAGTGTTGCTATCTGTCATGTATTCATCATGCAGAAGCGTTTGTAATTGATTCTCGGTGAAAGAAAAATTAAGGCCCAGCTAGTGATTGATGTACATTGGAGAATTTCTTGTCGCAGGCAAAATCTTCTAACGACTTTCCTGGAGCCCACTTTTGGGCCAACGCTACAATACCCGCACGTATCACATACATGCGGGTAATAAAAAAATAAAAAAAATAAGGCCATTCTTTGGCTGGCACTTGGCAGCCAAACATAAAAAAAAAAAAAACTTGGGAGCAAGGGGTTGCTCCTTAAATGAATATTATATTATAAAATAGTGCAATAAATAAAATAATAATTATTTTAATAATAAAGGTAACATAACAATAAAAAATTAGTTTTAGTATTGATTAAAAATTAATTTCAAGTTTAATGGTGGGTGTTTTATATTTATTGGTCCATTAATTGCATGATTTTTGGGGTTACAAGTTAATGATCCAAAGTTTCATGTTCATTGCTCTAAGTTTCAAGTTTCTTTGGTTTCAAGTTTAATGGTCTTAATTTTAAGTTAATGGTAGGTGTTTCATGTTTATTGATCCATTAATTGCATAATTTTCGGAGTTAATGATCCCAAGTTCCATGTTCATTGCTCTAAATGTTTTAGTTTAATGGTTCCAATTTTAAGTTAATGGTAGGTGTTTCATATTTATTGGTCTATTAATAGGTGTTTCAAGCTAATAATCATAAATTTCATGTTTATTGTCGTCAGTTTCAAGTTCATTGCCTAAGTTTGAAGTTCATTTGGTTTCCGATTTACTGATCCTAGTTTCAAGTTAATGGTCCGTGTTTCATGTTTATTGGTCCATTAACCAAGGTTGCAAGTTAATGATCCTAAGCTTCATGTTCATTGCCCTTAGTTTAAAATTCATTTGGTTTCAAGTTTCATAGTCATTTGGTTTCAAGTTTCATAGTCCCACTTTCAAGTTAATGGTAGGTGTTTCATGTTTATTGGTCCATTAATTGGAGTTGCAAGTGAATGATCATAAGTTTCATGTTCATTGCCCTCTGTTTCAAGTTCATTTGGTTTCAAATTTAATGGTCTCAATTTCAAGTTAATGGTAGGTGTTTCATGTTTATTCGTCCATTAATTGGGGTTGCAAGTTAATGATCCTAAGTTTCATGTTCATTGCCCTCAGTTACAAATTCATTTGGTTTCAAGTTTAATTGTCTTGGTTTCAAGTTAATTGGTAGGTGTTTCATGTTTATTGGTTAATTACATGATTTTTAGGGTTGCAAGTTAATGATCCAAAGTTTCATATTTATTGCCCTCAGTTTCAAGTTCATTTGGTTTTAAGTTTAATGGTTCTAGTTCCAAGTTAATGGCAGGTGTTTGATGTTTATTGGTCCATTAATTGCATGATTTTTGGAGTTGCAAGTTAATGATCTCGAGTTCTATGTTCATTGCTCTAAGTTCAAGTTCCTTTGGTTTCAAGTTTAATGATTCTATTTTCAAGTTAATGGTATGTGTTTCGTGTTTATTGGTCCATTAATCAGGATTGCAAGTTAAGGATCTTAAAATTCATGTTCATTGCCCTTGATTTCTAGTTCATTGCCTTTAGTTTTAAGTCCATTTGGTTTCAAGTTTAATGATCCAGTTTCAAGTTAATGGTAGTTGTTTCATGTTTGTTGGTCCAGTAATTGGAGTTGCAAGTTAATGATCCTAAGTTTCAAGTTCACTGCCCTCGGTTTCAAGTTCATTTGGTTTCAAATTTAATTGTCCCAGTTTCAAGTTAATGGTAGGTGTTTCATGTTTATTGATCCATTAATTGGGGTTGCAACTTAATGATCACAAGTTTCATGTTCATTGCCCTCAATTTCAAATTCATTGGATTTCAAGTTAATGGTTGGTGTTTCATGTTTATTGGTTAATTACATGATTTTTAAGGTTGCAAGTTAATGATCCAAAGTTCCATGTTCATTGCCCTCAGTTTCAAGTTCATTTGGTTTTAAGTTTAATGGTTCTAGTTCCAAGTTAATGGCAGGTGTTTCATGTTTATTGGTCCATTAATTGCATAATTTTTGGGGTTGCAAGTTAATAATCTCGAGTTCTATGTTCATTGCTCTAAGTTCAAGTTCCTTTGGTTTCAGGTTTAATAATTCTAGTTTCAAGTTAATGGTACGTGTTTCGTATTTATTGGTCTATTAATCGGGGTTGCAAGTTAAGGATCTTAAAATTCATGTTCATTGCCCTCGGTTTCTAGTTCATTGGCTTTAGTTTTAAGTTTATTTGGTTTCAAGTTTAATAATCTAGTTTCAAGTTAATGGTAGGTGTTTCATGTTTATTGGTCCTGTAATTGGGGTTGCAAGTTAACGATCCTAAGTTTCATGTTCATTGCCCTCAGTTTCAAGTTCATTTGGTTTCAAATTTAATTGTCCCAATTTCAAGTTAATGGTAGGTATTTCATGTTTATTGGTCCATTAATTGGGGTTGCAACTTAATGATCACAAGTTTCATGTTCATTGCCCTCAGTTTAAAATTCATTTGGTTTCAAGTTCATGGTAGATGTTTCATGTTTATTGGTCCATTAATTGCATAATTTTCGGGATTGCAAGTTAATGATATTAAGTTCCATATTCATTGCTTTCAGTTTCAAATTCATTTGGTTTTAAGTTTAATGGTCCTAGTTCAAGTTAACGGTAGGTGTTTCAAGTTTGTTGGCCCATTAATTGTATGTTTTCGGGATTGCAAGTTAATGATCTCAAGTTCCATGTTCATTGCTCTAAGTTCAAGTTCCTTTGGTTTCAAGTTTAATGATTCTAGTTTCAAGTTAATGGTAGGTGTTTCGTGTTTATTGGTCCATTAAATAGGGTTGCAAGTTAATGATCTTAAAATTCATGTTCATTGCCTTCGATTTCAAGTTCATTGCCCTTAATTTCAAGTTCATTTGGTTTTAAGTTTAATGATCTAGTTTCAAGTTAATGGTAGGTGTTTCATATTTATTGGTCCCATGTTTCATGTTTATCGATTTTTGAGGTTTCCATTTCTTTCACATTTAATAACAATAAAAAATCTCAGTCATTCGATCTACTCCAATTTAATCCAATGGCTATTTTATATGCATGTATGAGATACATGCGTGAACTGTAGCCACGCCCCCACTTTTGACAATTATCATTTAATAAGCTCTCTTCATTGTCATCTACTAAAAATCATTATCATAGATGATACTAGATTTCAATGCAATGATTCATTTATTTCTCATTGTGATCTTGTCTTAGAAAGTTTTGATCATCTTACCTTTAGATTCATTATATTTCTTTTTGGGATCTTCTTTAAGAAAATATTGATTCTCTCGCCATTTGTTTACTGAATATTATTTACAAAATAATCAAAGTCAATTACAACTAAAGTTTACTGAGTAGACACTCAACTAGGAAGTTTACAGAAACATACAATTAACTAGGGATGGCAAAAATCCCCAAGGGGACGGCCACCCTTGGGGATTTTTCCATTTGAAAAAGATATGCAAATGATTTTATACCCAATTTTTTTATTTAGCAAAGGGACGAGAATGATTTTTTACCTAATTTCTTATTCAAGAAATAGACAGGGATTAAGTGGAATCTTCATCCCCTCCTCATTTCTCCATTTTAATTTTTTTAAATTATTAGTGAATAAATAATAAAATTTAAATTGTAAAATATTAAATATTGGTATAAATAAAAACCAAGCCAAATCGAGCATATGTACAAGAATAGCTCTTCCCCATCAAAATACTTATATTATTAAACTTTTGGGCCTAGTTGACTAGTTGTAGCCTTAAATTTCTATTTAGGACATTAAAAATGCTAGACAAGATCCTATTGATCTAAAAGTTTTTTTAAATATAATATTCATTAAATATTTTAAACTTTTATCTAATAAAACAAAAGTTAAAGCAAAATCATAAACATAATTGCTAACTTTGCAACGGCCTTAACTCTACTTTTATTTAATTTTTTAATATAATTAAATTAAAATAAAAAACTAAAAATGTATAAGGTTTTTGGGGATTAGGGACTCTCGGGGATCCCCTATTATTATTTGGGAAGGGGATGGAGATTCCCTCAAGCAATTCTGATAGAGACAGGGAGGGGACAAAGACATATGTAGATATTGTGGATGGATACATGGATATTGATCTCCTCTCCTCCTCTCCCCATTGCCATCTCTACAATTAGCCCAATAGGGTCAGTTCTAGAGTATTGCAGGCCTTAGGTGAAATTTTTATATAAGATTTCCTTACATTTAGCAACTTCAACACTGAAATAAATATAAACAAGTTAATTGGATCAATCCCTAATTATATCATGAATTTCAACAATGATCAATAGGAAACTAAGAAATTCCCAAAAAAAAAATAGTAAAGAAGATCTCTTCTTAATCCATTATAAACATTATTTCAATAAACTTTTTTTTTCACTTCAAAAGTGAGCTAATAGTTTTATAATAATTTTCTTTGTAGAGAAGAGCACAATAAACTTTTAATATTAAATAATTAAGTTTCTTTTTAAATCATAAAGATAAATAATTTAATTTTTTATTGAAAAAGTAATAATGAATTAATTAATGGTTAGCCAATATTATGACTTATAGTTCTTTAACATTAAGGTTGTCAATCTATAGAATCTATATAAAAACAATCTTAATTGCAGAATAATTATTAATTATAGATAGGTCTAAAAAATAGGCTTTCCCACAATGCCTACCTTAAAAAATTGATTAATTCAAGTACTATTAGAGAATTACCCAAAAAAGGTGTCTTCCTATAATAGGGGCCTTAGGAGACTACATAGTTTGTCTATGCAGTCTAATATATTAATGCCCAATATAATCGAAAACCTAGTATAATAATAAATTCTTATAGTCACAAATACTAGATAAGTTAAATTTAAATAAAAAAGAAAAAATCAAAATATTAAATTGATATTTTTTATATTAGTATTTGTGATTTATTATGTTGTGTTACTAATATCTTTTATATTGGACTATTATTTTATTATGTATTGGATAGTTATCTTTAATTTAAATATTTTTTAATTTATTAAAAAATTATTTCATATTTAATAAAAAAAGCCTGGGCCGGGCCCAAGCACAGCCTATCCTTTTAAAGAGTTTGGGCTTATTGTCAATAATATGGGCTTGGGAAAGCCCGACCCAACCCCCTATTTTGCCAAACCGAGGAAGTATTTTATTTAAATTGCCTACGTAAAAAAATAGATAAATGCCTTAAGGGCGTGATTATACAAAAATGATCTAGGTCTATTGTCTACATGAATGACTTGAGTACTTAGAAAGTATTCTAAGTAAATTGGGTAATGTTGACAATCTACAAAAACACATTAGTGCCTCATTCTTGCATAGAATAGACCTAGGTACACATGAAATAATTTATGTAAAGATCCTATGGTCAAACATAAATTCTATGAAATGAACCTATGGGCCATTCAATGTTCTATAAGATGTGACAATGGGTAAACAAATATTTTACAGAATCAGCTTACCAGCCAAAAATATATTGTATGGATTCCTATGGACAAACACACATTTCACGAATAAGCCAACAGTCTCACGTATGAGCCTGTGGGCCAACAAAAATTTTGTTCAATGCGCATACGAGCAAAAGAATATTCTATGGAATAACTCTATAAGCCCAAACAATTCTACGGAATCAACCTACGAGCCAAGAGTACATTCTACGGGATGCGCCTACATCGTAAATATACTTTCTATGAAATAAGTCTAGGTGAAACAAATATTTTATAGAATGAGCTTACAGGTAAATAAAAACTTCATGTAAAGTACTTATAAGTAAAATTATACAAATATGCCTACGCACAAAATTTGTTAAAAAATGCCCTAGGGCCATTCTCTACAAGAATAGACTAATGCCAATTACTTGAAAATATTCTTAGTGCCATGGGAATAGACTTTGCAAAAGTTCACTTATGGGCAATATGCCACTAAATCAATCCTTTTAATGAAGAATCAATATCAGGGCCAAATTCAAGCCCAAGCCTATTAAAAGTCAAGAGCCAAAATTCAAGACCAGTTTCCAAACAATAATTGTCATAAACAAGTATTGACATATATTGATAGGTGTTATTATGCAAGGGCTTTATGGACACTTGTCACGATAACAACCTCACATGTCATGATAACTCATCCACCTTAGTGCTTCAAGTTGTCTCTATAAAGGCTAAGACCTCCTATATTTGGAGGTAAGACATAAAATGAGTACCAAAATAATGTTTACTTCCCTTCAAACATTCTCTCTATTGAAATTGAGTACAAAACACAAACTTGGGCTTTGTAGGGCTATCGCCGGCAACCTTGGTACCCTTTGACAATTTTTTTTTGTAGAATAATTCACCAAAATAAGCCATGTACTTAGAGATCCTCGCCTCAAAAAGAAAATAGGCCACAAGATTTGATATATAAGAAATTCTAGAACAAAAATAATTACTATTTATTATGTAAAAATTTGCATCAACAATTGACGTTGTCTGTCAAGAACGAACAAAAGGCCAAAATGGTTTATCTTGATTGTGGACAATAATTATAATTACCCTAATATTGTAACTAATGATGAAAGTTCAAAGGATGTAGAGATCTATATCTAATGACAAGGGTTAATGGCTTCGAATTGCATATTTTGACTTTTAATAAAACTTAAATTTTTATCCGTGGAGTCATGTAACAACTAGGGGATTCATTATCCTCATTGTTATGCTTAGTTGCAACTCTACCATTGGCCCAAGGATGTGTATTGATAAAATGCCCAAGGGTGGTATGTCTTGACAAAATGCTTATAAGTGTATCTCAATGAAGTGTGTAATGGCATGTATTGATAGAATGACCAATGACATGAATCTATAAAGAAACCTTGATCATTTCTCTATAAAGGTGACCTAGGTGCCTATAATATTATCTAAGTGGCTAAAGGCGAGTATTGACAAAAATAGAATAAAATAAGTCAATTCTTTACAAAGAGTAACCTAGTGATTTAGAATAATTTTTACATAAAGTGCCTAAAGGGCAAGTTTTTAATAGAATAGTGAGGGCCTAACTTTACAAAAGATGACCTATTTTCATTCTTTACAAAAGTGATTTAGGTACTTAAAAAATATTTTTAAGTATAATAGAATTCTAAGGGTGTGACACTACAAAAAATTACTTTTGTCTACTCTTTACAAATGATGTGCTAGGTACTTCAAAAATATTCTAAGTAAGACACCAAATGGTGAGTCATCAACATGACGTCAAATGGCAATTCATCAACAAAATGGCAAGATGTAATTTATTGTACAAAAATGCCTAGGTCTATTATCTACAAATTGTGACTTAGGTACATAGACAATATTCTAGGTGAGACCTGAAATACAATAATCAACTAAACACTCATGCGTAATTCATTAGGCAAAATGACCTAAGTCCATTTTTTTTATAAAGAATGACCTAAATACTTAGAAAATATTTTTAAGTAAAACACCAAGGCAAAATTTTATTAAAAAAAGAGTCCTAGGTCTATTCTTGATAAAATTGACCTAGGTGGTTAGAAAGGATTTCTATATAAAGCGCGTAAAGGCATGTATTAAAGAAAATAGTAAAAGCTTAAATCTGAAAAAAAAAATGACTTTGATCATACTTTAAAATATTGACCTTTGTGCTTAAAAAACTCTAATTAAAGCACCTAAATGGAGTGTCTTCATCAAAATGCCAAGGGCATAAATCTATAAAAAGGTCCTATGTCCATTTTTTATGAGAGCTAGGTGCTTAAAGAAAATTTCTAAGTAAAATACCCAAAACATGTGTCTTCGGCAAAATAACAAGGCCGTAAATCTATAAAAAAAAATGATACTGATCCATTTTTTACAATAGTTAACTAGGGTGCTAGGAAATATTTCTAAGTAAAATGATATCCATTTTGTTTATATGACATAGGTTCATTTTTTACAATAGTTAACTAGGTACTTGAAAAAATTTTTAAGTAAAAGGATATTCATTTTGTTAAATGGTGACCTAGATGCTTAGAAACAAATTTCTTAGTAAAATGCCCAAATAACACATCTTCTCAAAAGCCAAGGCATAAATGCATTAAAAACAAATATCACCTAGGTCCATTATTTATAATGTAACATGTCTTCGCAAAAGCCAAGACGTAAATGCATTAAAAACAAATATCACCTAGGTCCATTATTTATAATATAACCTGGATGGTTAAACCTATATAAAATGCCCAAATGGTGTGGCTTCGACAATTTATCAAGTATATGAACCTATAAATAAAAAAAGGCTAGGTCCACTCCTTGTAATAGAAAGCTAGTAGAAAAATTTCAAAGTAAAATTCCCAAATGGTGTACTTTCGACAACACTTCAAGGGTGTAAACTTATTTGAAAAAAAAAGAGAGTTAAGTTTATGCTTTCAAAGAGTGACCTAGGTGTTTAGAAAAAAATTTCTATATAAAACACCCAAAGGCTTGTCTTCGATAAAATGCTAAGGAGTGAATCTATAAAAAAAATGATCTCAATTCATTCTTCCAAGAGTGAGCTAGGTGCTTAGAAAATATTTATTTTATAAGTAAAACGCTCAAAAGGTGAATCTTGGACAAAAGGCCAAGGGCATAATATACAAAAAATGACCTAGGTCCATTCTTTAAAATAGCAACCCAGGTGCTTGAAAAAATTTATAAGTAAATTGGAAAAATGACGTCTCTTGAACAAAACATCAAGGGAATAAGTCTATAAAAATGATATAGGTCTATTCTTTATAAGCATAGCTTAGATGCTTAGAAAAAATTCTAAATAAAATGCCCAAAAAGTGTTTTCAACATAAATCTATAAAAATGACATAGCTGTTAGTAATATGCCCTAAAGGCCAATCGAATGATGATTTGATTGTTTAGGGAATGATTGTATTTGAATAGCATTTTGATATTTATAAAATGGCAAAGTTATCAATATTCATATATTAATTTAATGAATATAGTCCAAGAAGTAAAATAGTTAAGGAACACATTCTCGAGTATGTCGAGAATATGAAACGTGTATCCTTTGTACTATAGTTCTAAAATAGTTCCTAGTGGTGGATTTATGATTGGACATTATAAATTCCTATAAACACTAGTATGTGTTATGACTCCTTATGGTATGTGATACTAAAATGGATGGTGAGTTTCATATCATTGACATGAGATGTCAAGTCAAACACATAGGTACTTGTTAAAAGAACAAGTTTACTGAACTTGACCGAATATAGTAAGCCATATGGTCTTGAGTGTTAATGGCTTATTATACATTGTAACAGACACTATGTTTAGTAATGGTCTTTAGACCTGAGGCATAACAGATGTCTTATACATAGACATCTCTGATATGTGAACGCATAACGATTGATTCCTAATCACGGAAGAGATCTAGTAATAGCTGTCATGGTTGGCTATGTATGAAGACAAGTTGATGGCCAATATGGAATTCATCACTTTGTAATATACAAAAGGATGTCCCTATGAAATAATATGAATTGGCATGAGAAATCCTTGGCCAAGGTGAAATATATTTGAAGGAGTTCAAATTATATTTTCATGCCAAGTTTATTTAGATTTATTTTGAGATAAAGCACAACTGCTTAACATAATAAACCATAAGCCGTGTTTTTCTCTGGACATGGATGATGAAGAGACCAAGACATAGAGATACAATGGAATAAGTTCCATAGATCCAACAATTCTTGTTATTTGGATAGTCATGATATACTGCTAGGTGTCACTCATGACTTGTAGAAACCTTATGATCAATATTGGTAAAGTGTATTACCAATGCATCTTAAGGTCATTAGAAAGGTTCTAATTGATGACTAAAGATTTTAGCATCATTTAATGAATAAAGAGTTATCATTAAAATAGTTCTACTACCTTATAACTAAGAACCTAAAAGGTCACACACAATATAGAAATGAAAAAGGAGTTACTAGAAAATGAGAAGTTAGATTTCCTAATTTTAGGAAAATCAATATTTATATTATAATTCATTGAGAATGAATATAAATATAATATATCTTAAATATGATTTAAGATAGAAATTTAGATGTTCCATAAATAGTTTAAGGAACAAAATAAATTTCATAAATCCTCAATTAAACATTATGGAATGTCGAGCACGTAAAATGACCATTTTGGACATGTTCGGGTTCATATATGATTATGGACTTCTAGACCAATTTTGGGTTTAGAATTATGGGCTTTTATTGGATCCAATATGGATTAAGAGAAAGCATTAGAACATGTCACAAGAGAAGTCCACATTTAACCATTTGATGTGATCAAAATGGGGTTAAATGATTAATTCCGAAATTAATTAATATTAGCTATTTATTTATTTAATTAAATAGTTTATTGAAGTGATGAGATCAATTTCAATAAATAATGGCTAAGTGGGTGGGTCTAGCACATGATAATGTTTGGTGCCATTATTAGAGATAATGGTGGCTTTATTTGGTGGAAGGAATCAACATGAGCTAGCATTCATGTTCCTTCATTATCTCTCTCATTTCTTAATGAAATTTCGAGATTCCAAATCCTCTGAACTCCTAGAACATTTCTAAGTGTGGAATGATTAGAGGCATCACAATTGGGGTGCTTAAAGGATCTCAGATCGTGGCAAAACAGAAGCTGTTCGTGCAGAGCTGTATTTTCTGGACAGTGTTCGGAGCTTGCTGTTTTCAGTCGTTTTCTCCTACTTCAAGAAGTCTATTCTGAAACTGCAAGTGAGGTAACTAAACTTCAATCTTTCCTCTTGATTTTCGTTTTTGAATGAAGTTGATCCGAGATTTCTAGAGCTTCCGCCATCTGTTTTAAGTTTACTGCACAAAAGTTGCGTTATTAGGAACCTCATGGACAAATGTTGTCCTTCAATAGCACCATTCTTTAGAAGAGTAATCTAAGAGTTTAGAAAAAATTTTTAAGTAAAATTCCTAAAAAGTATGTCTTTGACAAAACGCAAAGGTATAAATATATATTAAAAAAAGACCTGGTTTCATTCTTTATAAGAGTGACCTAGAATTTTTTAAGTAAAATGCCTAAAAGGTGATCTTGGAGAAAACGCCAAGGACATAATCTATGTAAAAAAATAACCTATGTTCATTCTTTACAATAGGGACTAGGAGATAAATGACTAGGAGATAAATCTATAAAAAAAAACCCAGGTCTATTCTTTACAAAAGTGACTTACATGTTTAGAAAAAAATTGCTATGTAAAACAACCAAAAGGCATGTACTCAAAAAAAATGCCTCAGGCCTAGATCTAAAAACAATGATGTAAGTCCATTCTTTACAAGAGGGCCTAGATGCTTAGAAACTATTTTATTTTTTAAGTAAAATGCCCAAAAGACCAATCTTAGAGAAAATGCCAATGGTATAACCATACAAAAAATGACAAATGTCCATTCTAACCTAGGTGCTTAGAAAAAAATTCTAAGTAAAACACTCAAATGGCATGTCTTCAAAAAAATTCCAAGGGCATAGATCTATGAATAATGACCTCGGTGCATTTTTTTACGACAGTGACCTAGTTAAAATGCCCAAAAGGTATGTCTTCCACAAAATGCCAATGGTATAAATCTTTATATATATATATATATATATATATATATATATATATATAGTTACTATTCATCCGCATAAATAATATTAATTTTCTAGAAATACAATAAATTACAGAAAATAAATGACACGGAGATTTTTAAGTAGTTTAGATTAATCAATCCTATATTCATGAGGCCACCCCCAGATGAAAAGTAATTCAGTAAGTTGAGATGTTACAACCTATGGATTTATTAAACTTTATACTCTCACTTACAGTGTATCACCATACAGTTTACTTAACCTTAGACTGAATCTGTTTCTCTTGAATAATTGCTACCCCTCTTGATCTATGGTTCTCAAGGAACTTCGTAAAGTGATTAATAGCAATTCTTCAACGCCTAGTGATCTAAGATCCACATTGACTCTCCACAGAGATGAAAGAGAAGATAAATAAATAAATCAACTTTTTGTTCTAAATAGATCTCATGCGCCAATTATAAAATCCCAACATTAATAGATTTTCTGAATTAGACATCTAATTAAATTAGGAAACAAATATTCCTAATATATTGGAATCTCACTAAATTAGGAAATTAATAAATTAATCCTTGTTACAAGATATGCAATAAATAAAATTCTAATTTAACTAGACTTGCCATATGATGCCAACTCTATAAATAATGAACTTAACAAAAGGAAAGGTGTAGCTATATGTTGTGCAAATTTTATTGAACTCGCAAGCGCACGAATCTGTTGTAGTATAGATCAATGGTGACGAGTGTCGATCCCATGAGGAGGTGGATTTTAATTATATATAGAATTAATTTTGTAAATGGGTGGTTGGATTTGTGGTGGAAAATGATTTGAAATATGCTAAAACTTAAATTAAAATGGCGAGAATAAATTCTAAAATTGGAATTGAAATGGCAAGAAGAAATTAAAGTGTAAATATATTAAATTGATGTATTTGGGTATCTGAATCCGTATCAACATGCATCATGGGCTAAATAAACCTTATTAATGCCAATTAAATCATGAGGGGGGAATCCACACCTCATGAACCACGCTCTAATAAATATAGTGCTAAGGGTTTATCGTGCCAAATAATAATAATCTTGTACTAGGGAGCCGGTGAAACTAGGGCGGTACTAGACAAGATTAGTATTATTTGTCAACAAAAAGTCAAAACATCCACAAAAACTAGAGGGGAAGAGAAAATAAATTTACCAAATCAAGCCCATGACATATGTTGAGACTTCACCTTCAACCTAAGCTTGAAAGAAAATTAGCCACTCATAGTTGAACTAGGGGCAAAATAAAAATTTATTAAAATACATAGAAAATACAAGATAGAGAGATAATTACAGAAAATGGATCCCAAAAATGGATTCAGAGGTGTCAAATTAGAGGAGGAGGCCCCCTTTTTATAGATACATCGAGTAAATCATGGCCATCGGATTAAAAATAGGTTGGACGCTCAGGATTGCGCCACGTCATCAGTCAACAATACAGTCAACACACGGTTTGAACAGTGACACAGTAATAATCCCATGTGTTGCATGTACCGTACGTGCAGTTTTTGATCCACTAATATGCTGCCACGTCACCATCAACAGTACATAAGAATTTTAGTCTAACAGGATCATGACACCTCATCAGTCAATGCCACATCATCGGTCAATGCCACGTCATCAATCCGCCTATGTGAATACTACCGTAAACAGCAACGTATACAGTACCCGTACATGTGAACAATGCCATTTTTCCTTTTATGCTCCTCCTAAGCTTTTCGACTGTCCTAAGTTCAAAAATGATGTCCGTTTTGCCATTTGATCTCTTGTTTATTATGAAATGACTATGATGCCCCTAAAATACATAAAATACTTAATTAAAATAAAATACACATAATTAAATTACAAGAAACTTAAACACATAAAAGTAAGGGTTGTTAGTAAGACTTGAAATGTAAAATGATGATTTTCTCCTTTATAAATATGCATTTTCTAACATTCAACACACCCCCAACCAGCTTATTGCTAGTCCCTAGCAAATGAAGCGAAAACAAAATTCAAAAATGATTTTTTTTAAACACTCTTGTTTATTCAATCAGACTAATGATAACAATCAAATAAAAGTATAAACATTATCTCAAGTCTAAAGAAACATCACACCCACATCAACCATCCACATGAATCAGCCCAGTAGACTTTGTTGTAGCTACCTTCAAGAATGACATGTCAAACCCCAAAATCTAAATGGAAGTAGTGACACTCTCACAAAGAAATTAAACCCAATAAAAATAGTCACTCAAATGGATGATAATTGAGAGAAAATAATCAAGAAATGATATCACATGCTCTTACCAAGGTGAAAGAAATATACCCTTAGCTTAGAAATAATACGACCTCTAGTCAAATAAAAATGCTAGTCAAACTAATTTTTTTTATTTTTTTATTTTTTATTTTTATTTTTTTATGCACCACTACATCTTTTTAGCCCATATAACTAGCTTCTACTTCAGACTATATTCCATAAAATCAAGAAGGACTTTTATTAGGACGTAACGTAGGCTAGGGACATGGCTAACAAAGAAGGGAAATAGGAAAAACAAAGTGTACGTTTGAGAAAAATGCAGAGGAATATTTTTTTTTTTGAAAGTTGCAAGGTGGATTTCACCTATTATTGTTTTTTTTCTTTGAAGCAACAATTTTTTTTTGAAGCAACAAAATTTTTTTCTTTTTTCTTTTTTTTTAAGAAACAATAATTTTTTTTTGAACTAGGCATAACTTTACTATACAAAATGTTTATTTACATTTTTCTCAAACATAAATAGGTGATGGATCTTGTAAGATATTGGATAATACTCCAAATCAGAGTGGGTCAAGATGATAAGTTGACAAAGAAATTTTTTTTTTAAGGCTCAAAAGGGTTAACTATGGATATTTGATAAAAGGGATGGCTAGAAAGGCTCAAACGGATCAAAGATGGCCTTTCCATAATCTTTTAGGGCTCTAAATAATCTTCCATATCTACTAATTAGATGGGCCTCCAAATGTAGCAACACACAATTTTTTTCTTTTTTTAATTCTTATTTCACTTTTTTTAGGGTTAACTCAAAAGAAATCTAGAAATCGTATATACAATAATAAACTGCTAAGCTGTATAAACAATGTGCAAAAGGGTTACTCTCCAAGAAAAATGATAAGCTCAAAAACTCACTTAGTATTTATTATGACATGTTCATTCCTTCAAGCAACTCATATTTATCTCCGACATCAACATATAGAATAGCAAACATAGTGTAACATCACTTAAGACCAAAGATAATACAAATACTAAAACTTGAAATTAATCATGTCATCCAATGTTAAAACAAATCACACAATTTTTTTTAAAACAACATCATACCCCCAACCTATTCTAAATGTGAAAGGAAAATATGCATGCAGAAATGTGAAAATGATGCAGAGAAACTAATTAGAAAATGATAGAAAATGAAAATTATTTTTTTATTTTTTAACTTAAGAAGATGTGTTTCTAGAGGCATTACACTCTATATTCAGCCATCTTCGACTCAAAATTTTTTTTTTGAAAATGTATATTTATAAAGGAGAAATAAAAAGGAAGAAGAAAGATGAACATCAAAACATAATAAAGAAAAAGAAAATATCTGAATTTTTTTTTCAAACAATGAAGATGCGTTTCTAGAGTCACTACACTCCATATTCAGCCATCTTCAACACACAAAGTTAGCAACAGTTAATTTCTACAACAAAAAATTAGTAATCCACAATTGTCAATTATTCTTTCCCCCCAACCAGAACGAAACATTGTCCTCAATGTTTTAAAAGAAAGAAGTAGAGTTTAGAAGACATCACCTGGGTGGTGCAACACAGAAGAAAATATTTACAAGGGGAGAGTTAAATCTAATTTGTACTTCTTACTGCGGCTACTGTTACCATCGTCAATTGAGCGTTCCAACACAAAGCTCCAGGGGTCAGGCTATGGTTTATAAGCTTGTAACATATCAAGTAGCTCATTAGCAGTGTGAGCACAAATAAAAAGCTTTTTCGCACTGGAAGGAATAAAGTAGTTTTTTTATTGAATGGTTAAGAAATGCGATAAAGCCATCATAAAAATTATTGACATTTAACAAACCAATAGGTTTCTGGTGGATGTGCAGATGGGCCCAAGATGCTAGTGTGATAAGTGCCTCTAGTGTTGCAAGATCTCCTGGAAGGGAAACAAAGGCATCAGCATGATTAAGCATTTTAGTTATTCGTTCTTGCATACCTGAGACGACTAACTCTTCTCCAGTCAGTAAGTCAGACACACTGCCCAAAGGTTTTAGGACTCTAGGAATGATGTTTAACACTTGGCTTCCTCTGACAAAAGCAGCTTCTGAGACCAATTTTGATAACCCTCGGTTACCTCCTCCATACACCAAGTGTAATTTTTTCTTTGCTATGCTTCGACCAAGATCTATGGCTGCATCGACGAACTCTTTATGTTTACCATAGGTAAATCCAGAAAGCACACAAATATTCTTGAATTGCCCACTCGGAGTAGCTGCCATTGGAATATTTCTCAAAAACAATTTGTGAGTACTTAACATAAAAGTCATATTTAAGAATCTTGATGACAGTGGATCACAACTGTGTATGAGGTGGCATGTCAGTGTCAAATAACGCGTAAAGCACATGGCTCGATAGTCAAAAAGCAAACAGTAAAAATAAACAGTAATAAAATTATTAAAGACAATAATGCAAATGATAAAACAACAGTGAAATGAAATAAAATAACAGTAAAGTAAAAGGATATGTACAGGTAGCTGCGACTGTGGCTCACATCTTTCTCTGGTTTTACATCCAGAAACGGCTTAAACGCCCTCTATGGGTCGAGGATAGGCTTCCCATCCAGTTTTCTTATAAACTGGCAAATAGGGTCGTTTATAGTCAGATTCCCGAGACTATATAGTGCATGCTCTTTCTCGAATAATGGCCATAACTGGAGAATCTCTCCTTGCACACATCCACCGGAATGCGTTTCAAGAGACAGAATGATATCATCCAATGACTCCTTATTCAAGCCATCCCTAATGAATTGAATCTTATCTTCCCTGTTATCAGACACCATTCCTAAAGAACATGGGTTTTTATTGCAATTCATTATGGCACACTTATGACAAGCAACAAAAATTGCAATAATTTCCTTTACCACAACCAGGCACGTTATTCCTCATGAGCAATCGCATGCGTTCGGACCGAACTTTATAGATCGTAAGGAGGGCATTCTGAGGAAGTGAAGGGAATTGCTTGTAAAGTTTCACTAGAATCTTGGTTCTATCCATTCCTTCACCTTAGAATATAAGTTATTATGGGAAACTGAAGTAACGACTTGATTGTCACGGAGTACCGTTATCCGCCACTTCACCGGGGTAACAAACTAAAGCACACAAACAGAAAAACAAATTAAAACACACAAAGAAAATTAAAATCATCCTCTTATTGAATTTACCTCAAGCTCTAACTGGATGTCGTAAACACTTCTCTCAATATTTCTGAGTTGGCTTTCTAAATCCTCAACATAGGCTACTAACTCTGGTGGTTGTAAAGCCCAAATGCGATGTGTTTTACAAGATTGAATCTGCCTTTTAAGATGAGTTTTGATACATTGAAGTGGTTTAAGAATGTTCAGGAGGAACGATCTATGTACGAGACTCATGATTAACAATGATAAGAAAAAACTTAATAGTAAAACAAACACACTTATGCACAAATAATTTTCAATTAGCAAAAGAATGATAAAAAGAAAGAAAGAAAAATCAAACCACCGAAAAGAAAAAAATAATCCAAATCTGGAGGGTCACTCAAATTTATTTCGATGTCTTTTCCATGTGGTTGGTACTCTAGATATGGCTTTAATCTGTGACCATTAACTTCAAATGTGACACCGTTCTTTGGATGTTTAATTTCAATTGCTCCATGTGGAAAAACAGTGTGAACAATAAATGGGCCAGACCAATGAGAGCGTAACTTAAATGGGAATAGGTGCAAGCAAGAATTGAATAAAAGCACTTTTTGACCTGGAGTGAAAGATTTTCTCATAATATGCTTGTCATGGAAGACTTTCATTCGTTTCTTGTAAATCTTGGCATTTTCGTATGCATCATTGCGAATTTCTTCAAGTTCTGGCAGTTGTAATCTTCTTTCGGAGTTGCCTTGCTGCATGTCAAAGTTGAATTTCTTGATGGCCCAATATGCACAATGCTCGAGTTCCATAGGTAGATGGCAAGCTTTTCCATACACTAGCCTGTAGGTTGACATCCCAATCGGGGTCTTGAAAGCCGTTCTATATGCCCATAATGCATTATCAAGTCTTAATGACCAATCTTTTCTGTCTGGCCTCACCTTCTTTTCTAATATGTGCTTTATTTCTTGATTGGAGATCTCCACTTGGCCACTAGTTTGCAGATGATATGGGGTCGCCACTTTGTGAGTGATTGAATACTTTGTCAAAAGAGCTTTGAATGCTTTATTACAAAAGTGGGCACCACCATCACTAATTATCGCTCGAGGGAATCCAAAGCGCGAAACAATGTTGCTTTTCAAAACCCTATGACCACCTTGTGATCATTGGTTCTGCATGGAATTGCTTCTACCTATTTTGATACGTAGTCAACAGCAACCAATATAAATTGATGGCCAAAAGAAGGGGGAAAGGGTCCCATGAAGTCGATACCCCATACGTCAAAAATCTCAACTACTGAAATTGGATTTAATGGCATCATGTTCCTCCATGTAATGCTCCTCATTCGTTGACACCTATTACATGAAGAACAGAAAGTGTAAGCGTCTCGAAATATAGTTGGTCAATAGAAACCACATTGTAAAACTTTGTAGCTGTTTTCTTAGCACTGAAATGGCCTCAACAAGCTTGTTCATGGCAGAACGAAAGGATATTGTGAATTTCACTTTATGGGACACATCGTCTAACAATTTGATCTGCACAATACTTGAACAAATACGGGTCATCCAAAAGAAATTCTTTATTTCTGCAAAGAATTTGGTCTTGTCTTGCTTGGTCCAATACTCTGTAAGTTGACCTGTAACAAGATAATTAACTATATCAGCATACAAAGGTAATACTTCCACACCCATTAATTGTTCATCTAGAAATGACTCATTCAATGTTAATGGCTCTGTAATTGTGTCCAAATTAAGACGAGAGAGATGGTCTGCCACAACATTTTCTGTGCTTTTCTTATCTTTGAATTCTAAGTCAAATTCCGCAAAAGTAACACCCAACGAATTAGTCTAGCTTTTGCATCTTTCTTTGTGAGAAGATATTTAAGAGCAGCATAATCTGTGAATACAATTATTTTACAACCAATGAGATAAGATCCAATTTTTTCCAATGCAAACACTACTGCTAGCATTTCTTTTTCAGTAGTTGAATAGTTCAACTGTGCATCATTCAATGTCATACTAGCATAATAAATAAAATGGGGAACTCGATCAACTCTTTGTCCTAACATTGCTCCTACTGCATAATCAGATGCATCACACATTAGCTCAAATGGTAAGCTCCAATTTGGTGGTTGGATGATGGGTGACGATGTCAACAATTGCTTTAATTTTTCAAAAGCCACAGGACATGAATCATTAAAGATAAAAGGTACATCCTTAGCAAGTAAATTGCATAAGGGTCTAGAAACTTTGCTAAAATCTTTAATGAAACGTCTATAAAAACCAGCATGCCCAAGGAAATATCTTACTTCTCTGACTGTTTTGGGTGGAGGAAGATTAGAAATGAGATCCACCTTGGCTTTGTCAACCTCAATACCTTTGCTCGAAATGATGTAACCGAGAACAATACCTTATTTTACCATAAAATGACACTTCTCCCAATTTAAGACCAAGTTCTTCTCGATACATCTCTGCAAAACTAGTGTTAGATGACGTAAACATTGATCAAATGAGTCACCAAAGACAGAAAAGTCATCCAGAAAGACTTCAAGTAATCTTTCAACCATATCAAAAAAAATGCTCAACATGCAACGTTGAAATGTAGCAAGTGCATTACATAATCCAAATGTCATCCTCCTATATGCAAAAGTGCCAAAAGGGCAAGTGAAAGTGGTCTTCTCTTGATCTTTTGGTGCTATGGGAATCTGATTATATCCTGAGTAGCCATGTAAAAAGCAATAAAATTCATGGCCTGGTAATCTATCAAGCATTTGATTGATAAATGGTAAAGGAAAGTGGTCTTTACGTGTGACAGAATTCAACTTTCTATAATCAATGTATACACGCCATCATGTAGTCACTCTATTGGGTATTAATTCATTATCGGCATTTGTAACTACAGTGACTCCTGACTTTTTGGGGACAACTTGCACAGGACTGACCCATGAGTTATCAGAAATGGGGTAAATGATACCTGCATCTAATAGCTTAAGGACTTCAGTTCTAACCACTTCTTTCATATTAGGATTTAGCCGATGTTGCATTTCCCTAGTAGATTTAGCATTTTCATCTAGGTGAATGTAATGCATGCATTCTACTGGATTTATACCTTTTATGTCTGCTATGGTCCATTCTAATGCTCCTTTGTGCTATTTTAAAACATCCAACAACTTACCTTTTTGTTCGTCATTGAGGGATGCTGAGATAATTACCGGTAGAGTACTTTCTTCCCCCAAAAATGTAGATTCCAAAGTGTTGGGTAATGGTTTGAGCTCGAGTTTCGGTGGTGATTCTGATAATGGGATGAGTTTTTTTTCTGATGGTGCTAGTTCAACTCTTAGCTTCCATTTATTAGTGTCCATGGATGATACTGAGTCAAGTAGGGCGTTGACCTCATTGACCGATCTGTCAATATCAAAATCCAAACCAAAGTGAGTTAAACATGTTTGGAAAGGATCATCACTAAGGTTTGAAACAAAAGTGTCATCAACTAATGCTTTAATTAAATCTACATCAACAATTCCATCATCTACATTGTGTGGTTGTTTGGCAATATTGAAGATATTTAGTTCCATAGTCATGTTGCCAAAGGACAACTGCATATTTCCAGTTCTGCATTGAATGTGGGCATCTGCAGTTGCCAAAATAGGTCGGCCTTGAATAATGGGGATGTGCTTCCTTGAATCATGTATTAGTTGAGTGTCAATTACAATGAAATCAACAGGAAAATAAAACTTGTCTACCTAGAAAAGCGCATCCTCCACAATACCACGAGGTATTTTCGTGGACCGATCTGCAAGCTGTAACACCACTGGAGTTGGGTGTAATTCTCCCAGTCTAAGTTTCACGAAAACAGAGTAGGGCAATAAATTTACCCTAGCTCCTAAATCCAACAAAGCGTTCTCAATTGTGTGGTTCCCTTTGCTACATGAGATAGTGGGGGAGCCAGGGTCTTTGCATTTTAGAGGAATTTTATGTTCGAGTATAGAACTAAAGTTTTCTGTTAAAAATGTCTTCTTTTGAACATGCATGTTTCTCTTTTTAGTACACAGGTCTTTAAGAAACTTGGCATAAGATGGAACTTGCTTTATAGCATCAAGTAAAGGGATGTTAACACTTACCTGTTTGAATATTTCAAGAATCTCACATGTGGATTTTTCCTTTTTTCCTTTCGCTAATCTCTGAGGAAATGGAGCTTTCGGAATATATTCTCGTGGGTTGGTTTTTTATTTCTCCTCCGGTGATAAGTCATCTACACTCACAGGTACAATTTGATTTTCTTTTGTCACCGGCATCTCCACTTTGTTGTCGACTTCTTTTCCTTTTCGCAAGGTCATGACGGTTTTGACCACTCCATGCTTCTGTGGTGAACTGGTACTTGCTTCATGCACTCCTTTAGGGTTAGGCACTGGTTGACTTGGAAATTTGCCTTTCTCAACGGTCATTGCCAAAGTCTGAACTGAAGAAGCAAGCTGTCCCACCATCTTCTCAAGGCTTAAAACAGATTGGGCTTATGAGTTGAAGCCTGCTCTCAACTCGTTTCGTAGTCCATCAATGGTGCGGTTCTGTTGCTCAATAGTGGAGTGAGTAACATTCTTGAAATTCTGAAATGCATCCTCCCATGGTCTGGGCTGGGAGTAGTTCTGGTTCTGATTGAATGGTTTAAATGGGGGCTGAAAGGCTTGAGGATTTTGAGGAATTGGTGGAACTGGAGCTGTTGGTCCATTCTGTTGGAATCCTTGAGACCATGAAAAATTGGGGTGGTCTCTCCATCCAGGGTTATATGTGTTGGAGTATGGGTTGTAATTCAATAGCTTTCTCATTACACCTATGGCATTGGCTTGATTTGAGTATGAGTCATTGTCATGGTCATGTGACTCTGTTGATTTAGCAGTCGATAATGATGCTATTTGTCGAGCGAGACCTTCAACCATCTCCTTGACTTCTTTGATTCCTGAAGTTGACTCATCAATGTGAACCTCATTTACTTCCTTAATCTTTCTAGTATTCATGAGTGATCGAATCCGTTGTTGCGAATTATCCGCTTGTCGCTAAAAGAATTCCCAAATCTCTGATGCACTTTTTGACATTAGCTCTCCTCCACTTGTTGCCATTAGCCATTCTTGCACATTCGGCAATAATCCCTCCAAAAAGTATTGGCATTGGTGCCATTTATCGTACCCATGATGATGGACACTTCAAGAGTAGCCCATTGAATCGCTCGCATGTTTCGAAAAACTAATCGTCATCTCTCTGGGTAAACTCCGAGATTTCCCTACGAATAGTATTGGTTTTATGTACTGGGAAATATTTATTTAAAAATTTCGTAACCATTTGTTCCCATGATGCAATACTATTAGCAGATAATGTATTAAACCATGAACGAGCTCTATCCTTTAAAGAAAATGGGAATAATCTGAGTTTTACATCATCATCTGAAAAATTCTCATATTTAAATGTTTGACAAATAGTATGAAAATCATTCAAATGATTATATGGGTCCTCATTTTCTAAGCCATACAATGCGGGGAGACAATTTAGCACACTAGGTTTTAATTCAAAACTCCTAGCAGCTACATTTGGGTATCGTATACATGATGTACTCAAATTAGCTAAGAGACTAAAGTAGTCCTTAAATGGCCTCTCTTGTGGTGCTTGTAAATCCATTTTATTTTTAACGTTTTTATGTGCGCAAAGTGTTTTCTCTAATTCAAGGTCTATAGGTTCAAGATTAGGAAATAATGACCTACGACCATGCATGCAAAACAAATAAAACAAAAATAAATGTGGGAACAAAACAAATAAAAATAAAGAAGAGGCAGAAATTACGATACGAACCTTATTGCGCCATTAAAACCTTATTATAAAAACACAAAAATAAATACGTGAAATAAATTAACTAAAAATAAATTAATAAGATAAACAACGACAACAAAAAATATTAATGCAAAAAAATGAATTGAAAATTAAATTACAAAATTTTAAACAAGAGAAAAAGAAAAGAAATACTAACCTTTAAATGTATATTCAATTTTTTTCTTTTTCTTTTTTTAAAAAAATACAAGAAAAAAATTAAATGGAAATATTCACAAAAATTAATTCTATGAATTAAAATTACTTACCTCCCCGGCAACGGCGCCAAAAACTTGTTGTGCAAATTTTATTGAACTCGCAAACTCACGAATCTGTTATAGTATAGATCAATGGTGACGAGTGTCGATCCCATGAGGAGGTGGTGGAAAATGATTTGAAATATGTTAAAACTTAAATTAAAATGGCGATAATAAATTCTAAAATTGAAATTGAAATGACAAGAAGAAATTAAAGTATAAATCTATTAAATTGACGTACTTGGGTATCTGGATCCGTATCAAGATGCATCATGCGCTAAATAAACCTTATTAATGCCAATTAAATCATGAGGGGGGAATCCACACCTCATGAACCACGCTCTAATAAATATGGTGCTAAGGGTTTATCATGCCAAATAATAATAATCTTGTACTAGGGAGTCAATGAAACCAGGGCGGTACTAGACAAGATTAGTATTATTTGTCAACAAAGAGTCAAAACATCCACAAAAACTAGAGGGAAAGAGAAAATAAATTTACTAAATCAAGCCCATGACACATGTTGAGACTTCACCTTCAACCCAAGCTTGAAAGAAAATTAGCCACTCATAGTTGAACTAGGGGCAAATGGAAATTTATTAAAATATGTAGAAAATACAAGATCGAGAGAGAATTACAGAAAATGGATCCCAAAAATGGATTCAGAGGTGTCAAATTAGGGGGGGAGGCCCCCTTTTTATAGATACATCGAGTAAATCATGGCCATCAGATTAAAAATAGTTTGGACGCTCAGGATTGCGCCACGTCATCACACGTATGAACAGTAACATGATTTGACCACGGTTTGAACAGTGACACGGTTTACACGCGGTTTGAACAGTAATGCGGTTTGCACAGTAATAATCCTATGTGTTGCATGTACCGTACGTGCAGTTTTTGATTCACTAATATGCTGCCACGTCACCATCAACAGTACATAAGAATTTTAGTCTAACAGGATTATGACATCTCATCGGTCAATGCCACATCATCGGTCAATGCCATGCCATTGATCCGTCTATGTGAATAGTGCCATAAACAGTAACGTAGACAGTACCTGTACATGTGAACAGTGCCATTTTTCTTTTTATGCTCCTCCTAAAGTTTTCGACCGTCCTGAGTTCAAAAATAATATCCGTTTTTCCATTTGATCTCTTGTTTATTATGAAATGACTATGATGCCCCTAAAATACATAAAATACTTAATTAAAATAAAACACACATAATTAAATTACAAGAAACCTAAACATATAAAAGTAAGGGTTGTTAGTAAGACTTGAAATATAAAATGATGATTTTCGCCTTTATAAATATGCATTTTCTAAGACTCAACACTATACAAAATATAACCTAGGTCTATTCTTCATGACAGTGACTTAAGTACTAAAAAAATATTCTAAGTGAGATGACAACTTGTGAGTAGTCGACAAAATGCCAAGGGCAAAATTTACCAAAAATAATCTAAGTTCATTCTTCACAAAAATAACCATAGTCCATTCTTAAAAAATATGACTTAGGTAATTAGAAAATATTTTTAAACAAAAACGCCTAATAATGGAGTCTTTGACATAACACCAAGGGCGTAATTAATAAAAATTGGCCTAGTTCCATTCTTTACAAAAATAATCTTGATATTTAGAAAATATTTTTAAGCCAAAATAAGAAGAAAATTAGTTTTCCAAAAAAAAAAAAAAGCCAATGGTGTGATTCTTAAAAAAGATGATCTACATCCATTCTTTACAAGGGATAGGTAGTTAGAAAATATTCTAAGTAAAGCACCTAAAAGCATAAATCTTTTACAAAATGCTAAGTTAATAATGGTAAAAAATGACCTAGGTTCATTCATTATAAAGAGTGACCTAAGTAGTTAGAATTTTTTTTTTAAATACCTAAAAGGTGAGTCTTTAAAAAAACACACCAACATGTAATTCTACAAAAATGACATAGGTCCATTCTTATAAGACTTGCTTAGATAATTAGAAATAATTCTAAATAAGACGCCAAAAGACAAGTCT
The DNA here is from genome assembly GCA_029633175.1 of Citrus glauca. Classification (NCBI taxonomy): domain Eukaryota; kingdom Viridiplantae; phylum Streptophyta; class Magnoliopsida; order Sapindales; family Rutaceae; genus Citrus; species Citrus glauca. The sequence goes on from JAQOOD010000001.1 coordinate 14,377,659, forward strand.
TTGATGAAACACCAAAGGCATAACACTACAATAATGACAATTCCCCCACACCAAGATAATGCTTGTCCTCAAGTATATAACTCAAGACTAATCCCAAATCTCCACTCAATTCTCATCTCAACTCATCCAAAAACAATCTCAAGCAAGCATACCTCAAGAATTTAAGTCGATCAACAGTCGAGAGACAAGGATTTTAGAGCATAGAATCTCATAAGCTAAAATAAAAACATTCAACCACCAAGAAGATCCATTCAAAATTCAAGTGCAACAAGATTTAATAGCCCTTTCATTGACTTCACTCCATGCACTCAAAGTGTTTAGGGTGTCATTTATGCACTCAAATCAAATCAAAGAATGCTATTACCATAAGCTTGCTTATATATCACATCTCAATCCACAAAACCTGAATTAAATGCAAAAATCTAGGGTCTTAAAAAGGTTGTAACGAGGTTAAATGGGTTAATGAAAAAGAAAGGTTTATGAAAGAAAAAGAGATCAAAATGAGAAGAGTGAACTCATTGAATAAACCTTAAAATATCGAAATACTTATTTCTACTCAAGTCACCAAGAATGTAAACATTTTTTTCCTTTTTTATTTTTCTTTTTCTTTTTTTTTGAATCAAACAAAAGAAACGAACCTTGCAAAATTTAATTCAATCTTAATGCTTGTTGATCTAATTGAGAAACTTTAATACAAGGTAAAAAAAGCAACAAAATATATCCACACAATGAGTCCAAAAATCTCCTTAAATTGAGGCTAAAAAAAAAATAGTTAAGTAGACGGAGAGAGTTAGATGGGTAATGGTTAAGGCTCAAACAAAGATAGCAAATAAAGGTCTTCGGGTAGAGAAAAAAAAAGAAAATGTGAGAGTAGAAAAATAAAAAAGGTTTGCCCTTATCATTTTAATACATAAAATCCTGTAATGGGGCTTCAACATGCATAACAAAGCAAATTCTAGAATAACCAAACTAAGATTGATATTTACATAACAAAAATATTAGAGCAAGGTGGTTGCTCATAGGCTCAAATCCTCACAGAGTTGGTAAATTTGCCATCAAATTATGTACACTCTTCAAATTAATCAACCATCAATAGTGGTTTGGAACGAGAAGAAGGTAGGAGTAACTATGGCCAATGGGCCGTGCCGTGCCGGTGTTGTGCAAATTTTATTGAACTCGCAAGCGCACGAATCTATTGTAGTGTAAATCTATGGTGACGAGTGTCGATCCCACGAGGAGGTGGATTTTAATTATATATAGAATTAATTTAGTGAATGGGTGATTGGATTTAAGGTGGAAAATGATTTGGACTATGCTAAAACTTAAATTAAAATAATAAGAATAAATTGTGAGATTGGAATTGAAATGGCAAGAATAAATTGTAGATAATTCTAATAAAATGACGTACTTGGGTATGTGGATCCGTATCAACATGCATCATAGGCTAAATATTCCATATTAATACCAATTAAATCATGAGAGGGGAATCCACACCTCATGAACCACGCTCTAATAAATATGGTGCTAAGGGCTTATCGTGCCAAATAATAATAATCTTATACTAGGGTGCCGGTGAAACCAGGGCAGTACTAGACAAGATTAGTATTATTTGTCGACGAGAAGTCAAAACATCCACAAAGACTAGAGGGGAAGAGAAAATAAATTTACCAAATCAAGCCCATGACACATGTTGAGACTTCACCTTCAACCCAAGCTTGAAAGAAAATTAGCCACTCATAGTTGAACTAGGGGCAAAATGGGAATTTATTAAAATACGATGAAAATACAAGATAGAAAGAGAATTACAGAAAATGAACCCCAAAAATGGATTCAGAGGTGCCAAATTAGGGGGGGAGACCCCCTTTTTATAGTTACATCGAGTAAATCATGGCCATCGGATTAAAAACAGTTTGGACGCTCAGGATTTCGCCACGTCATCAGTCACTATTTGCACAGTAAAGTCAACAGCTACTATTTGTATAGTTCAGTCAACAGCCACTATTTGCACAGTGCAGTCAACAGCCACTATTGGTACAGTAACGCCAACAGTACCCGTACATGTGAATAGTATCGTACATGTGAACAGTATCATTTTTCCTTTTATACTCCTCTTAAGGTTTTCGACCGTCCTGAGTTCAAAAATGATGTCTGTTTTGCCATTTGATCTCTCGTTTATTGTGAAATAACTATGATGCCCCCTAAAATACATAAAATACTTAATTAAAATAAAATACACATAATTAAAGTACAAGGAACTTAAACACATAAAAGTAAGGGTTGTTAGTAAGAGTTGAAATATAAAATGATGATTTTCTCCTTTATAAATATGCATTTTCTAACACTCAACACACCCCCCAACCAGCTTATTGCTAGTCCCTAGCAAATAAATCGAAAACAAAATTCAAAAATGATTTTTTTTTAAACACTCTTGTTTATTCAATCAGATTAATGATAACAATCAAATGAAAGTATAAGCATTATCTCAAGTCTAAAGAAACATCACACCCACATCAACCATCCACATGAATCAGCCCAGTAGACTTTGTCGTAGCTACCTTGAAGAATGACATGACAAACCCCCAAAATCTCACTGGAAGTAATGACACTCTCACAAAGAATTTAAACCCAATAAAAGTAGTCACTCCAATTAATGGTAATTGAGAGAAAATAATAAAGATGTGATCTCACATGCTCTCACCAAAAAGAAATATGCCCTTAGCTTAGAAATAATACGATCTCAAGTTAAATAAAAATACTAGTCAACCCAATTTATTTTTTTTATTTTTTATTTTTTATTTTTTTTATGCATCACTACATCTTTTTAGCCAATATAACTAGCTTCTACTTCAGACTATAGTTCCCTAAAATTAAGAAAGACTTTTATTAGGACGTAACATAGGCTAGGGACATGGTTAACAAAGAAGGGTAATAGGAAAACAAAATATATGTTTGAGAAAAATGCAGAGGATTTTTTTTTTGAAGTTGTAAGGTGGATTTCACCTATTATTGCTTTCTTTTTTTAAGCAACAATTTTTTTTCTTCTTCTACTTTTTTTCTTTTTTTTTAGAATTTTTTTTGAACTAGATATAACTTCACTATACAAAATATTTATTTACATTTTTCTCAAACATAAATGGGTGATGGATTTTGTAAGATATTAGGTAATACTCCAAATCAGAGTGGGTCAAGATGATAAGTTGACAAAGAAAAAGTTCTTTTTTTTTATAAGGCTCAAAAGGGCTAACTATGGATATTCATAAAAGGGATGGCTAGAAAGGCTCAAACGGATCAAAGACGGCCTTTCCATCATCTTTTAGGACTCTAAATAATCTTCCATATCTACTAATTAAATGGGCTTCCAAATGTAGTAACACACATTTTTTTTATTTTCATTTTTTTATTTTTTTAGGGTTAACTCAAAAGAAATATAGAGATCGTATATATAATAATAAACTACTAAGCTATATAAAGAATGGGCAAAAGGGTTACTCTCTAAGAAAAATGATAGGCTCAAAAACTCACTTGGTATTTATTATGACATGTTCATTCCTTCAAGCAACTCATAATTGTCTCCGACATCAACATGTTGAGTAGCAAACATAGTGTAACATCCCTTTAGACTAAAGATAATACAAATACTAAAATTTGAAATCATCATATCATCCAATCTCAAAACAAATCAATTTTTTTTTTAACATCAGTCTACCCCCCAACCTATTCTAAACGTGAAAGGAAAATATACATGTAGAAATGTAAAAATGATGCAGAAAAACTAATTATAAAATGATAGAAAATATGCGTTTCTAGAGGTACTACACTCTATATTCAGCCATCTTTGACTCAAAATTTTTTTAGAAAATATATATTTATAAAGGAGAAATTAAAAGAAAAAAAAATGAACATCAAAACATAATAAAGCAAAAGAAAATATCTGAATTTTTTTTTTAACAATGAAGATGCGTTTCTAGAGTCACTACACTCCATATTCAGCCATCTTCAACACAAAAATTTAGCAACAGTTAGTTTCTATAACAAAAAATTAGTAAAAACTTAACCAAGATTCCACAATTATCGACTATTCACTCCCCCCAACCAGAACGAAACATTGTCTTCAATGTTTTAAAGGAAAAAAGTAGAGTTTAGAAGACATCAACTGGGTGGTGCAACACAGAAGAAAATATTTACAGGCGAAGAGTTAAATCTAATTTGTACTTCTTACTGTGGCTACTGTTACCGTCCTCATTTGAACGCTCCAACACAAAGCTCCAGGGGTCTGGCTCCGGTTTATAAGCTTGTAACATATCAAGTAGCTCATTAGCAGTGTGAGCACAAATAAAAAGTTTTTTTCGCACTGGAAGGAATAAAGTAGTTTTTTATTGCATGGTTAAGAAAAGCGAAAAAACCATCATAAAAATTATTGAAATTTAACAAACCGATGGGTTTCTGGCTCACATCTTCCTCTGGTTTTACATCCAGAAACGGCTTGAACGCCCTCTATGGGTCGAGGATAGGCTTCCCATCCAATTTTCTTATAAACTGGCAAACAGGGTCTTTTATAGTCAGATTCCTGAGACTATATCGTGCATGTTCTTTCTGGAATAATGGCCATAATTGGAGAATCGCTCCTTGCACATATCCACTGGGATGCGTTTCAAGAGACAGAAGGATATCATCCAATGACTCCTTATTCAAGCCATCCCTAATGAATTGAATTTTATCTTCCCTGTTATCAGACACCATTCCTAAAGAACATGGGTTTTTATTGCAATTCATTCTGGCACACTTATGACAAGCAACAGAAATTCTTCGAGCTCGTCGTTTTCTTGCATAATTTCCTTTACCATAACCAGGCATGTATGCAATAAATTTTGGAGGTAACTCACCTGCTAATCGTACTTTTGCCTCGATTAACCAACGGATGTCAGCAGGTATGTTATTTCTCAAGAGCAATCGTATGCGTTCGGACCGAGCTTTATAGATCGTAAGGAGGGCATTCTGAGGAAGTGAAGGAAATCGCTTGTGAAGCTTCGCTAGAATCTCGTATCTGTCCATACCTTCGCCTCAAAATATCAGTTATTATGGGAAACTGAAGTAACCGACTTAATTGTCACGGAGTACCGTTATCCGCCACTTCACCGGGATAACAAACTCAAGCACACAAACAGAAAAACAAATTAAAACACACAAGGAAAATTAAAATCGTCCTCTTATTGAATTTACCTCAAGCTCCAACTGGATGTTGTAAACACCTCGCTCAATATTTCTGAGTTGGCTTTCTAAATCCTCAACATAGGCTACTAACTCTAGTGGTTGTAGAGCCCAAATGCGATGTGTTTTACAAGATTGAATCTGGCTTTTGAGATGAGTTTTGATACGTTGAAGTGGTTTAAGCATGTTCAAGAGGAACGATCTTCGTGTGGCACTCATTATTAACAATGATAAAAGAAAAGTTAATGACAAAAGAAACACACTTATGCAAAAATAAATTCAATTAGCAAAAGAATAAAAATAAAGAAAGAAAGAAAAATCAAACCACCGAAAAGACAAAAAAAAATCAATTCAAATCTGGTGGGTCACTCAAATTTATTTCGGTGTCTTCTCCATGTGGTTGGTACTCTAGATATGGCTTTAATCTTTGACCATTAACTTTAAACGTGACACCGTTCTTTGGGTCTTTAATTTCAATTGCCCCATGTGGAAAAACAATATGAACAATAAATGGACCAGACCATCGAGAGCGTAACTTACCTGGGAATAGGTGCAAGCGAGAGTCGAATAAAAGTACTTTCTGACCTGGAGTGAAAGTTTTTCTCATAATATGCTTATCATGGAAGACTTTCATTCATTGCTTGTAAATTTTGGCATTTTCGTATGCGTCATTACGAATTTCTTCAAGTTCTGCCAATTGTAATCTTCTTTCTGAGCTGGCTTGATGCATGTCAAAATTGAATTTCTTGATAGCCCAATATGCACGATGCTCGAGTTCCACAGGTAGGTGGCAAGCTTTTCCATATACTAGCCTGTAGGGTGACATCCCAATCGGGGTCTTGAAAGCCGTTCTATATGCCCATAATGCATCATCAAGTCTTAATGACCAATCTTTTCTGTCCGGCCTTACCGTCTTTTCTAATATGTGCTTTATTTCTCGATTGGAGATCTCCATTTGGCCACTGGTTTGCGGATGATACGGGGTTGCCACTTTATGATTGATTGAATATTTTGTCAAAAGAGCCTTGAATGCTTTGTTACAAAAGTGGGCACCACCATCACTGATTATTGCTCGAGGGAATCCAAAGCGCGAAACAATGCTACTTTTCAAAAACCCTATCACTACGTTATGATCATTGGATCTGTATGGAATTGCTTCTACCCATTTGGATACATAGTCAACAGCAACCAGTATGAATTGATGGCCAAAGGAAGAGGGAAAGGGTCCCATGAAGTCGATACCCCATACGTCAAAAATCTCAACCACTAAAATTGGATTTAGTGGCATCATGTTCCTTCGTGTAATGCTCCCCATTCGTTGACACCTATCACATGAAGAACAGAAAGTGTAAGCATCTCGAAATATCGTTGGCCAATAGAAACCACATTGTAAAACTTTAGTCGCTATTTTCTTAGCACTGAAATGGCCTCCACAAGCTTGCTCATGGCAGAATGAAAGGATATTTTGAATTTCACTTTCTGGGACACATCGTCTGATAATTTGATCTGCACAATATTTGAACAAATACAGGTCATCCCAAAATAAATTCTTTATTTCTGCAAAGAATTTGGCCTTGTCTTGGTCCAATGCTCTGGAAGTTTACCTGTAACAAGATAATTAACTATATCAGCATACCAAGGTAATACTTCCACATTTATTAATTGTTCATCTGGAAAGGACTCATTTAATGTTAATGGCTCTGTAATTGTGTCAAAATGAAGACGAGAGAGATGGTCTGCCACAACATTTTCTGTGCCTTTCTTATCTTTGAATTCCAAGTCAAATTCTTGCAAAAGTAACACCCGACGAATTAGTCTAGCTTTTGCATCTTTCTTTGTGAGAAGATATTTAAGAGCAGCATGATCTGTGAACACAATTATTTTACAACCAATGAGAAAGATCGAAATTTTTCCAATGCAAACACTACTGCTAGCATTTCTTTTTCAGTAGTTGAATAGTTCAACTGTGCATCATTCAATGTCATACTAGCATAATAAATAACATGGGGAATTCGATCAATTCTTTGTCCTAATACTGCTCCAACTGCATAATCAGATGCATCACACATGAGCTCAAATGGTAAGCTCTAGTTTGGGGGCTGAATGATGGGTGATGTTGTCAACAATTGCTTTAATTTTTCAAAAGCCACAAGACATGAATCATTAAAGATAAAAGGTGCATCCTTAGCAAGCAAATTGCATAAAGGTCTAGAAACTTTGCTAAAATCTTTAATGAAGCGTCTATAAAAACCAGCATGCCCAAGGAAAGATCTTACTTCTCTGACCGTTTTGGGTGGAGGAAGATTAGAAATGAGATCCACCTTGGCTTTGTCAACCTCAATACCTTTGCTTGAAATGATGTGACCGAGAACAATACCTTGTGTTACCATAAAATGGCACTTCTCCCAATTTAAGACCAAGTTCTTTTCGATACATCTCTACAGAACTAGTGTTAGATGACGTAAACATTGATCAAATGAATCTCCAAAGATAGAAAAATCATCCATAAAGACCTCAAGGAATCGTTCAACCATATCAGAAAAAATGCTTAACATGCATCGTTGAAATGTAGCAGGTGCATTACATAATCCAAATGGCATTCTCCTATATGCAAAAGTGCCAAAAGGGCAAGTGAAAGTGATTTTCTCTTGATCTTTTGGTGCTATGGGAATCTGATTATATCCTGAGTAACCATCTAGAAAGCAATAAAATTCATGGCCTGCTAATCTATCAAGCATTTGATCGATGAATGGTAAAGGAAAATGATCTTTACGTGTGACAGAATTCAACTTTCTATAATCAATGCATACACGCCATCCTGTAGTTACTCTAGTTGGTATCAATTCATTATCAGCATTGGTAACTACAGTGACTCCTGACTTTTTGGGGACAACTTGTACAGGACTGACCCATGAACTATCAGAAATAGGGTAAATGATACCTGCATCTAATAGCTTAAGAACTTCTGTTCTAACCACTTCTTTCATATTAGGATTCAACCGACGTTGCATTTCCCTAATAGATTTAGCATTTTCATCAAGGTGAATGCAATGCATGCAGTCCACTGAATTTATACCTTTTATGTCTGCTATGGTCCATCCTAATGCTCCTTTGTGCTCTTTTAAAACATCCAACAACTTACCTTTTTGTTCATCATTGAGGGATGATGAGATAATTACCGGCAGAGTACTTTCTTCCCCCAGGAATACATATTCCAAAGTGTTGGGCAATGGTTTGAGCTTGAGTTTTGGTGGTGATTCTGATGATGGGATGAGTTTCTTCTCCGATGGCTCTAGTTGTTCAACTCTTGGCTTCCATTTATTAGTGTCCATGGATGGTGCTGAGTCAAGTAGAGTGTTGACCTCATCGACCGATTTGTTAATATCAAAATTCAAACCAAAGTGAGTTAAACATGTTTGTAAAGGATCATCACTAAAGTTTGAAACAAAAGTATCATCAACTAGTGCTTCAATTAAATCCACATCAACAATTCCATCATCTGTGTTGTGAGGTTGTTTGGCAATATTGAAGATGTTCAGCTCCATAGTCATATTGTTGAAGCACAACTGCATATTTCCAGTTCTGCATTGAATATGAGCATCCGCAGTTGCCAAGAAAGGTCGGCCTAGAATAATGGGGATGTGCTTCCTTGACTCCTGTATTGGTTGAGTGTCAATTATAATGAAATCAACAGGAAAATAAAACTTGTCTACCTGGATAAGCACGTCCTCCACAATACCACGAGGTATTTTTGTGGACCGATCAGCGAGTTGTAACACAACTGGAGTTGGGTGTAATTCTCCAAGTCCAAGTTTCACGAAAACAGAATAAGGCAACAAATTTACACTAGCTCCTAAATCCAACAAAGCATTCTCAATTGTATGGTTCCCTATACTACATGAGATAGTGGGGGAACCTGGATCTTTGCATTTTAAAGGAATTTTATGTTGGAGTATAGAACTAACGTTTTCTGTTAAAAATGCCTTCTTTTGAACATGCATATTTCTCTTTTTAGTACACAGATCTTTAAGAAACTTGGCATAAGATGGAACTTGTTTAATAGCATCAAGTAAAGGGATGTTAACACTTACCTGTTTGAAAATTTCGAGAATCTCACCTGTGGATTTTCCCTTCTTTCCTTTCGCTAACCTCTGAGGAAATGGAGCTTTAGGAACATACTCTCGTGGATTAGTTTTTTCTTTCTCCTCTGGTGATGAGTCATCAACATTCATAGGTACAATTTGATTGTCTTTCGTTACTGGCATCTCCACTTTGTTGCCGACTTCTTTTCCTTTTCGCAAGGTCATGACAGCTTTGACCTCTCCATGTAGCTGTGGTGAACAACTACTTGCTTCATGCACTCCTTTAGGGTTAGGCACTGGTTGACTTGGAAATTTACCTTTCTCAACAATCATTGCCAAGGTCTGAACTGAAGAAGCAAGTTGTCCCACCATCTTCTTCAAGCTTGAAACTGATTGGGCTTGTGAGTTGAAGCCCGCTCTCAACTCATTTCGTAGTCCATCAATGGTGCGGTTCTGTTGCTCAATTGTGGAGTGAGTAATATTCCTAAAATTCTGGAATGCATCCTCCCATGGTCTGGATTGAGAGTAATTTTGATTCTGATTAAATGGTCTGAATGGTGGCTGAGAGGCTTGAGGATTTTAAGGAATTGGTTGCATTGGTGGAGTGGGAGCTACTGGTCCATTCTGTTGGAATCCTTGAGACCATGAAAAATTGGGGTGGTCTCTCCATCCAGGGTTATAAGTGTTGGAGTATGGGTTGTAATTTGATGGTTTTCTCATTACTCCTATGGCATTGGCTTGATCTGGATATGAGTCAAGGTCATGTGGCTCTGTTGATTTAGCAATCGATAATGATGCTATTTGTTGAGCAAGACCTTCAACCATCTCCTTGACTTCTTTGATTCCTGACGTTGACTCGCCAATTTGAACCTCATTTACTCCCTTAATCCTTCTGGTGTTCCTGAGTGATCGACTCCGTTGTTGGGAATTATCTGCTTGTCGTTGGAAGAATTCCCAAATCTCTGATGCACTTTTTGACATTAGCTCTCCTCCACTTGTTGCCATTAGCCATTCTTGCACATTCGGTAATAAGCCCTCCCAAAAGTATTGGCATTGATGCCATTTCTCGTACCCATGATGTGGACACTTCAAGAGTAGCCCATTGAATCGCTCCCATGTTTCGAAAAATTGCTCGTCCTCTTTCTGGGTAAACTCCGAGATCTCCCTGCGAATAGCCTTTAAATGTAGATTCACTTTTTTTTTCTTCTTTTTTTTGAAATACAAGAAAAAGAAATTAAATGGAAATATTCACAAAAATTAATTCTAAGAATTAAAATTACTTACCTCCTCGGCAACGGCGCCAAAAACTTGTTGTGCAAATTTTATTGAACTCGCAAGCGCACGAATCTATTGTAGTGTAGATCTATGGTGACAAGTGTCGATCCCACAAGGAGGTGGATTTTAATTATATATAGAATTAATTTAGTGAATGGGTGATTGGATTTAAGGTGGAAAATGATTTGGACTATGTTAAAACTTAAATTAAAATAATAAGAATAAATTGTGAGATTGGAATTGAAATAGCAAGAATAAATTGTAGAGAATTCTAATAAAATGACGTACTTGGGTATGTGGATCCGTATCAACATGCATCATAAGCTAAATATTCCATATTAATACCAATTAAATCATGAGAGGGGAATCCACACCTCATGAACCACGCTCTAATAAATATAGTGCTAAGGGCTTATCGTGCCAAATAATAATAATCTTATACTATGGTGCCGGTGAAACCAGGGCAGTACTAGACAAGATTAGTATTATTTGTCGACGAGAAGTCAAAACATCCACAAAGACTAGAGGGGAAGAGAAAATAAATTTACCAAATCAAGCCCATGACACATGTTGAGACTTCACCTTCAACCCAAGCTTGAAAGAAAATTAGCCACTCATAGTTGAACTAGGGGCAAAATGGGAATTTATTAAAATACGAAGAAAATACAAGATAGAAAGAGAATTACAGAAAAATGAACCCCAAAAATGGATTCAGAGGTGCCAAATTAGGGGGGAGACCCCCTTTTTATAGTTACATCGAGTAAATCATGGCCATCGGATTAAAAACAGTTTGGACGCTCAGGATTTCGCCACGTCATCAGCCACTATTTACACAGTAAAGTCAACAGCTACTATTTACATAGTTCAGTCAACAGCCACTATTTGCACAGTGCAATCAACAGCCACTATTTGTACAGTAACACCAACAGTACCCGTACATGTGAATAGTACCGTATATGTGAACAATATCATTTTTCCTTTTAAACTCCTCTTAAGGTTTTCGACCGTCCTGAGTTCAAAAATGATGTCCATTTTGCCATTTGATCTCTCGTTTATTGTGAAATAACTATGATGCCCCCTAAAATACATAAAATACTTAATTAAAATAAAATACACATAATTAAAGTACAAGAAACTTAAACACATAAAAGTAAGGGTTGTTAGTAAGAGTTGAAATATAAAATGATAATTTTCTCCTTTATAAATATGCATTTTCTAACACTCAACAGCCGGCACGGCCCACCAACCGTCGACCCACAAGGGCTTGTGTGCCGGCACGGCACGGCCCAAGCACGGCCCACCAATTTAGTGGGCCGTGCCCATTTTTTTTTAGTTGAGCCCAACACGGCCCACGGCACGAGCGGGCCGTGCCCAAAAAAAGCCCACCAACGTTTTTTTTTTTAGCGTGCTTAAAAAAGCCCACGTGCCTAGCATACTTTATTTAAGCCCACGTGCCTGACGTGCTTTTTTAAGCCCATCATCATCATCATCATTTTATTATTAGTTTATCACAATTTCACAACAATATATTTTATTTCACAATAATCAATCATAATTCATAACACATAAATTTAATTCCATAGATCATAATAATAATTAATTAAAATTAAAAATACAATCCTCAAATAAAATGTAGTTGGGATGTACTGTTAACTGTAGTGATGCAAAGTACGCCTAATTTTATTTGAATTACTAATATTATAATTGTACTCTAACTTCATTTAATAAAAATGTAATTTTTATTTTATCATAATTTTTCATGTGTATAAAATGAAAAATATTTCATTCACAAATGAAACATATCTCTATTAAATATTAACTAAGTTATGATTTAATATTAATATGAAAAATATTTTATTATTAATTTTGTAAAAAAATTATTTTTTATTTATAATTTATAAATTTATGATATTTATAATCTTATTATTAAAATCATGATATGTAGTTATTTACTTATTCATTTAATAAATTATAAACATAAATAAATAAATATCATAAATAAATATCATAAATAAAATTAAATATCATAAATAACATTATTCATTTAATAAGTATCATAAATAAAATTATGATATTTATAATTTTATTTATTAAAATCATGATGTTTACTTATTCATTTAATAAATTATAAACATAAAAGATTAGAATATTTATTTAAACTAAGATTTAATGATTTAAATTAATTTTTTAAAGTTTATGCTAAAAAATATATTAAAACATTTAATTTTAAGATATTATACTTTAATTTCATAACATTTTATATTTAATTTTTGTTAAAAAAATTTACTTAGATATATTTTGGCACACTTACTATTAATGGCTAACAGGCCGCTTGCTAGCCCACTAATAAACCGTGCTTATTACGTGCTTTTTCGCGTGCCGTGCTTTGGCCCATCTCTAATCGTGTCGTGCTTTAAGGCCCACATGCCTAAAATTCTAAGCCCGGCACGGCCCACGTGCGTGCTGTGCCGTGCCTCGTGCCTCACCGAAACGTGCTCGTGCCGTGCCGTGCCGTACGGACACATGCCGTGCCCGTGCCGTGCCACGTGCCGCCCGGCCCATTGGCCATCTTTAGGTAGGAGTAATATATAAAAGGAAAGGTAAAAATGATAAAAAGTGAGAAAGATGTATGTAGTAATATGAAAAGTGAAAGATAAAATGTGAGTGATGAAAGAGTATGATAGAATAAAAATAGATGTAAATAATTTGAGATAGATGGGAAAAGAGTAGTGAAAAAGAAAAGAAAAGAAAATTAATAATATATGAAGCATAATAACTCCAAAATCATTTAAGCATGACTAGAGTGAAAATAGATGAGTAGATTGAAAGTAATACTTCCAGACATCAATAATGCAAAAATTCCTCCCCTACACCAAGAACTTACATTGTCTCCAATGTAAGATAATCAAAGCTCACATAAAAATTAAAACATAAGGATAAAAGATTAAAGGCAAAAACTTCCCTGAATTGTGAGCTTTGATCCTCATAACGTCTATGGTCTTGGCAAAAATGGTGGGATAAATCCCACACTCTAGAAGTATGCAGCCAAATTCTACTCCATCTTGTTTAGCTTGAGCTCTATTTTGTCTAACTGAATGCTCAAAGGTGATGCGGATGTAGAAAGAATATTCGGCGAGGCAGCAGTGTCGTCGTCAAACTCGTCATCAGAGGTAGCACCACTCCTAGCATAGAGCTTCTTTGGAGGTTGAGTGGGTCCTGGTTTAGTAGACTGAAATCTCCTCTCCTTGAATTCGACCACACATGTTCTTTCAAACACAAACATATCCAAAAATTCCTTTTTGCAAGCAGGATGCAAATCATTATTGTCAGGATCGAGCACATATAGGTTTATAGCTAACAGAGTAATGTATGGACCAAGAAATAAAGCCCTATACCATTTAAGCACACTTAAATTGATCTGCTAATCAAAAACCTAAATTAGACCTCACATCATTTAACATGCACTAGATAAAATAAAATTCAGTTTTAAAGAAAACTCCTGAGTGATATTTCTTTCCTAAAAAATTATATGCTAAGAATCGATGCACACATTTCAAAATAGGATCATGTAAGAAAGAACTCTTTGATTTACTCGGGTTATAGGCATTATGATCAACAGATAAATTATGCCAAAGACCATAAGGCTCAAAATTTTCGCTAAAGTCACAATTTGTTCTTAAATATGCATCACTAGAAGAATGATCATCATCAATGAATCCTAAAACTAGGTTAAAATCCATGATAGAGTGTGAAAAATTTCATCCCATTAACCTAAACTTTATAACATCTGGGGTATGTAAAGTAAAATTATTCAGTATATTAAATTGATAAGTAACATAGAACTCCCTAACCAACATCAACAAACTTACACAAATCAATCTTATCTATCAAAGAATCAAAACTATCCTTAACATTCAATTTTTCAAGAGTCGGGTAATTAATATACTTAGCTAAAAGTATTTTTCGCTTGGAAATATCTTTGTATCTTTCTTTCTCTTGTTGAGTCATGAATGCGAGGCACCCTCCGAGATTAGATTCCGCAAGTGGCAAACACTCATGCCTTTTCCATGTTTCGATCTTTGTCTCATGGCTTGGAGTCAATCTGAAACTGTGTTCCATGGAACCGTAGTGGGAGCGGCAATCTTGGATTTCTTTGCGACAGGTGCTTTTTAGATGACTTGGAAGTTGATGTTTTCCTCTTCGACATTGTTACAATAATTTCACTCACGGATTTTGATTCACCCGACTAGAATACAAGGCTTAGGCTGGTTGCGGATAATTACTGCTCGGTTGGAGCTTGCTTGATGGATGCGGGATGGAGCTGATTGTGTTGCGTGCGCCGGCTGGTGCTGATTATGTGCGCTGGGGCTGCTAGATCTGCGCGCTGTTGGGCGAAGGCTGGATCTACGCATGCGCGAGATGGAGCTAGTTGCATGCACAGTAGCTGCTGCTTCTGCTGCTGCTGCGCAGACTGTGTTGCCCGCACGGTTGCTGTTGTTGCGCTGTTGTGTTGCACGGTGAAGTCTGGAGCGGCTGGTTGCTGCGAGACAGAATTAGGAATTTTGTGAACAGTGATTTTTGAAATTTTTTTCATTTTTTAATAAATAATATATATATATATATATATATAGAAAAGAAAGAAGAAAATAATTTTTTTCTTTTTTAAATAAATAAATAGATAAAATTAAATTTTTTAAAATTTTTAAAATTTTTATTTTTAGTGATGAATCACCTTGAGACATTAAAAATTTCAGAAGTACTTTTTTAATAAGCACATGGGCACGCCTTAAAACCATTTTACTTTAAAAATCACAAAAGTACTTATTAGTTAAGACGTGGGCACACCTTATCAAAAATTTTCTGCTGGCCAAAATAAGCAAACACATTTTTTTTAAAATAATCTAAATTAAAATTAAAAGAAGATAAAACAAAAACCAAAATAAACAAATCTTTTGGGTTGCCTCCCAAAAAAGCGCCTTTGTTTTATGTCTTTGGCTAGACACATTTATGCATCAATCTCCATAATTGGGACTCTCGAGAGCCACATCCTCCACAATATTCACCGAAAAACCTTCATAAGAAGGTTTTAAGCGATGACCATTAACTTTAAAAACTTTGTCAGAGGTTGGACTCCGAATCTCAACTGCACCATAAGGAAAAACATTAGTAACAATAAAAGATCCAACCCAGCAAGAACGTAATTTACCCGGAAAAAGTTTAAGCTTAGAATGAAAAAGAAGAACTTTTTGACCAACAGAGAACTCCTTTCTCAAAATTATTGTGTCATGAAATGTCTTCATCTTTTCCTTGTAAAAAACTTCCTGCACTATAGGGTTAATAACATCCACAGAAAAATACTGAATGTTCCTCATTAGGATATTTCATGGCATCATTCATATTGAATTCTATAACATCTCCATCAAACTCCATAGTGAGAGTCCATTTATGTACATCTATTTTAGTCCTAACAGTCTTAAGAAAAGATCTTCGTAGCAAAATTGGGACAGAATTGGACAAGTTATCATCTTCCATATCAAGTACATAAAAATCAGCTAGAAAAATCAACTCATTAACTTGTACTAAAACAACTTCTAATGCCCCATCAGGATATCCATTAAACCTATCAGCTAGTTGAATTATCACGCCAGTTTCTCTTAATGGACCAAAATTCAAAGATGAATAAATGAAAGCGAGGCATGACATTAATAGAAGCTCCTAGATCTAACAAAGCCTTTTCAATTTTAACACTTCCAATTTTACAAAGGATAGTAAACATACCTGGATCCTTGCACTTAGGAGGTAGTTTCTTTTGGAGAACTGCTAAAACATTCTCCCCCATGTGAACTTTTTCATCTCCTCTTAATTTCTTTTGGAGAACTGCTGAAACATTCTCCCCCATGTGAACTTTTTCATCTCCTCTTAATTTTCTCTTGGAACTGCACAATTCCTTAAGGACTTTAGCATATCGAGGTATTTGTTTTATAACATCTAATAAAGGAATATTTACCTCAACCTTGTGAAATGTCTCAAGGATGTCTTTTGTCTTTTTCTTGTTCCTCCTTCTTGGATTTTGCAAACCGGCTTGGAAAAGGAGGAGGTATCACAATAGGTAGGGGTTTCGCTCTGGTGGGTTACGCATCTTGAGATTTAGGCATCAATTCATTCTTTTCAAGCTCATTTTCTACATGCTTTGTCACTTTCTTACTAGGCTCTTGCAACTCCTTCCCACTTCTAAGGATGACAGCACTAACGTTTTGCTTTAGATTCACCTCAGATCGTGAAGGCAACCTCCCTAATACTTGAGACTTCAGATGGCTCACGGTAGTCACCAATTGACTCATTTGGTTCTCCAAATTCTGAATGCTTGCTGTAGTTGCCTGCTGAAATTGTTGAGTGTTAGTCACAAGTGATTTAACAATTTCTTCAAGAGATATACCTGACTTGGAGTTTGACTGTGGAGATGCTGGTTGTCTTGGTGGGTATTTTTGTGGGAATTCTGACGGCCTAACTCCATAGCTGAAGTTGGGATGATCTTTCCATCCCGGATTGTATGTTTGTGCATAAGGATCATACCTCCTCTGAGGCATGCCTGGAAATCCTCCAACTACATTGGCTTGTTCAACGGGTTCTTCTTGAAGCATAAGACATATATCAGTTGAATGACCCATATTGTAATAAATGCCACAAGTCTTTACCTGTTGCACATTACCGATAGCAAACTTTTTCATAAGAAAAGTAAGTTTATCTAAACATTGTTCAACAAAAGAAATATTTACCTCATTTACCTTCCTTGAAGTGGCATATTGCCTACTGCCAAATTATTGTGCATTGGTAGCCATATTTGAGATTAACTCCCTTGCTTGAGTAGGGGACTTGTTCACCAACACACCTCCACTAGCAGTATCTATCATACTCCTATCCATTACTGATAGTCCCTCGTAAAAATATTGAATAAGAAGTTGATCAAAAATCTGATGCTGAGGACAGCTAGCACACAATTGTTTGAATCGCTCCCAATACTCATACAAAGTCTCCCCAGGAAGTTGTGTGATCCCACAAATATCTTTTCTGATGTTGGCGGCTCTTAAAGCGGGAAAGTACTTCTCGAGGAACTGCTTCTTCAAACCATTCCATGTTGTAATCAATCCAGGAGGCAAGTAGTACAACCAATCTTTAGCTAGTCCATCTAAAGAGAAAGGAAAAGCAAGCAACTTAATATGCTCTTCAGTCACGCCTTGTGGTCTCATACTTGAACATACAACATGAAACTCCTTGAGATTTTTATAAGGATCTTCACCTGCAAAACCACGAAACTTGGGTAATAAATGAATAAGACCAGATTTTAATTTAAAATTTACCTCCAAGACTACATATTGAATGCAGAGTGGTTGCTGATTTAAGTCTGGTTCAGGTAACCCTCTAAGAGTTCTTTCTACAAGTTCAGCTCTATCCATCACTTGTTCTTCTGAATCCCTAGATGATTGAACTAAATCAAGCACCGTATCTGTTTCAGAAAGCAAAGGCGACGAGGATCGTTGCTTAACTCGCTTCGTCTGTTGTCTTAGTTGGCGAGCTGTCTTCTCAATTTTAGGTTCAAACGAAAGTGTACATGTATGAGAAGAACGAACCATACACCAAGTAAAGCGTAAAAAGGATTAAATAAATGACACTAATCCCTACAATGGCGCCAAAATTTGATGGTTGTCGAAGCCAACAAAAATTAATTCCTACTTTAAATAAATTATGTATAGTGATTGAGCAGGGTCGTGTCCATAGAGATCAGTAATTATTTAAATCCTTTTGAAACGTAAAACATAAAATGGGGGTTTTGTTGACAATAATAAAAATCAAATTAAAATAACAAGAATGCAAATTAAAGTTGTAATTCAAATTGGAGAAAGCTCTAGTTGAAGGAATTAACTCAGCTTGATTCGACTACTGATCATTGATTCAAATATAAATTATTATTACTTATGAATAGACCGGTTATAGCTACTGAGACCCTCTAATAGCCTATCTCTCCTTAATTAGTTGATAATCAAGGTACGCCCGTTGGTTATTTCCCTAATCAATAGAAATTCCTAGATACAATCATACGATTTAATCAATTGACAGCCTAAAAAACCAGAGAGACCTAAATCCTAATCAACACTTACGATGATTAATTTAAATTACATTTTTTATACTCATAACACAACTCACTGCTATGTTATTTGTCACAAACATTAAAATCTTCATACGATGAATCCTTTAATTAACAATAGATTAATTTGATAATTAAATAGTGGCCAATTACTTAATTAACAAACATAATCATGAAAATAATTCAGAGAATAAACAAATACCCAAAAAGTAATAAAACAATTAAAGCATAAGAAAGATCTCATAGTAGTAATGAATCAAAACTTCATTATCCTTCAACCAGAAAAATAGGTTTAGTTCTTCATAGAGAGAAGAGAAAAGTTTAGATCTAGGGTTTCTTTCTTTTTCTCCAATCTCCCTTTTTCACAATAGATTCCTCCCTCAAATACTCTCTCTCTCTTCTCCTTTAGAGTTCTATTTAAAATAAAATACTAATATCTAAAATATTAAATTTGTAATTACAAAAATAACAAAAAATAACAAAAAATACAAAACATGTTAAACTAAAAACTGCAGGTCCGTAGTTGACAGCACGCGCCCACGACTTATCAACAAAGTTCTTCTTACGCTCATAATTTCTCCAAGAGAACAATCATCCTTAAACAACATCTTGTAGCTCAATTTTAGCACCAATCAATAGAATTGCACCTACAAAAATAAAAAAAAAAGTAAATCACTATTATTAAGTGCAAAACATCGATATTAAGGGAAGTAAACAATGCAAAACTAGTGCATAAATTGCACTCTAACAATAATGACCTAGATACTTAGAAAGAATTCTAAGTAAAACATCTAAAGCACCTAAAGGTGGATGTCAGCTAAAACATCTTAAAGCAAGTGATTGTCTAAAGAACCGAAGAGTGAATGTTGATTAAAACACTTTAGTGCAGGTGCTAATTAAAGTACCTAAGATGGATGTTGATTAAAACACCTAAGTATAGTTGTTGAGTGTTAGAAAATACATATTTATAAAGGAGAAAATCGTTATTTTATATATCAAATCTTACTAACAACCTTTACTTTTATGTGTTTAAGTTTCTTATAATTTAATTATGTGTGTTTTATTTTAATTAAGTATTTTATGTATTTTAGGGGTATCATAGTCATTTCATAATAAACGAGAGATCAAATGGTAAACAGACATCATTTTTGAACTCAGGACGGTCGAAAACCTTAGGAGGAGCATAAAAGGAAAAATGGCACTGTTCACATATACGGTACTATTCACATGTACGGTTACTATTCACGGCACTGTTCACAAGTACGGATCAATGACGTGACATTGACTGATGACGTGTCAAGATTCTGTTGGACTAAAATTCTCATTTACTATTTATGGTGACGTGGCAGCATATTAGTGGACCAAAAAATACATGTACGGTACATGCAACACATGGGATTATTACTGTGCAAACCGTGTTACTGTTCAAACCGTGTGTAAACCATATTACTGTGCAAACCGCGTACTGTTCACGCGTACTGTTGACTTTACTGTTGACTGATGACGTGGCGCAATCCTATGCGTCCAAACTGTTTTTAATCCGATGGCCATGATTTACTCGATGTAACTATAAAAAGGGGGTCTCCCCCCCTAATTTGGCACCTCTGAATCCGTTTTTGGGATCCATTTTCTGTAATTCTATCTCTATCTTATATTTTCTATGTATTTTAATAAATTTCCATTTTGCCCCTAGTTCAACTATGAGTGGCTAATTTTCTTTCAAGCTTGGGTTGAAGGTGAAGTCTCAACATGTGTCATGAGCTTGATTTGGTAAATTTATTTTCTCTTCCCCTCTAGTTTTTGTGGATGTTTTGACTTTTCGTTGACAAATAATATTAATCTTGTCTAGTACTGTCCTGGTTTCACCGGCTCACTAGTATAAGATTATTATTATTTGGCACGATAAGCCCTTAGCACCATATTTATTAGAGCGTGGTTCATGAGGTGTGGATTCCTCCCTTATGATTTAATTGGTATTAATAAGAAATATTTAGTCCATGATGCATGTTGATACGGATCCATATACCCAAGTACGTCATTTTAATAGATCTCTCTTCAATTTATTCTTGACAATTCAATTCCAACTTTAGAATTTATTCTCGCCATTTTAATTTAAGTTTTAGCATATTTCAAATTATTTCCACCACAATACTCATTTACAAAATTAATTCTATATATAATTAAAATCCACCTCCTCGTGGGATCGACACTCGTCACCATTGATCTACACTACAACAGATTCGTGCGCTTGCGAGTTTAATAAAATTTGCACAATAAGTTTTTGGCGTAGTTGCCAGGGAGATAAGTAATTTTAATTCGTAGAATTAATTTTTGTGATTAATTTCTTTTAATTTTTTTTAATTGTTTTTATTAAAAAAATAAAAAAATGTGAATCTGCATTTAGAGGTTAGTACTTCTTTTCTTTTTCTCTTCTTTAAAATTCTGTAATTTAATTTCAAGTTATTATTATTTTTTTCTTCTTTGTGATTTTTATTTATCTTACTAATTCTTTTAGTTAATTTATTTTACATATTTGTTTTGTGTATTTTTATAGTAAGGTTGTAATAGCGTCATAAGGTTAGTATTGTAATTTCTCCTTCTTCTTTATTTTTATTTGTTTTGTTCCCATCTTTATTTTGTTTGTTCTTTGCGTGCATGGTCGTAGGTCATTATTACCTAATCTTGAACCTATAGACCTTGAGCTTGAGAAAACACTTCGCACACATAAAAACATTAAAAACAAAATGGATTTACAAGCACCACAAGAGAGGCCATTTAAGGACTACTTCAGTCCCTTAGCCAATTTGAGCACATCATGCATACGATACCCAAATGTAGCTGCTAGGAGTTTTGAATTAAAACCTAGTGTGCTAAATTGTCTCCCCACATTCTATGGCTTAGAAAATGAGGACTCGTACAATCATTTGAATGATTTTCATGCTATTTGTCAAACATTTAAATATGAAATTTTTTCAGATGATGATGTAAAACTCAGATTATTCCCATTTTCTTTAAAAGATAGAGCTCGTTCATGGCTTAATACATTACCTGCTAATAGTATTGCATTATGGGAACAAATGGTTACAAAATTTTTGAATAAATATTTCCCAATGCATAAAACCAATGCTATTCGCAGGGAAATCTCAGAGTTTACCCAGAGAGATGACGAGTAGTTTTTCGAAACATGGGAGCGATTCAATGGGCTATTCTTGAAGTGTCCACATCATGGGTACGAGAAATGACACCATTGCCAATACTTTTTGGAGGGCTTATTGCCGAACATGCAAGAATGGCTAATGGCAACAAGTGGAGGAGAGCTAATGTCAAAAAGTGCGTCAGAAATTTGGGAATTCTTCCAGCGAAAAGCGGATAATTCCCAACAACGGAGTTGATCACTCAGGAATACTAGAAAGATTAAGGGAGTGAATGAGGTTCACACTAGTGAGTCAACTTCAGGAATTAAAGAAGTCAAGGAGATGGTTGAAGGTCTCGCTCAACAAATAGCATCGTTATCGACTGCTAAATCAACAGAGCCACATGACCATGACCATGACTCATACTCAGATCAAGTCAATGCTATAGGAGTAATGAGAAAACCATCAAATTACAACCCATACTCCAACACATATAATCCTAGATGGAGAGACCACCCTAATTTTTCATGGTCTCAAGGATTCCAACAGAATGGACCAGTAGCTCCAGCTCCACCAATGCAACCAATTGCTCAAAATCCTCAAGCCTCTCAGCCCTCATTTAGACCATTCAATCAGAAGCAGAACTACTCTCAACCCAGACCATGGGAGGATGCATTCCAGAATTTCAGGAATGTTACTCACTCCATGATTGAGCAACAGAACCGCACCATTGATGGATTACGAAATGAATTGAGAGCAGGTTTCAACTCACAAGCTCAATCAGTTTCAAGCTTGGAGAAGATGGTGGGACAACTTGCTTCTTCAGTTCAGACCTTGGCAATGATCGTTGAGAAAGGTAAATTCCTAAGTCAACCAGTGCCTAACCCTAAAGGAGTGCATGAAGCAAGTACCAGTTCACCACAACAGCATGGAGAGGTCAAAGCCGTCATGACCTTGCGAAAAGGAAAAGAAGTAGACAACAAAGTAGAGATGTTGGTGACAAAAGAAAATCAGATTGTGCTTGTGAATGTCAAGGACTCATCACTAGAGGAAAAAGAAGAAATCAACCCACGAGAGTATGTTCCCTAAGCTCCATTTCCTCAGGGTTAGCTAAAGGGAAGAAGGGAAAATCTACAGGTGAAATTCTCGAAATCTTCAAACAGGTAAATGTCAACATCCCTTTACTTGATGCTATAAAGCAAGTTCCATCTTATGCCAAGTTTCTTAAAGACCTGTGTACTAAAAAGAGAAACATGCATGTTCAAAAGAAGGCATTTTTAACAGAAAACGTTAGTTCTATATTCCAACATAAAATTCCTTTAAAATGCAAAGACCCATGCTCCCCCACTATCTCATGTAGCATAGGGAACCACACAATTGAGAATGCTTTGTTGGATTTAGGAGCTAGTGTAAATTTGTTGCCTTACTCTGTTTTCGTGAAACTTGGACTTGGAGAATTACACCTAACTCCAGTGGTGTTACAACTTGTAGATCAGTCCATGAAAATACTTCGTGGTATTGTGGAGGACGTGCTTATCCAGGTAGACAAGTTTTATTTTTCTGTTAATTTCATTGTAATTGACACTCAACCAATACATGATTCAAGGAAGCACATCCCTATTATTCTAGGCCGACCTTTCTTGGCAACTGCGGATGCTCACATTCAATGCAGGACTGGAAATATGCAGTTGTCCTTCGGCAATATGACTATGGAGCTGAACATCGTCAATATTGCCAAACAACCTCACAATGCAGATGATGGAATTGTTGATGTGGATTTAATTGAAGCATTAGTTGATGACACTTTTGTTTCAAACCTTAGTGATGATCCCTTGCAAACATGTTTAACTCACTTTGGTTTGAATTTTGATATTAACAGATCGGTCGATGAGGTCAACGCCTTACTTGATTCAGCACCATCCATGGATACTAATAAATGGAAGCCCAGAGTTGAACAACTAGCACCATCAGAGAAGAAACTCATCCCATCATCAGAATCACCACCGAAACTTGAGCTCAAACCATTGCCCAACACTTTCGAATATGCATTCTTGGGGGAAGAAAGTACTCTACCGGTAATCATCTCATCATCCCTAAATGACGAACAAAAATGTAAGTTGTTAGATGTTTTAAAAGAGCACAAAGGAGCATTAGGATGGACCATAGCAGATATCAAAGGTATAAGTCCAGTAGACTGCATGCATTACATTCACCTTGATGAAAATGCTAAATCTACTAGGGAAATGCAACGTCGGTTAAATCCTAATATGAAAGAAGTAGTTAGAATTGAGGTCCTTAAGCTATTAAACGCATGTATCATTTACCCCATTTCGCATAGTTCATGGGTCAGTCCTGTACAAGTTGTCCCTAAAAAGTTAGGAGTCACTGTAGTTACCAATGCCGATAATGAATTTATACCAACTAGAGTAACTACAGGATAGCGTGTATGCATTGATTATAGAAAGTTGAATTCTGTCACATGTAAAGACCATTTTCCTTTACCATTTATCGATCAAATGCTTGATAGATTAGCAGGCCATGAATTTTATTGCTTTCTAGATGGCTACTCAAGATATAATCAAATTCCCATAGCACGAAAAGACCAAGAGAAAACCACTTTCACTTGCCCTTTTGGCACTTTTGCATATAGGAGGATGCCATTTGGATTATGTATTGCACCTGCTACATTTCAACGATGCATGTTGAGCATTTTTTCTGATATGGTTGAACGATTCCTTGAGGTCTTTATGGATGATTTTTCTGTCTTTGGAGATTCATTTGATCAATGTTTACACCATCTAACACTAGTTTTGTAGAGATGTATTGAAAAGAACTTAGTCTTAAATTGAGAGAAGTGTCATTTTATGGTAACACAAGGTATTGTTCTCGGTCACATCATTTCGAGCAAAGGTATTGAGGTTGACAAAGCCAAGGTGGATCTCATTTCTAATCTTCCTCCACCTAAAACAGTCAGAGAAGTAAGATCTTTCCTTGGGCATGTTGGTTTTTATAGACGTTTCATTAAAGATTTTAGCAAAGTTTTTAGACCCTTATGCAATTTACTTGTTAAGGATGCACCTTTTATCTTTAATGATTCATGTCTTGTAGCTTTTGAAAAATTAAAGCAATTGTTGAGATCATCACCCATCATTCAGCCCCTAAACTGGAGCTTACCATTTGAGCTCATGTGTGATGCATCTGATTATACAGTAGGAGCAGTATAAGGACAAAGAGTTGATCGGATTCCCCATGTTATTTACTATGCTAGTATGACACTGAATGATACACAGTTGAACTATTCAACTACTAAAAAAGAAATACTAGCAGTAGTTTTTGCATTGGAAAAATTTCGATCTTATCTCATTGGTTGTAAAATAATTGCGTTCACTGATCATGCTACTCTTAAATATCTTTTCACAAAGAAAGATGCAAAAGCTAGACTAATTCGTTGGGTGTTACTTTTGCAGGAATTTGACTTAGAATTTAAAGACAAGAAAGGCACAGAAAATGTTGTGGCAGACCATCTCTCTCGTCTTCATTTTGACACAATTACAGAGCCATTAACATTAAATGAGTCATTTTCAGATGAACAATTAATGAGTGTGGAAGTATTACCTTGGTATGCTGATATAGTTAATTATCTTGTTACAGGTAAACTTCCAGAGCATTGGACCAAGCAAGAAAAGGCTAAATTCTTTGCAAAAATAAAGAATTTCTTTTGGGATGACCCATATTTATTTAAGTATTGTGCAGATCAAATTGTTAGACGATGTGTCCCAGAAAGTGAAATTCAGAATATTCTTTCATTCTACCATGAACAAGCTTGTGGAGGCCATTTCAGTGCTAAGAAAACAGCTACAAAAATTTTACAATATGGTTTCTATTAGCCAACTATATTTCGAGATGCTTACACTTTATGTTCTTTATATGATAGGTGTCAACGAATGGGGAGCATTACACGAAGGAACATGATGCCACTAAATCCAATTTTAGTGGTTGAGATTTTTGACGTATGGGGTATCGACTTCATAGGACCCTTTCCCCCTTCTTTTGGCTATCAATACATATTGGTAGTTGTTGACTACGTATCAAAATGGGTACAGGCAATTCCATGCAGAACCAATGATCACAAGGTGGTGATAGGATTTTTGAAAAGTAATAATGTTTCGCGCTTTGGATTCCCTCAAGCAATAATCAGTGATGGTGGTGCCCACTTTTGTAATAAAGCATTCAAAGCTCTTTTGACAAAGTATTCCATCACTCATAAAGTGGCGACCCCATATCATCCACAAACCAGTGGCCAAGTGGAGATCTCCAATCGAGAAATAAAGCACATATTAGAAAAGACGGTAGGGCCAGACAGAAAAGATTGGTCATTAAGACTTGATGATGCATTATGGGCATATAGAACGGCTTTCAAGACCCCGATTGGGATGTCACCCTACAAGCTAGTGTATGGAAAAGCTTGCCACCTATCTGTGGAACTCGAGCATCATGCATCTTGGGCCATCAAGAAATTCAATCTTGACATGCAACAAGCCAACTCAGAAAGAAGATTACAACTGGCAGACCTTGAAGAAATTCGCAATGATGCATATGAAAATGCCAAGATTTACAAGCAACGAATGAAAGTCTTCCATGACAAGCATATTATGAGAAAATCTTTCACTCCAGGTCAGAAAGTACTTTTATTCAACTCTCGCTTACACCTATTCCTAGGTAAGTTACGCTCTTGTTGTTCTGGCCCATTTATTGTTCACACTGTTTTTCCACATGGGGTAATTGAAATTAAGGATCCAAAGAACGGTGTCACATTTAAAGTTAATGATCAAAGATTAAAGCCATATCTAGAATACCAACCACATGGAGAAGACGCCGAAATCAATTTGAGTGACCCACCATATTTGAATTGATTATTTCTTTTCGGTGGTTTGATTTTTCTTTCTTTCTTTCTTTTTATTCTTTTACTAATTGAATTTATTTTTGCATAAGTGTGTTTGTTTTATCATTAAGTTTTCTCTTATCATTGTTAATCATGAGTTCCATACGAATATCGTTCCTCCTGAACATTCTTAAACCACTTCAACGTATCAAAACTCATCTCAAAAGGCAGATTCAATCTTGTAAAACACATCGCATTTGGGCTCTACAACCACCAGAGTTAGTAGCCTATGTTGAGGATTTAGAAAGTCAACTCAGAAATATTGAGCGAGGTGTTTACGACATCCAGTTGGAGCTTGAGGTAAATTCAATAAAAGGAAGATTTTGATTTTCCTTGTGTGTTTTAATTTGTTTTTCTGTTTGTGTGCTTTAGTTTGTTATCCCGGTGAAGTGGCGGATAACGGTACTCCATGACAATCAAGTCAATTACTTCAGTTTACCATAATAACTGATATTCTGAGGCGAAGGTATGGACAGAAACGAGACTCTAGCTAAGCTTCACAAGCGATTCCCTTCACTTCCTCAGAATGCCCTCCTAACGATTTATAAAGCTCGGTCCGAACGCATGCAATTGCTCATGAGGAATAACATACCTGCTGACATCCGTTGGTTAATCGAGGCGAAAGTACGATTGGCGGGTGAGTTACCTCCAAAATTTATTGCATACACGCCTGGTTGTGGTAAAGGAAATTATGCAAGAAAATGACGAGTTCGAAAAATTTCTGTTGCTTGTCATAAGTGTGCTAGAATGAGTTGCAATAAAAACCGATGTTCTTTAGGAATGGTGTCTGATAACAGGGAAGATAATATTCAATTCATTAAGGATGGCTTGAATAAGGAGTCATTGGATGATATCCTTATGTCTTTTGAAACGCATCCCAGTGGATATGTGCAAGGAGCGATTCTCCAGTTATGGCCATTATTCCAGAAAGAGCATGCACGATATAGTCTCCGGAATCTGACTATAAACGACCCTGTTTGCCAGTTTATAAGAAAACTGGATGGGAAGCCCATCCTCGACCCATAGAGGGCGTTCAAGCCGTTTCTGGACGTAAAACCAGAGGAAGATGTAAGCCACAGTCACAACTGCTTGTACATATCCTTTTACTTTACTGTTACTTTATTTCATTTCACTGTTGTTTTATCATTTGCATTATTGTCTTTAATATTTTTTTACTGTTTGCTTTTTGCCTATCGAGCCATGTGCTTTAAGCTTTATTTGACACTGACATGCCACCTCATACACAGTTGTAATCCACTGTCACCAAGATTCTTAAATATGACATTTTGTTAAGCACTCACAAATTGTTTTTGAGAAATATTCCAATGGCAGCTACTCCCAATAGACAATTCAAGAACATTTGTGTGCTTTCTGGATTTACTTATGGCAAACATAAAGAGTTCGTTGATGCAGCCGTAGATCTTGGTCAAAAAATAGCAGAGAGAAAATTACACTTGGTGTATGGAGGAGGTAACCGAGGGTTATCCAAATTGGTCTCAGATGCTGCTTTTGTCAGAGGAAGTCAAGTGTTAGGCATCATCCCTAGAGTCCTAAAACCTTTGGGGAGTGTGTCTGACTTATCGACTGGAGAAGAATTAGTCGTTTCAGGTATGCAAGAAAGAATAACTGAAATGCTTAATCATGCTGATGCTTTTACTTTCCTTCCAGGAGATCTTGCAACACTAGAGGCACTTATCATACTAGCATCTTGGGCCCATCTGCACATTCACCAAAAACCCATCGGTTTGTTAAATGTCAATAATTTTTATGATGGCTTTATCGCATTTCTTAACCATGCAATAAGAAACTACTTTATTCCTTCTAGTGCAAAAAAACTTTTTATTTGTGCTCACACTACTAATGAGCTACTTGATATGTTACAAGCTTATAAACTAGAGCCAGACCCCTGGAGCTTTGTGTTATAGCGTTCAAATGATGACGGTAACAGTAGCCGCAGTAAGAAGTTCAAATTAGATTTAACTCTCCGCCTATAAATAGTTTCTTTTGTGTTGTACCATCCAGGTGATGTCTTCTAAACTCTACTTCTTTCCTTTAAAACATTGATGACAATGTTTCGTTCTGGTTGAGGGGAGGGAATAGTCGACAATTCTAGAATATTGGTTAAGTTTTTACTAATTTTTTTTTGTAGAAACTAACTGTTGCTAACTTTTTGTGTTGAAGATGGTTGAATATGGAGTGTAGTGACTCTAGAAACGCATCTTCATTGTTTAAAAAAAACAAACAAAAAAAATTTCAGATTTCTTCTTCTTTTTAATTTCTCCTTTATAAATATTCATTTTCAAACAAAGTTTTTTTTTAGTCGAAGATGGCTGAATATGGAGTGTAGTGCCTCTAGAGACGCATCTTCTTAGGTAAAAAAAAACTTAAAAAAAAAAGAAAACAACAACAATTTTCGTTTTCTATCATTTTCTACATCATTTTCACATTTCTGCATGCATATTTTCCTTCACGTTTATGGGAGGGGATGTTGTTTAAAAAAAATTGTGTGATTTGTTTTAACATTGGATGACATGATTAATTTCAAATTTTAGTATTTGTATTATCTTTGGTCTGAACTAATGTGACACTATGTTTGCTACTCTACATGTTGATGTTGGAGACAAATATGAGTTGCTTGAAGGAATGAACATGTCATAATAAATACCAAGTCAGTTTTTGAGCCTATCATTTTTGTTGGAGAGTAACCCTTTTGCCCATTGTTTATAAAGCTTAGTAGTTTATTATTGTATATACGATCTCTAGATTTCTTTTGAGTTAACCCTAAAAAACAAAAAAAAAGAAATGAAAATTAAAAAAAGAAAAGAAATTGTGTGTTGCTACATTTGGAAGCCTATTTAATTAGTAGATATGAAAGATTATTTAGAGTCCTAAAAGATGATGGAAAGGCCGTCTTTGATCCGTTTGAGCCTTTCTAGCCATCCCTTTTATGAAATATCCATAGTTAACCCTTTTGAGCATTTAAAAAAAAACTTTTCTTTGTCAACTTATCATCTTGACCCACTCCAATTTGGAGTATTACCCAATATCTTAAAAGATCCATCACCTATTTATGTTTAAGAAAAATGTAAATAAACATTTTGTCTAGTGAAGTTATGCCTAGTTAAAAAAAAAAGAAAATAATTGTTGCTTTTAAAAAAACAAATTGTTGTTTCAAAGAAAAAAAACAATACAAGGTGAAATCCACCTTGCAACTTCTAAAAAAAAATCCTCTGCATTTTTCTCAAACATACACTTTGTTTTTCCTATTTTCTTTCTTTGTTAGTCATATCCCTAGCCTACGTTATGTCCTAATAAAAGTCCTTCTTGATTTTAGGGAACTATAGTCTAAAGTAGAAGTTAGTTATATGGGCTAAAAAGATGTAGTGATGCATAAAAAAATAAAAAAAATTAGGATGATTAGCATTTTTATTTGACTAGAGATCGTATTATTTCTAAACTAAAAGTATATTTCTTTCATCTTGGTGAGAGCATGTGATATCATTTCTTGATTATTTTCTCTCAATTACCATTCATTGGAGTGACTATTTTTATTGGGTTTAATTTCTTTGTGAGAGTGTCACTACTTCCAGTGAGATATTGGGGTTTGACATGTCATTCTTGAAGGTAGCCACGACAAAGTCTATTAGGCTGATTCATGTGGATGGTTGATGTGGGTGTGATATTTCTTTAGACTTGAGATAATGCTTATACTTTTATTTGATTGTTATCATTAGTCTGATTGAATAAACAAAAGTGTTTGAAAAAAACATCATTTTTGAATTTTTTTTTCGCTTTGTTTGCTAGGGACTAGCAATAAGCTGGTTGGGGGGTGTGTTGAGTGTTATAAAATGCATATTTATAAAGGAGAAAATCGTTATTTTATATATCAAGTCTTACTAACAACCTTTACTTTTATGTGTTTAAGTTTCTTATAATTTAATTATGTGTGTTTTATTTTAATTAAATATTTTATGTATTTTAGGGGCATCATAGTTATTTCACAATACACGAGAGATCAAATGGTAAAACGGACATCATTTTTAAACTCAGGACTGTCGAAAACCTTAGGAGGAGAATAAAAGGAAAAATGGCACTGTTCACGTATACGGTTACTGTTCAAACCGTGTGTAAACCATATTACTGTGCAAACTGCGTACTGTTCACGCGTACTGTTGACTTTACTGTTGAATGATGACGTGGCGCAATCCTATGCGTCCAAACTGTTTTTAATCTGATGGCCATTATTTACTCGATGTAACTATAAAAAGGGGGCCTCCCCCTAATTTGGCACCTCTGAATCCGTTTTTGGGATCCATTTTCTGTAATTCTATCTCTATCTTGTATTTTCTATGTATTTTAATAAATTTTCATTTTGCCCCTAGTTCAACTATGAGTGGCTAATTTTCTTTCAAGCTTGGGTTGAAGGTGAAGTCTCAACATTTGTCATGGGTTTGATTTGGTAAATTTATTTTCTCTTCCCCTCTAGTTTTTGTGGATGTTTTGACTTTTCGTTGACAAATAATACTAATCTTGTCTAGTATTGTCCTGGTTTCACCGGCTCCTTAGTATAAGATTATTATTATTTGGCACGATAAGCCCTTAGCACCATATTTATTAGAGCGTGGTTCATGAGGTGTGGATTCCCCCCTTATGATTTAATTGGTATTAATAAGGAATATTTAGCCCATGATGCATGTTGATACGGATCCAGATACCCAAATACGTCATTTTAATAGATCTCTCTTTAGAATTTATTCTCGCCATTTTAATTTAAGTTTTAGCATATTTCAAATTATTTCCACCACAATACTCATTTACAAAATTAATTCTATATATAATTAAAATCCACCTCCTCGTGGGATCGACACTCGTCACCATTGATCTACACTACAGCAGATTCGTGTGCTTACGAGTTCAATAAAATTTGCACAACAATAGGTGTTAACAAAAGCGTCTGAGGGTGAATGCTAAAAAACGCCTCTAAGTGTAAACTTTGACTAAAACACAAAAAGGTGGACCATGGATGTTAGCTAAAGGGCCTAAGCGCGTGATTGCACAAAATGACTTAAGTCCATTCTTTAGAAGATTTTAAGTAAATTGTTAAAGGGCAAGTATTAGAAAACCTACAAGCGTATTATGTAAAAATGACCTAGGTCCATTCTCTATAAGAATGACCTTAGAAGTTAAAAAACATTGTTCGTTAGGTGTCTAGAAAGGTAAGTGTTGAGGTTATGGGGCCCCAACAATTCTTCTGTGCGCTTGTGGGTGTAAATCCTTCTGTGTAATTCCATTGAGGTGTCAGTAAGGCGACCTAGGGCGTAACTGCCCGGCCTGTTGGCACAATTACAAATGTGTGCAGCCCCTCATGTCCATCCACCGCTTAGTGTGGGGCTCTGCTCTTCCATTGTATAAGGAAATAAAGTTGCACCTTGGCTATCAGCTTAAGCTTTTAGCCCAATGGCAAGCGCTTGATCCTAACAATTGGTATCAGAGCGAGGTCACAGGTTCAAGCCGCCACAGAAGCAATTTTGTGGAGGGGGGGGATTGTTGAGGTTATGGGGCCCCAACAATTCTTCTGTGAGCTTGTGGGTGTAAATCCTTCTGTGTAATTCCATTGAGGTGTCAGTAAGGCGACCTAGGGCGTAACTGCCCGGCCTGTTGGCACAATTACAAATGTGTGCAGCCCCTCATGTCCATCCACCGCTTAGTGTGGGGCTCTGCGCTTCCATTGTATAAGGAAATAAAGTTGCACCTTGGCTATCAGCTTAAGCTTTTAGCCCAATGGCAAGCGCTTGATCCTAACAGTAAGATATGACAAAACACCTAAGGCCTTGATTCAACAGAAAAGACTTAGTTACATTCTTGACAATGAATAGCCTAGACACTTAAAAAATATTTCTAAAATGCTCAGAGCATAAATCTTCAACAAATAGCTAAAGGCATAATTCTGTAAAGAATGGCCTAGATATGTTATTTGAAAACAATGATCCAAGTACTTAGAAAATATTTCTAAATAAAATGTCCAAGAACGAGTCTTTGACAAAGAGTGAAAGATATAATTTTATAAAGAATTACTCAGGCCCATTATTTGCAAAGAATAACCTAAGTAATTGAAAGTACTTTTAAACAAAATACCCAAAGGGCAAGTCTTCAACAAACATCTAAAATTAATTATACAAAAAATGGCTTAGGTCTACTCTTTAGAAAGAATCACCTAAATACTTGGAAAATCTAAGTAAAAATGCCCACAAAGGCTAGTCTTTGACAAAACAAAAAGGTTATAATTCTAAAAAAATATTTAGGTATGCTTTTTAAAAGATTGACCTAATTAATACTAGGAAAATATTGTAAATAAAATATTTAAAGTCAAATGAGATGCTGACTAAGGCGACTAAGGGTAGATATTGACTAAAATACATAAATGTAGGCGCTAACTAAGGCATTTTTTGGAACAAAATGACTCAAAGTGAAAGTGACTAAAGTGCCTTAAGCATGGATGTTGATTAAAACGCCTAAAGGCAATAATTGACTAATAAGCTTAAAGGTATGTCTTAAGAATAGGCCTAACGGAGTGTTTTGACAAAACACCTAAGGCTATATCTTGACAAAATGCCTTAGGACAATTATTAATTAACCAAGTCCTTCAGGCCTATTTTTTACAAGAAAGTTAAGGGACAAATTCTTGAAAATATTCTAAGGAAAAAATTCCCTAGGGTGTGTCTTTAAAACATTGGTTAAAGGCAAGTATGAACAAAATATTTCAAAATGCCTAAGGGCAAGTATCTACAGGGATTGCCTAGAGCACTTTTCTATAAAATTGCTTCTCTTTTAAAGTAACTTAATTTTGAGTGACGTCCTTCAATGAAACGATTTCAGCTATACAAGAAAGAGCCAACAAAAGAACAAATGTTGATTCAGAGAAGATAAGAAGATAGAAGAAAGATGGGTAAAAGAAGGAAATTGAACACTTCCCTAGTGAGTGGTCAAAGAGTTTTTATTGTAGAAAATTCTCACCCACTTTTCAAAAGAGGTACTTTCTGTCTCTCTCCCTCTCTTTATGAATTTTAAAAATTGTTAAGATAAATTCTACAAGGCTATTAGTAAGCTATTTAAGATTGGTTACGGATTGATTTTAAGAGGATGAATGCTTTAGAGAATTTTTTTATTTTGAAATTCAATCCATAAAAGGAAAAACCCAATAAACCCTAAAAGAAAACAAAATAAAAGAAAGTCTTGCTTCTCAAATTTGAAAACTGAGACTTGGGGGTTCTCTGTTCTAAATTATAAAAAGCCCAAAAGTCCATAAAAAGATAGATTCCACAAAAACTTTCTACATGAAATGACCCAGGTCGATTGTCCATAAGAATGACCTAGGTACTTGGAAAGTATTCTATTTAAATTGCCTAGGGGAGTGATTACCTTGGCTATTGTCTACTAGAATGACCTAGGTACTTGGAAAATATTCTATTTAAATTGCGTAAAGGTAAGAACTAACAAAATACCTAATTGTATGATTTGAAAAAAATGACCTAGTTCTATTCCCCGCAAGATTTACCTATGTATATAGAAAACAATTTATGTAAAGAGCCTATGGGTACATAAATTCTACAAAATGATCTTGCAGGCCAACAAATATTCTACAAAATAGGCATATTGACAAACAAGCATTCTATGGAATGAACCACGAGCAAACAAACATTTTATCAAATGAGCTTATGGGCCAAAAATACATTTTATGGATTGTACCTATTGGGAAAAAAAATTTACGATATTAGCTTACTGGCAAATATATATTTTATAAATGAGCTTACAAGCCAAAAAACATTATGCAAAATTCGTCTATAGGCATCAAAAAAATGAGCCTATGGTCCAACAAATATTCTACGGAATAAGCATATGAACAAACATACCTTCTATGCAATGAGTGTATGGGCAAACAAACATATTACGAATGAGTCTATCGGCTAACAAACACTTGACGTAAGGTGCCTAGGGGCAAACATTTTAAGTGCCTATGGGCAAAATTTTACAAATATGCTTATGGAAAAATCTTGTTAAAAATATTTCGTAGGACCATTCTGTACAAAAATGGACTAAGGCTAGTTACTTAGAAATTATTTGAAGTGCAGTAGAAATTATTTTAAATGCCTACGGGTAAAGACTTTTGCAAAAGTTCACTTATAAGCAATATGATACTATCAATTCTCTAAATGAGGAACCAATATAAGGGCCAAAGTCAAGCCCAAACCCATTAAAAGTCATGAAACAATAATCAAAACAACAAATAATCAAGACAAGTGTCCAAAAATACTAGTCATGAAACAAATATTCACACATATTTATAGGTGCCATTACGCATGGGCTTTGTGGACACTTTGTTAGTAATATGCCCTAAAGGCCAATCGAATGGTGATTTGATTGTTTAGGGAATGATTGTATTTGAATAGCATTTTGATATTTATAAAATGGAAAAGTTATCAATATTCCTAAATTAATTTAATGAATATAGTCCAAGAAGCAAAATAGTTAAGGAATACATTCTCCAGTATGTCGAGAATATGAAACGTGTATCCTTTGTACTATACTTCTAAAATAGTTCCTAGTGGTGGATTTATGATTGGACATTATAAATTCCTATAAACACTAGTATGTGTTATGACTCCTTATGGTATGTGATACTAAAATGGATGGTGAGTTTCATATCATTGACATGAGATGTCAAGTCAAACACATAGGTACTTGTTAAGAGAACGAGTTTACTGAACTTGACCAAATACAGTAAGCCATATGGTTTTGAGTGTTAATGGCTTATTATACATTGTATCAGATACTATGTTTAGTAATGGTCTTTACACCTTAGGCATAACAGATGTCTTATACATAGACATGTCTGATATGTGAATGCATAAAGATTGATTCCTAATCATGGAAGAGATCTAGCAATAGCTGTCATGGTTGGCTATGTATGAAGACAAGTGTATGGCCAACATGGAATTCATCACTTTGTAATATACGAAAAGGATGTCCTTATGAGATAATATGAATTGGCATGAAAAATCCTTGGCCAAGGTGAAATATATTTGAAGGAGTTCAAATTATATTATCATGCCAATTTCATTGATATTTATTTTGAGATAAAGCACAACTGCTTAACATAATAAACCATAAGCCGTGCTTTTCTCTGGACATGGATGATGAAAAAGGTCACACACAATATAGAAATGAAAAAGGAGTTACTAGAAAATAAGAAGTTAAATTTCCTGTGTTTAGGAAAATCAATATTTATATTATAATTCATTGAGAAATTTAGATGTTCCATAAAAATTTTAAGGAACAAAATAAATTTCATAAATCCTCAATTAAATATTATGTAATATCGAGCACGTAAAATGACCATTTTAGACATGTTTGGGTTCATATATGATTATGGACTTCTAGACCAATTTTGGGATTAGAATTTTGGGCTTTTATTGGATCTAATATGGATTAAGTGCAAGCATTAGAAGATGTCACAAGAGAATCCTACATTTAACCATTTGATGTGATCAAAATAGGGTTAATTAATTAATTCCGAAAACTAATTAATTTAGCTATTTATTTATTTGATTAAATAATTTAATGAAGTGATAAGATCACTTTCAATAAATAATGGCTAAGTGGGTGGGTCTAGCTCACGATAATGTTTGGTGCCATTATTAGAGATAATGGTGGCTTTATTTGGTGCAATGAATCATCATGAACTAGCATTCGTGTTTCTTCATTATCTCTCTCATTTCTTAATGCAATTTCGAGATTCCAAATCCTCTGAACTCCTAGAACATTTCTAAGTGTGGACTGATTAGAGGCATCACAATTGGGGTGCTTAAAGGATCTCAGATCGTGGCAAAACAGAAGCTGTTCGTGGAGAGCTATATTTTCTGGACAGTGTTCGTAGCTTGCTGTTTTCAGTCGTTTTCTCCTTCATCACGAAGTCGTTTTTGAAACTCCAAGTGAGGTAATTAAACTCTTAATTTTTTTTTTGAATGAAGTCGATCTGAGGTTTCTAGAGCTTCCGCCATCTGTTTTATTTTTACTGCGCAAAAGTTGCGTTATTAGGAACCTCATGGACAAATGTTGTCCTTCAACTGGTATCAGAGCCATCTTCATTCAATTTCGAATTTTTGAAGCATGATTTATGTTATTTCCATTTACAATAGCATGAAGGATGATCATGGAAAGATCTAGATATTTTATGATATATTTATGTCATGTGATGATTGAATATATGCATGATTGAATGAGCTATTGATTCATTTGTTGATTTGGTCGATTTCTAAAGGCTTAAATGGTTGTAATATTTTTAAATAGGGACTTGCATGTCCCTCCTTCTATTAATATCTGATTGTATCCCATTACCCCTGAGATTTGTACCCCAATTCTTCTAAATATGTAATTACTACAAGCAAGATGATTGTAAAAGGAGGGATGACGTACGATGCTTTGGAGGTTGGAGCAAGAAGACTTCATGGATCGTTGCAGCAGTTCCAATGATTTTTTGGCCTCTCAAATAGAAATTAATAATTGTAATAATTTGAGGCATAAGATGTCTCATAATCATTATTGTTTGCTTAATACCTAGGTGGACCTTAAAACCAATTTTGGCTCAAATTGGTTTTATTAGAAAATTCAATGATCATCCTTGGTTGGTTTGTCTATAATATGCATGAGATGTATATTAGAGTGCTTAGGCATATTTGAATATTGAAAATGGAATAACATGCTAAAAAGTGAGACCATAATAATGACCAAATACTCCCTAATTAAATAAACATAATTATTGTTAAGTTGTAATGATGGATATTGGGAATATTCATCATGGCCTACTAATACCAATGGAATATTTAAAATATTTTATGCTTGGGCTAGTCGACATTGATACATGGGCTACTCATTCATTAAAATGTTGAAAATAAATCATATATCATACGATGATGCCTAATTCATACATTAAGCTACCAAGAATTGTTAGCTGAGGTTAGTAAGATGTTTTGAAATATGCAAGGGTATTAGGGTAAACTTAACTAAATCATTTATACCAAGAACTGTTAGGTGAGGTATTAATGATTTAAAGGCCGAAGGATAATCGGTACATGCATGAAATGCATTTGGTAAAGAGTTACCTACTCATTATAATAAGTAAGCCAAGAACTGTTAGGTGAGGTAAACTTATGCTAATGAGAATCCGATTCCTACTAGAAACTTTTACCAATGAGAGTTTTTGTTTCTTACATATGGAAGTGTAGTGAAATGATAAAATAGTGGGACGTACTATTTGATTTAAAGACCAAATTAAATAGATTATAATAAAATGCTAATTTATACTTTCTATAGAAATAATTAATAATGAATAATCCATTAGCACGAATTCTGGAAAACTACCATTTGACGGGACCCAATTACGTTGATTGGTTAAGAAATTTAAGAATTGTTTTAATTATGAGAAAATTAGCCATGTTCTTGATACACCTAAGCCAAATGAAATTTCTGAGGGAGCAAGTGAGGAAGAACGTGTCACTTATCAGAAGTGGCAAGATGATGACCTCAGTGCTAAAAGCTATATATTGGCATCGATGTCCAATAAGCTACAAAGGCAACATGAAAATATGCCTGATGCAAGTTCCATGATACTTCATCTACAATAGTTGTATGGCGAACAAAACAGAACAGTTAGATATGAGATATCTAAGAAACTGTTCAGAATGAGAATAATTGAAAGATCGATCAATGAGCATGTACTCAAAATGATTGACTACATAGAGCAGCTGGATGCTCTTAATTTCTCAATGGATGGGGAATTAGCTATTGATCTTATCCTACAATCCTTGCCATATTCATTCTCTCAATTTATCATGAATTTTAACATGAATAAAATTGAGTGTAGTCTTGCTGAACTACTAAAGATGCTTAATACTGCTGAAACTTGCATAAAGAAGCTAAAAGATGTTATGGCTATAGAAGGGCCCTCAACTAAAAAGGGTAAAAAGAAAAGGTTTCAACCCAAAGCTAAAGGTGGGATTAAGAAGGGGAAAACTAATAAGCCCAATGACAAGGGAAAATGTTTCCATTGCGGTAAGGATGGGTATTGGAAGACGAATTGCAAAGCTTTCCTCAACAGCTTGAAAGTCAAGCCTAAAGAGAATCCTTGTGAAGGTATACTCATTATTGAAACTAATATTTCAATTATTCATTCTACTTCTTGGATTTTAGATTCTGCTGCAACCACACATATTTGTATGTCAATGCAGAATCTAAAAATAAGTAGAAGACTTAAACAAGGAGAAGTGTCTCTTAGAGTGGGAAATGGAGCAATGGTTGCTGCCTTAGCTATAGGGACATTTTTCTTAAAAATGACATCTGGGCATGTTATAAGTTTGAATGATTGTTTATTTGTTCCTTCTACTGGAAGGAACATAGTTTCAATTTCATGTTTATGCAAAGGCAATTACGAATTTAATTTTAGAAATAAAATTTGTAACATTTATTATGAGAATAAATATGTTGCATATGGTACTTTAGATAATGATCTTTATGTAATAAACATGAAAGAAAATAATGAGCATGTTGTGAATGTAAATACCATAACACATAAACGTAAAAGAGAAGAAATAAGCCCCAAATTTAAGTGGCATTTAAGGCTAGGTCATATTGAAGAAGATAGAGTCACAAAATTGGCTAAAGATGGACTAATAGGTCCATTTTGTTTAGAACTTTATCCAACTTGTGAATCATGTCTTCAAGGAAAAATGACCAGGGCACCCTTCGTTGGACGAAGTACAAAGGCCACTGATTTACTTAAACTTAAACATACTGATGTATGTGAGCCATTTAAGGAAATGACAAGGGGTGGATATAACTACATCATAAATTTTAACGACGATCACTCAAGGTATTGTTCAGTATACTTAATGAAGTATAAATCTGAGGCCTTTGAAAAGTTCAAAGACTGGAAAAGTTATTAAAACTCTGCGATCAGATCGAGGTGGTGAATATCTCAGTGGAGAATTCCAGTCTTACCTTAAAGAAAATGGTATTGTTTCACAATGGAAACCTCCAGGTACACCACAGCTTAATGGAGTATCTGAGAGGAGAAATCGCACACTATTAGACATGGTGCGATCAATGGTGAGTTATACAGATTTACCAATTTCTCTTTGGGGATATGCTCTCCTTACTGCAACATATGTACTAAACAGAGTACCTTCCAAGTCTGTACCTAAAATACAATATGAGATATGGTATAGTAAACAACCAAGCTTAAATCATCTTAGGATTTGGGGATGTCCTGCTTTTATCAAGAGACTCAAGAGTGAGAAACTTGAAGCTAAAGCGGATAATGGGAGGTTCATTGGATACCCAAAGGAAACTTTGGGTTATTACTTTTACATCCAATCTGATCAAAGGGTATTGGTCAGTAGAAATGCCATATTTCTTTAAAAAGAGTTTATTCAAGAAGGTGGGCAAGGAAGAAAATTAGAATTTATTGAGAATTCTAATGAGGATAAATCCAATGAAGAGCCTGTTCATGTATAAACACAAGGGACACAACAACTCCGTAGATCTAGTAGGATAATTCACCCACAAGAAAGATATGGTTTTACTTCATCAGATGAATGATATATTTTTATTGGGTGATATGAATCATAGAGATGATCCTACTAGTTACGAAGAGGCAATATCAGATATTGACTCTAAGAAATGGCTTGAAGCCATGGATTTAGAGATGGACACTATAAGAACCAACCAAGTCTGGACTCTAGTGGATCCACCCAAAGGTATTGTACCTATTGGATGCAAGTGGATCTTCAAGAGGAAGATAGGCTTAGATGGAAAGGTAGAGACCTATAAAGCAAGGTTGGTAGTTAAAGGTTATCGTCAAATACAAGGAATTGACTATGAGGAAATCTTTTCACCAGTAGCCATGCTAAAGTCCATCAGAATCTTATTGGCTATAGCAGCATATTATGACTCTGAGATTTGGCAAATGGATGTCAAAACTGCATTTCTTAATGGGTACATTGAGGAAGATATCTACATAATATAACCTTGTGGTTTTGAATTTAAGACAAATCCTCATAAAGTATGCAAGCTAAGAAAGTCGATTTATGAGCTAAAACAAGCCTCCAGGAGTAGGAACATCCGATTTGATGATACAATCAAATCATTTGGTTTCATCAAGAATGAGGATGAAACATGTGTTTATAAAAGGGTCAGTGGGAGTGAAATAACTTTCCTTGTGCTATATGTAGATGACATATTGCTTATAGGAAATGACATTGGACAAATGTCTTCTATCAAAATTTAGCTTTCTCAAAACTTCTCCATGAAAGACCTAGGAGATGCAATGTATATCTTGGGAATCAGGATTTATAGAGATAGATCCAGAAGATTAATAGGTCTATGTCAAGCTAAGTACATAAAAAAGATATTAAAGAAATTTAATATGTGGGACTCCAAAAGGGGTTTTATACCCTTCAGACATGGAATTCATCTCTCTAAAAGCATGAGTCCTAAAACTTATGATGAGAGAGAGCGTATGAATAAGATTCCATATGCTTCTGCAATTGGAAGTCTTATGTATGCTATGCTATGTACTAGTCCGAATATAGCTCATGCAGTGAGTGTCACTAGCAGATACCAGAGTAATCCGGGTGAGGAACATTGGACCGCAGTTAAGAATATCTTTAAGTACTTAAGAAGAACTAAAGATGTATTCTTAACATATGGAGAGGGTGAGCTAAAAATTGAAGGCTTCACAGATTCAGATTTCTAGTCAGATGTAGATGACAAAAAATCTACATCAAGATTTTTATTCACTATCAATGGTGGAGCAGTAAGCTGGAAAAGTTCCAAGCAAGCAACTACTGCAGATTCTACCACTGAAGCGGAATATAAAGCTGCATCAGATGCAGCAAAAGAAGCTGTTTGGATACGGAAGTTTATTCAACAACTTCAAGTGGTTCCAACCATTGTGTTGTCAATATCATTTTATTGTGACAACAATGGATCTATAGCACAAGCTAAGGAACCAAGGTCTCACAAGAAGTCCAAACACATTGAGAGAAATCATTGGAATGAGTGATATCACTATGCAGAAAGTAGCCTCCGCTGATAACACTGCGGACCCTCTGACTAAAGCACTTACTCAACAGCAGTTAGATCATCATCTTGAGAAGATGGGTATGAGATACCATAGCGATTGGCTTTAGTGCAAGTGGGAGATTGTTAGTAATATGCGCTAAAGGCCAGTCGAATGGTGATTTGATTGTTTAGGTAATGATTGTATTTTAATAGCATTTTGATATTTATAAAATGGTAAAGTTATCAATATTCCTAAATTAATTTAATGAATATAGTCCAAGAAGCAAAATAGTTAAGGAATACATTCTCCAGTATGTCGAGAATATGAAACGTGTATCCTTTGTACTATACTTCTAAAATAGTTCCTAGTGGTGGATTTATGATTGGACATTATAAATTCCTATAAACACTAGTATGTGTTATGATTCCTTATGGTATGTGATACTAAAATGGATGGTGAGTTTCATATCATTGACATGAGATGTCAAGTCAAACACATAGGTACTTGTTAAGAGAACGAGTTTACTGAACTTGACCAAATACAGTAAGCCATATGGTTTTGAGTGTTAATGGCTTATTAGACATTGTATCAGATACTATGTTTAGTAATGGTCTTTACACCTGAGGCATAACAGATGTCTTATACATAGACATGTCTGATATGTGAATGCATAAAGATTGATTCCTAATCACGGAAGAGATCTAGCAATAGCTGTCATGGTTGGCTATGTATGAAGACAAGTGTATGGCCAACATGGAATTCATCACTTTGTAATATACGAAAAGGATGTCCTTATGAGATAATATGAATTGGCATGAAAAATCCTTGGCCAAGGTGAAATATATTTGAAGGAGTTTAAATTATATTATCATGCCAATTTCATTAATGTTTATTTTGAGATAAAGCACAACTGCTTAACATAATAAACCATAAGCCGTGCTTTTCTCTGGACATGGATGATGAAGAGACCAAGACATAGAGATACAATAGAATAGGTTCTATTGAT
This sequence comes from Citrus glauca, assembly GCA_029633175.1. NCBI lineage: Eukaryota > Viridiplantae > Streptophyta > Magnoliopsida > Sapindales > Rutaceae > Citrus > Citrus glauca. The sequence continues at coordinate 14,420,567 of JAQOOD010000001.1, forward strand.
CCAACAATTCTTGTTATTTGGATAGTTGTGATATACTGCTAGGTGTCACTCATGACTTGTAGAAACCTTAAGATCAATATTGGTAAAGCGTATTACCAATGCATTTTAAGGTCATTAGAAAGGTTCTAATTGATGACTAAAGAGTTTAGCATCATTTAATGAATAAAGAGTTATCATTAAAATTGTTTTACTACCTTATAACTAAGAACTCAAAATGTCACACACAATATAGAAATGAAAAAGGAGTTACTAGAAAATGAGAAGTTAAATTTCCTGTGTTTAGGAAAATCAATATTTATATTATAATTCATTGAGAATGAATATATATATATATATATATAAATATATCTTAAATATGATTTAAGATAGAAATTTAGATGTTCCATAAAAAGTTTAAGGAACAAAATAAATTTCATAAATCCTCAATTAAATATTATGTAATATCGAGCACGTAAAATGACCATTTTAGACATGTTTGGGTTCATATATGATTATGGACTTCTAGACCAATTTTGGGTTTAGAATTTTGGGCTTAGAATTTTGGGCTTTTATTGGATCTAATATGGATTAAGTGAAAGCATTAGAACATGTCACAAGAGAATCCTACATTTAACCATTTGATGTAATCAAAATAGGGTTAATTAATTAATTCCGAAAACTAATTAATTTAGCTATTTATTTATTTGATTAAATAATTTAATGAAGTGATAAGATCACTTTCAATAAATAATGGCTAAGTGGGTGGGTCTAGCTCACGATAATGTTTGGTGCCATTATTAGAGATAATGGTGGCTTTATTTGGTGCAATGAATCATCATGAACTAGCATTCTTGTTTCTTCATTATCTCTCTCATTTCTTAATGCAATTTCGAGATTCCAAATCCTCTGAACTCCTAGAACATTTCTAAGTGTGGACTGATTAGAGGCATCACAATTGGGGTGCTTAAAGGATCTCAGATCGTGGCAAAACAGAAGCTGTTCATGGAGAGCTATATTTTCTGGACAGTGTTCGTAGCTTGCTGTTTTCAGTCGTTTTCTCCTTCATCACGAAGTCGTTTTTGAAACTGCAAGTGAGGTAATTAAACTCTTATTTTTTGTTTTTGAATGAAGTTGATCCGAGGTTTCTAGAGCTTCCGCCATCTGTTTTATTTTTACTGCGCAAAAGTTGCGTTATTAGGAACCTCATGGACAAATGTTGTCCTTGACACTTGTCGTGTCATGATAACTCCTTTACCTCAATGCTTCAAGTTATCTATATAAAGGCTACGACCCTTACATTTTGAGGTAAGATATAAAAAGAGTTAACTAGAGCACTAGAATACAAAAACATTAAGTACAAAGAGTTAACTAGAGCACCAAAGATTATTGTTGTTAACCCTAGCACCATTTGACAATTAATTTTTTTTTGCAGAATAATTAATGACAGGAAACCACGTGATTGGACACCCTCAAAGCTTGATATAGATGAAATTTGATAAGAGCAAGGAGGTGCTCATGCAACTTCATGCAGACCATGTTTCACGTGCGGGATTAATTTGTTTGAGTGTCGAAGCAATAGCGGGAGAATCACGACGTCAAACTAATTGTTGCTCGTTTGGAAGAGAATCAAATTGTGGTTGTCATGTTTGATTTGGATTCGGTCACTAGGTTTATCTTTAGATATTTTTTCTTGTTTTATTTTACTATATTCTAGTTGATATCGTTGGCTAAGAACCAAAGACTTGTGATGTTAGCTACTATAAATAAGTTTCCCGCTGTGAATAATGGGGAGAGCAATTATCAAACTAAATTATCTCTGGTCGTTCTCGCCAAAAGCAGAACAACATTATCATCTTTTAATCATCGTTAGCAAGCATCTGATTGGGACCTATCAAAATTCTGAAAAAAATAGTTACTGTTAAAAAAATTGCATCAACAATTACTATATACTTTTATGTTTTGTTTTACTTTATGATAATTGGTATTAAAAAATAGTAATATATTGACTCAACGCTCGTGTCCCAGATCCAGATGAAAGGATTAATAAACCGTAAGTCAAAGGTGTCATAGTTAGCTTAGGTTGAGTTAGTTTATGTTGTATTTAGAATATAGAATAGAAGAATGTCGGCAAATCTTATTGCAGTTGGAGGGTGGCCAGGAAACTGGAAAATTGAATTTTTGGCAGAGCGACTTCTGTTGTGCTCTATTCTTGTCAGCGCAGAAAATTCGGCGCCCTCATAATCTCATTGATTAACTTCCCTTTCAGGCTGCAGCAACAATTTTGTTTGGTCTTCTTTACCTTGCATCAATGGGTACAAGTTGTCCAGTTAAAATATATTTTACATTACTACTCATCGTAAGCTTGGTAACACCAACTATATATGACAATTTCAGTGCCCCGAGCTCAGGGATGTTCATACAGACGTTGCTGCCATTGAATCAGCCTCAATCGATTACGGCTGCATTGAATAGATGCTGCAGTGTTTTTTCAGTCATCTATATATTTTATTATTCGAATAAAAGGTAACTAATTTAATTTTGATCCATTGCTGAGTAAAGTTGAGTAGTGTACGTGTAACATTTAGGTGAGGACATTAGGATTGAAACCAGACTTCCTGTATCACAACGAAAGATTTTATTAATTGAATCTTCAAGCACTTACAATATGCATTGGATAAGGCAGGTAATTAACGTAAAGAACATATTAAAGGTAAAGAATTATCAATGTCTCTTCGTTAATACATTAGAAACTATTGAAAAATGACTCAGTCATGATGTCCAAAACATATTTTAATTAGTATGATTGAGTCGTTTAATTATTTTTCAATTGTGTATTTTAACCTAAAAGGGGCGTGGCGTGCACCTTTCTTTTACGCAGGAAAAGGAGAGTTTGTGACCTGCTCTCCCTTATTCTGAATTGATTACGCAGTTCTAAGAGGATATTTGTTCTAGTTTATAATCAAATCAAATGTATTTAGAATATGAAGCAATTGGAAACTATGGGCTAAGAAATTAAAATATATATTAATTGGTTTATCAAAATGGTTTAACTAAAATTAAAACCGTTTAATAATGATGACGGTTAGATCATGACCATATAAATGGTCAAACAAATAAAAGAAACGTTTAACAACTGAAAACGATGAGCATATAATTTATACATATTTTACTCCTAATTATATTTTTGTTAATTATTTTATTTAAAACTTTTATTAGTTGGATTATTGTATTGAACAAGAAAGCACTTGGATATTATGTATAAAAATGCGTAAATAAGAACAATTTGTGAAGCATTGAAGATTAATTGGTTTTGGAAGCAACTGGACCAACGTACACGTAAATGAATTTAAGGTTAAACAACCAAAATTTAATTGGTTACAAATCTAAATTATATGGAAATACGACTTGGCTTCTTACAGTCGGTAAGCTTATGTTATCGCTTTAGGATTTAATTAAATTAAGTAGGTGAATTAGCTTCTAAGAATTGTAATTCAAATTAGACAAGGATTCGGCCAAGTTGTGTAATATATGAAGAGAAGCAAACCATGCCGATTGGGGAAAAAGAGACGGACGGCAGAGAGGAGATTTAGAGGTGGCAGCTAGATGATGGGTTTTATTGATTTTATTATTCTCAATCTCCTTATGTCTTTCTAATCTCTAATACTGGGGTTGAGAATGATACATTGTTCAATGAAATAAATTACTTTTTATTTATTTAATTGGACAATGAAATAAATTACTTTTTATTCAATTAATTCCCTATATGCATACTTTAATGTTTATGGTTCTTATTTCACATATTTAGTTGAATATTATTAAATATTTCCATCAATTAGAGTTGGCAAAATCTAACATGACCCAATTACCCGACACAAACACGACATGAATAAATGGATATGCGTCGTCAAATTTGACACAATTGTTAAATGGGTCGGGTTTGGGTTGACACAATTTTTTTCTGTGTCAGGTTAGGGTTAAAGTTCTTTACCCATTTACCTGAACAATGACAAGATTAAATTTTACATTTTAAATTAATTTTAGGTTTTTGTCATTAAAACTCAAATATTGGACATAATTTTCTCTTTTTGTCTTTTTTGGAAGACAAACATATGCACAATGTTTGATTTATAAAATTTAATATAAATTTACAACTTTAATAGTGTAAGTGTATAAAATATATACACATGTATATTTTTTGATATCGATATATAATATTATTTACATATATCTATATAATTTAAACTTTAAATAGTGCAAATGTGTAATAATTCAAGATGTGTAACATTTGTTAATATATAGATATTAAAGGGGTCATTGGGTAACTCATTTATTTTTTGTGTTGAATTTGGGTCTCAATATTTTAACACAATTGTTAAATGAGTCGTGTTTGGATCGACCTAAATTTAACATGATACCAACATGACCCAATGACTCGTTTTACTAGCTCTAATTAAAATTAATATTCAATAAACCTCTGCTTGGATCTATAAAGTTTACATATCATTATCTACATCTGCTTAGATCTATAAAATTTATATATGATTATCTTTGATTTTATATCTTTTATTAAATTGTTTACGTAGAATATTTAGGAAGTATTTGACTATTTGTTATCCAGTATTTCAGATGGAATGCTTAGATAAATTTTATTCAACAATAATTTTTAAATTCCGCAAGTGCCTACTAGTAACTTTATTGGTTTACTAGTTTATCAACTAATGATACTTAGTTATAGATTAAGGTTTTCTAAATGTATTATTATTTATCTTATGATGTAGATGAACTGTTAGTTCATTAGAATTTAAAATCTTGAAAACTTTTAGTTTTATCTCTGATAAAAGCTTGCAACGATAGTTTGGCACCGGGTTTGGTCATGGTGCTAAATCCTTTAACAATTAATAGGGAGATAAGAGAAAGAAATTATCATAAATTATCTTAATTTTATAAAGAAATTAATACATAAGAGGAAAATAAGAGAATCTATTGTTGCACATAAATAATAAATTCTAATTTTTTTAGTAAAAAAAAGAGTAAATAAGGAACTAAGAAAAGATAACATTTGAATTTTAAAATTTTCATACCCTTATAAAGGAAGCAATTAATAATAAATGGATCATTAAAACCAAAATAATTTAAATAAATCAGCAGAGGCCTCAACTCTTCTGGCACCCTTTAGCACCCCGCCTTCGATGGAGTGGCTAAAGGAATCCGGGCACATCTTCTTGTGGGTCTGTCTTGTCAATAGATCTTTCTTGGGTTGTCCATGTCTTTGTTGGGAATACATATACACACTTCTTTTCATGCAGAAATTTGTGCAATTGTTATGGCTTTGGAGGTAGCTTATCAGCAGGGATGGTCACATATTTGGTTGGAATGTGAGTCAATAGCAATGTTGCTTGCCTTCACAATTCATTGGAGGAAGTGTTTACGTTGTTTATCTCTTATAATTTCAGATGTCCCCATCTTTTCAGGGAGGGAAATTCAATTGTAAATAGCTTGGCGAATATTGGATTTTGACATGATTATTATACTAGTATTCTTCAAGGTTTGAAAGTGAACTCTTAAGTCTTAACAAACTATCAATTTTCCTAATTGATTTGACAGCCTTCAATCTGTGTTAATACTTTTTCTTTCTTAGTAGAGCTTTTGTATTTATCCAAATAAAATGTTGATTATATTTTAATAAAATCATACGTTACTTGATAAATAGGCATTTTAGGTAATTTCTAAAGACAGTCACACAGGGATTAATTAAGTAATTAACTCAAACCCTTATAACTAAAAGATCACTGGCCTTGCATAGTGGTTTTATAGATTTTGTCTTGATTGTTGGATAACAAAGAGGAATTAACCACGTGCTTTTAAGACTAAATATATTGCTTTTGATCAATATTTGATACGCAATTAAATCTCTATATAAAGACCTCTCATTTATAAACTTTACCGCACTCTCTCAAAAACAAGTTCATTTCCTCTTCATTTTCTCGAAGCAATATGGCTACAAGCTCTCCAATTATCATATATTTTATAGCACTATTCATCACAAGCTTTATAACATCAACCGTTTTGGCTATTTCAGTGCCACCCGAGCTCACAGATAATTTGCGCACAGATCCTGGCGCCATTAAATTAGCCTCTATCGATTATGGCCACATTATTAAAGAAAAACCATTTGCAGTTCTTTATCCATCCTCTGTAGATGACATCAGAACCCTAATATATTTATCATACAATTCTTTATTTTCATACACCATCGCAGCAAAAGGCCAGGCTCATTCCACGTGGGGCCAGGCTCAGGCCAATGACGGCGTCGTAGTGCAGATGAATTCTCTGAACCGTTTCAGAAACGGGACGGGAATTTTGATCTCCGGAGACCGTTCTTCAGGATTTTACGCTGACGTCGGCGGCGAGCAACTGTGGATTGATGTGCTGAGCGCCACTATTACACGGGGGCTTTCGCCGGTTTCTTGGACAGATTATTTGTATCTCACTGTTGGCGGGACGCTCTCTAATGCTGGAATTAGCGGCCATACATACCGGAAAGGCCCGCAGATAACAAACGTTCTTGAATTAGACGTTTTAACAGGTACTTATTATAACAGGGATTAGATCCTCTACAGTGTTTTTTATCCTAATCTCTCTTCATCTTTTAAATTTAATAAAAAAATGATTTAATTATAAATAAAGTGAAAAAAATTGACCTAATAAACAATTTCAAAATTTAAAATTTAATCTTAACTACATATTTTACTAAGAAAAAATAGAGGAGAAAAATACTGGGAAATATACTTATCTCTATCACATACTATGAGGTGTTATTTCTTAGAATTTTTTTATATTTCTTTAATCCTTGTCTACTGTTTAAACAGTGATAGAGAAAACAGAACCTAAATTGGGCCTTTTAACTGATAAATTAATTAGTCTTAATCTGTAAAAGCGTCAGACAATCAATTTGTATGCCAAAAGATCATATTTTATCTTCTGACAATGTTTTCTTTTATTAAAAATTAACTGGGACTAAGGTACTATTTCGTATCAAGAAGTGACTGTGGTAGAAAAAAATTCATAAATATAAAATAAAAATTATTATTTTGTAATAATTATTATTTTTAAATAAATATTTTGATGTAATTAATGAAAATATTAAAAGCTGTTATTATAAAATAAAAATTAATATTGTGCAGTAAATAAATATAATACATTTTTCTTATAACACAAGCGTAGGATCAAATCAACTTGACTTTAAAGAGATTATAATTCGTGTTTGCCAAATATTCTAGTGTATTACAACTTAAAAATTATAGTCATCCAATAACCTCAATGCCAAACGGAGCATAAAGTGATAAGAACAAAATTTGAAAGAGAGTAAATAAGGCATTCCCCATTTAATTAATTTTTAAAAGCTTTAAATAATATAAAGCGTAGAAATTTGTTTTAATTTTTTTAATCGCCGTAGAAATTTTGTTTAAACCCGAAGACTGTAATCTATTTGGTAATTGTAACAGATTACTGATTTTAATTGATTACATTCTTAATGAAAAAGTCAATTTGGATGATTTGATTATATTTTTCTTTCACTATAAAATTTCAGGATGATCCAAATCTATCGACTGGAGCTGGATTGAATTGAAAATTACCAACCCCATTAGTTTCGTGCACTTTAATAGCTCTAATTTAAATTTAGCACTTTAATAGCTCTACTTAAATATAGGACGAACATCAGGAAATCATTTTGTCGAACTTGATCCAAGCCATAGGCTTTTCAGGGGCTTTGTAATAATTCAATATAGTTGAGCATTTTTAGGCCAGTATGTATTATTGCAAATTCGCGATGTTATTACCATACTAGAATAAATTATTTGCATACTCGTCAAGTGTTCTATCTCTAATGTGTCTAGTATAGTACAAGGATATATCATAATATTTCAGATATATATAGATAATTTTGAAACGGATAAATGGTTGTTTAGTCCTTATAATAACAGAGTACTTTAAGATATCCTGTTGTTAAATATGTTACACTTCTATTCTTACCTTTCCTTTTACTATAATACCCTTACAATACTGGGGATATTAATAAAAAAATATAATTTATTAAATTAACTTCAAAAGTGACGTGAAAATTAACACAACTTTTATATTATTATTTTATTTTTAGGATAATTTTGTTTTTATAATATAATTATTTGTAAAATATTATTAACATATTAAACATTGCTTTAAGGTGGTCCATATTAATTTATTTATAAATAACTATTAGTAAGATTGTTGCACGTGTACAAAATATACTCGAAATTAATTGAATTTATTTTTTTCTTCAGCTTTCCTTTTTAAAACGTTTATTAATAATCTGTCTGGCAGGAAATTGCAATTGCATTTTTTTCCTTTTGTGGAAAAGAAATCTAATGACATTAAACAATATTGCTGGTGCATGGTACATTTAATTTGTATTCCAAAATAAAAATAGCATAATTTATGAGTCATAATATAAATAGCATGTAGATATATAAAGCACGTTATGTCATCGTATTTGATAGACCATTTAATTAATATTTTTTTTAGTTGCATGATGAACTCCAGATTTCTTATATCACCGACCCAATATTACTTTTAACACCATAATATATTTGAACAGTTGAACTTACTAGTACCAACAATATTCACACCATATCATAACATTAGCGATTATTAAATGACTCAGCCATTATATTAAAAATTTGTAAAATTTGTTCTAGTATGAATGAAACCTATTTTACAAGAAAAGAGAACCTTTAGAGATCAAAAACCAATTAGAGCCTTATCCATCCCTTAAACTTTTAAACAAAAAAAATTACTAAATAAATAAAAATGCTCTAGTATGAATGAATAGTTTATTTAGTATTAATTAATTATTTTGCAATTGAGTCAGAATATTGTAACCTAAGAATGGCGTGGCGTGCGCCTTTCATTTTCACAGGAAAAGGAGAGTTTGTGACTTGCTCCCCTCAGAAGGATTCAGAGTTGTTTTACGCAGTCCTAGGAGGTTTAGGTCAATTTGGTATTATAACTAGAGCAAGAATCGTCCTCGGGCCGGCCAAGAAAAGGGTACTTAATTAGCTTCCTTCAGAACTTAATTAAGCCCTAATTTACGCTTGCTTTTTCGTGCTTAATTTATGTTTAAAAATGAACAATCAAATTGTACATGTATTGCCTTTGCATCCATTAATTCATATTACTTGGTGAATTTGTCTGCAGGTTAAATGGTTACGTATACTTTATAGTGATTTCTCGTCTTTTAGCATTGACCAAGAAACTTTGATCTCAACTACTGGACCTAGCGACAAAGTGATGCCAGATTTTTTGGAAGGTCACCTTTTAATGAACCAAAGTCCTCTAGATTTTTATCCGCAGTCACAACGTCGAAAGATAACTTCTCTCGTAAACCAATACGGCATCCTTTACATTATTGAGGTAGTTACGTATTACGACAACAAAAATGAGGCTAAGGTAAACCATCAATCATCTTAAATTGTAAACACGTGAAGAAATATAATGCGGAAACCCTCACTAAATAATGATAATGACTTATAAAAAATATATGAGTAATTTTAGTGAATAGATATACAAAGAAATAAAGTCCACACTAAATAATACTAATGACTTATAAAAAATGTATGAGTAATTTTAGTGAATAGATATACATAGAAAAAAAGTGCAAGAACGCTCGCAAAATAATGACTCTTTATATTAATAAAATATGGGATAAATTGAAAGATAAGAAATATATGCACTCCACTGCAATGTATTTTATTTGAATCTTTTTTTCCAAATTTGATGAATCTCTTATTAGATATTGATTATAAATATGTATTACGATTAATGATATTCATTAAAATATTAACGTTTCATGTATTTGTTGACAGAAAGTGAAACAAATACTGAAAAGCTTAAAGGGTTTTCTTCCTGGATTTGTTTTCGAGAAGGATGTAACATACCTGCAGTTTTTAAATAGAGTTCATGCTCAAGAGATAGAGCTTCGAAAGAAAGGACTGTGGGATATCCCTCATCCGTGGCTAAATATCTTTATACCAAAATCTCGGATCACAGATTTCGACAATGGTGTCTTCAGGAACATTCTTCTTAAGAGAAACTTTACCTCATCAACTGCTCTTGTTTACCCTCTGCTCCGAAGCAAGTAAGACTCTTAAAGAAATATAATTATCAAGAAAAATGCTATTCGAACAAAAGGGTGACAAAATCACCATCATTTTGATCGATAATAGTCATGATGACATGGTTTTATTATGGCTTTGTCACCTTTTGGCCTAAAAAACAATGCTCAAATATTGATAATATTGTTTTAATTTCTTGCAGATGGGATGAAAGAATGTCAGCAGTTATACCAGCCGGAGAAGAAGTTTTCTACTCAGTGGAGTTTTTGGATGCAAGTGCTGATAACTGGGAGGCTTTTGATAACAAAAACAAAGATATATTGCAGTTTTGTGTTACTGCTGGCATTAAATTTAAGCAGTATCTTGGCCATCATGCAACTAAAGAAGAATGGATTGTCCATTTTGGCTCCAAATGGAATACTTTTCAACAGAGGAAAACTCGCTTCGACCCTAGAATGATATTATCACCGGGACAGAGAATTTTCAACCACTGATAACCTCTGTAATAATATGGATTATTCTATAATATCGTAACTAAATTTACGACATTGATGCTATAATGGATGTGGACCGTTAAATTTGAATAAAAAATTTCTACCATTAATTCTAAATAAATGGATAACCCGTTACTTAAGTAGCAGGTAATTACTATTTTTTATTCAAGTTTTAAGTTACATTTACTAATCTTATATGTGATTTATAAGTTTTATGCAACATTTACAAGTTATTGTTGAATTACAAGTTTTATGCAACAATTATAAGTTTTTATTTTGTTTACAGGTTTTTCTTACAATTTATAACTCCATCATTAATTTACTTATTTTTCCATCAATTTACTAGTTTTACATGTGGTTTACAAATTTCTTGTTTCATTTCACACTTAATGTCAATTTACAAGCTTAATGTCATTTTTCCAAGTTTTTGTTTTGTTTACAAGTTCTTTTTGCAATTTATAACTCCAAATTAATTTACCCATTTTCTCATCCATTCACTAGTTTTATGTATGGTTTATAAATTTTTTGTTTTATTTTACACTTAATGTCAATTTACAAGTTTTATGTCATTTTTCTAAGTTTTTGTTTTGTTTACAAGTTCTTCTTATAATTTACAACCCCAACATTAATTTACTCATTTTTCCATCAATTTACTAGCTTTATGTGTGCTTTACAAATTTTTTTATTTCATCTCACACTTAATGTCAATTTACAAGTTTTATCTCATTTTTTAAGTTTTTGTTTTGTTTACAATTACTTCTTACAATTTACAACTTCAACATTAATTTACATATTTTTCCATCAATTTACTAGTTTTATATGTGGTTTATAAAATTTTTATTTCATTTCACACTTAATGTCAATTTACAAGTTTTATATCATTTTTCTAAGCTTTTGTTTTATCTACTAGTTCTTCTTGCAATTTACAACTCCAATATTAATTTACCAAATTTTCCATCATTTTACTAGTTTTATGTGTGGTTACACATTTTTTGTTTTATTTAAATAGTAAATATCAATTTACAAGTTTTTGTTTTGTTTACACTTTTTTCTTTTAATTTACAACTCCATCATCAATTTACCTATTTTTCCATCAATTTACTAGTTTTATGTGTGATTTACACATTTTCTGTTACATTTCACACTTACTGTTAATTTACAAGTTCTATATCATTTTTCTAAGTTTTTGTTTTGTCTAGAAGTTCTTCTTACAATTTACAACGCCAATATTAATTTACCTATTTTCCCATCATTTTACTAAATTTATTTGCGGTTTACACATTTTTTATTTCATTTAACACTAAATATCAATTTTCAAGTTCTATGTCATTTTTCAAAATTTTTGTTTTGTTTACAAGTTCTGCTTGACAACAACATTAATTTATTCATTATTCCATCAATTTAGTAGTTTTATTAGTAGTTTACAAACTTTTTGTTACATTTAACACTTAATGTCAATTTACAAGTTTTATGTCATTTTTCTAAAGTTTTATTTTGTTTACACATTTTTCTTTTAATCTACAACTTTATTATTAATTTACTTAATTTTCCATCCATTTACTAGTTTTACATGTGATTTACACATTTTTTATTTCATTTCAGACTTAATGTCAATTTATAAGTTTTGTGTCATTTTACTAAATTTTTGTTTTGTTTGCAAGTTCTTATTGCAATTTACAACTCCACAATTAATTTACCAAATTTTCCATCAATTTACTAGTTTTATATGTGCTTTACAACTTTTTTGTTTCATTTCACATTTCATGTCAATTTACAAGTTTTGTATCATTTGTCTAAGTTTTTGTTTTGTTTACACTTTTTTCTTCTAATTTACAACCCCATCATCAATTTACCTCTTTTTCAATCAATTTACTAATTTTATGTGTGATTTATACATTTCTTGTGTCATTTCACACTTAATGTCAATTTACAAGTTCTATGTCATTTTCCAAAGTTTTTATTTTGCTTACAAGTTCTTTTTATAATTTATAGCTCCAACATTAATTTACTCATTTTTTCATTAATTTACTAATTTTTTGTATGATTTACAAATTTTTTGTTTCATTTAATACTTAATGTCAATTTGTAAGTTTTATGCTGTTTTTTTGAGGTTTTGTTTTGTTTACATTTTTTTAATTTACAACTTCATCATTAATTTACCTCTTTTTCCACCTTACTAGTTTTCTGTGTGATTTATACATTTTTTGTTTCATTTCACACTTAATATCAATTTATAAGTTTTGTATCATTTTTCAAAATTTTTATTTTGTTTACAAGTTCTTTTTATAATTAACAACTCCAACATTAATTTACTCATTTTTCATTAATTTACTAGTTTTATGTATAATTTACAAATTTTTTGTTTCATTTAACACTTAATGTCAATTTACAAGCTTTATGTCGTTTTTTTAAGCTTTTGTTTTGTTTACACTTTTTTTAATTTACAACTTCATCATTAATTTACCTCTTTTTTCCATCAATTTACTAGTTTTCTGTGTGATTTACACATTTTTTTGTTTCATTTCACACTTAATATCAATTTATAAGTTTTGTATCATTTTTCAAATTTTTTATTTTATTTACAATTTCTTCTTATAATTTACAACTCCAACATTAATTTATCCATTTTTCCATCAATTTACTAGATTTATGTGTGGTTTACAAATTTTTTGTTTCATTTCACACTTAATGTCAATTTACAAGTTTTATATCATTTTTTAAAGTTTTTATTTTGTTTACAAGTTCTTCTTATAATATACAACTTCAATATTAATTCACCCATTTTTTCATTAATTTACTACTTTTGTATGTGGTTTACAAATTTTTTGTTTCATTGAACACTTAATGTCAATTTACAAGTTTTATGTCATTTTTCTAAGGTTTTGTTTTGTTTACACTTTTTTTTAATTTACAACTTCATCATTAATTTACCTCTTTTTACATCCATTTACTAGTTTTATGTGTGATTTATAATTTTTTTATTTCATTTCACACTTAATGTCAATTTACAAGTTTTGTGTCTTTTACTAAGTTTTTGTTTTATTTACAAGCTCTTCTTGTAATTTACAACTCCAATATTAATTTATCATTTTCTCCATCAATTTACTAGTTTTATATATGGTTTACAAATTTTTTGCTTCATTTAATAGTTAATATCAATTTATAAGTTTTATGTCTTTTTTTAAGTTTTTGTTTTGTACACCTTTTTCTTCTAATTTACTATTCCATCATTAATCTATCTCTTTTTCCATCCATTTACTAGTTTTATGTGTGATTTACATATTTTTTGTTTCATTTCACACTCAATGTCAATTTACAAGTTTTGTGTCATTTTATTAAGTTTTTATTTTTTTTACAAGTGTTTCTTGAAATTTACAACTCCAACATTAATTTACCATTTTTTTTCATCAATTTACTAGTTTTGTATGAGATTTACAATTTTTTTGTTTCTTTTCACACTTAATGTCAATTTACAAGTTTTATATCATTTTTCTAACTTTTTGTTTTGTTTACACTTTTTTCTTCTAATTTACAACTCTATTATTAATTTACTTCTTTTCCCATCAATTTACTAATTTTATGTGTGATTTACACATTTTTTGTTTCATTTCACACTTAATGTCAATTTACGAGTTTTATGTCATGTTTCTAGGTTTTTGTAATTCTTACAAGTTTGAAGATCAATCTACCACTCCAACATGAATTTTCCCCTTCTTCTATCAATTTACCTCTTTTATGTGTGGCTTACAACTGTTTTGTTTTATTTCACATTTAATATTAATTTATGAACTTTATGTCATGTTTCTAGGTTTTTTTATTTCTTCTAATTTTGAAGACTAATTTTCATCTCCAACATTAATTTACATATTTTTCTGTCAAGCTATCCTATATGTGGCTTACATTTTCTTTTGTTTAATTTACAGTTAATGTTAATTTTTGAGTTTTATGTCATTTTTCGAAGTTTTGTAATTCTTACAATTCTGAAGACCAATTGACCACTCTAATATTATTCGCTTCTTTTTTAGACATTGGTTTAGCCTTGTTGACCCGACCCATATCCTATGCGAAAGAAATAAGAGAGTTAGACTAAAACTCAGGCATGTTTAAATTCGAGTCAAAGGCTAGAAATTCAGGTCAAGTCAATTAGACTAAAAGTCGAGCCGATTCTTCCTTGCATGAATATATGTTTGCATCTTGATTTTTATTTTTATTTATCATATAAACTCTTCCATATATTTATAATATATATATATATATATAATACTGCGTTTACTTGTCATTAATTGGAATGAGGAATGAGAATCAGAATAAGTTGTTTACTTGACCTACAAGAATTAACATCGGAATGGACAGGAATCTCGTTGATGTGTTTATTTTATCTTGGAATTGGCTTTGGAATAAGTTAGATTGTAATAAATTACTAAAAAGTACTTAATTAATTATTATTATAATTATTATTTTATATTTTAATTATAGTGATTATTTATTAAAAATTATTATTATTATTATTAATTATTAATTATAATATATGTGTGGTTTACAAAGTTTTTGTTTCATTTCACACTTAATGTCAATTTACAATTTCTATGTCATTTTTCTAACTTTTTATTTTTTTATAAGTTCTTCTTGCAATTTACAACTCCAGCATTAATTTACTTTTTTTTCCATCAATATACTAGTTTTATATGTAGTGTACATATTTTTTGTTTCATTTCACACTTAATGTCAATTTACAAGTTCTATATCATTTTTCTAAGTTTTTGTTTTGTTCACAAGTTCTTCTAGCAATTTACAACTCAAATATTAATTTACCCCTTTTTTCCCATCAATTTATTAGTTTTATGTGTGGTTTATAATTTTTTTTCATTTCACACTCAATGTCAATTTACAATTCTGTTATTTTTCTAAGTTTTTGTTTTGTTTATAAGTTCTTCTTGCAATGTATAACTCCAACATTAATTTATCTATTTTTCCATCAATTTACTAGTTTTATGTGTGGTTTACATATTTTTTGTTTCATTTCACACTTAATGTCAATTTACCAATTCTATGTCATTTTTCTAACTTTTTTTTATAAGTTTTTCTTGCAATTTACAACTTCAACATTATTTTACCTTTTTTGCCATCAATTTACTAGTTTTATGAGTGGTTTACACATTTTTTGTTTCAATTCACACTCAATGTCAATTTACAAGTTTTATGTCATTTTTTAAAGTTGTTGCTTGTTGGAGAAAAATCAGTTTTTTAAAAACTTTTAGGATTGATCTCATACAATATATAAGAATTCGTAATCTAGAAATTATACCTTGAAAATATGAGAAGATGAATTATCTTTGCTTTTTCCACTGAAATGATTTAGGCTCCTAGATCACGATCCGTGACCACTACTCGTGTTAGATCACGATCCGCCGCCAAATAATCTTCTACACTATGACTCAAGTTTGATCTGCATTTGACGTGTGGACGTCTTTATCACAACTAAAACAACTAGCACAAGAAAAATTTTCTCTCAAAATTAGAGAGAAAAATCTTTATCTCATAATTGTATAATGTGGTCTCTCTATTTTTTTTAGAGAAAATAATTTTTTTATATCTCCCTTTAGTGAAAATTCTAAGCTCCAAATAATGAAAATCAAAAGCCACGTCACTTGCTTTTCCTATAGGGGGCCCATATTGTAAAATAACATAAAACCTCTTACACACAAACATATTAAATGGAGCCTCCCACTAAATGATATATTTAGGCTTTTGACCTAAATAGCTAGTTATCTTACTTATTAATCCAGTGGTGGTGCATTCAATAAAATGAGCTAACCCGGGAATCATTTGGGAATATACAATAGTGGCTATAACAATTAAGCCTGTAATTAAATAATCCTAATCATTTAATTCCAACTCTACTCCACTATAAGATTGAAACTGACCTTTATAATTGTATGTTCGAATAATAATTCATCCCAAACCACATTGATTTCTTTACTGTACAATCTTTTGTACCACATCATTAATTAAATCGATATCTAATCAGTTTAATTACATCTTGTTCCTTGATACTTACTGGTTTTCTCTAATGATCATTTTCAACATACTAAATATGTCGATACACTCTGGCCAGAGAATTCTATGATCAAGTACCGAAATCCCATCAAGAGATGCGTCGTACAAATTCTATATTGTTAATCTATAACTCCAATACTCATAATTGCTCCTACCAAGATACTGGGTAATCTTAACCACAATTGTGTGTTGTGCCCATTGGTAATTCAAATGGAATAACAATTACAATCATGAAATCATAACTAATTCAAGATTAAGATTACAGTAAAATCAATGCCTATGATTTAATAAGTCTGACAGTCATTTCAAGGTTAATTAAATCTCATATGTGATCCAGCTCAATTTAGTCAAACTACATCAGTAAACTCATATATGATTAAGACAAATTATTTGATGAATTTACTACAGTCTAAACTTAAATAAAGTACCCAATTTTATTTATCAACTGCAACTAAATTTATTTAATCATCAGATAATTTGTATTTATGTCTTCTGTGAATCCATATGGTGATCACATAAATACATATAATATGATTAAATGGACTTTAATCAAAATATTAATGCAATTAAGATATTTTAATAAAATACCTCATTTATTTTATTAATAAGAAAAATTATTTATTACAATTAAATAAACATATATGATTTTAAAGAGCAAATTTTTCCGACAATCTCCCACTGGCTCTCAATGCATATTTGGCATTTCACGCATGCCCATGGATCCTAAGTGCAAGTTAAAAAATTTCCCCAGTATGGCCTTAGTAAAAAGATCTGCCAAGTTTTACTGTGACGCAATCTGAGAAACCTCCACATCACCTTTCTGCACTATATCCCTTATAAGATGATACTTCATCTTAATATGTTTTTGTTTCTTGTGATTCCTTGGTTCTTTAGATTGAGCTATCGCACAACTATTATCGTAAAATAGTTTAAGGGGTCCAGTTACAACAGGTACCACCTCAAGATCTTATAGGAACTTGAGGAGCCATACAACGTCTTTTGCAGCTTCGGATGCAACCACATAATCAGCTTCAATTGTGGATTCTGCGATACAAGATTGTTTCACACTCCTCCAACTAATAGCTTTACTTCCCAATGTAAACATGTAGCCAAAAGTTAATTTTCTGGAATCCTAATCTGACATAAAGTCAGAATCAGTACAACCCACTGGAATGAGTTCATCACCAGAATACAGAAGCATATAATTTTTAGTTCTTTTCAAATACTTCATTATATACTTGACCACAGTCCAGTGGTCAAGTCCAGGATTATATTGATATCTACTAACAATCTCTACCGCACAACAGATGTCTGGCCTAGTATAAAGCATTACATACATGAGACTTCCAACAGCTTCTGCATAGGGAACTCGTCTCATTCTCTCTATCTCTTTAGATGCTTTAGGTGATTGATACTTAGAGAATGTAATTCTATGTCTGAATGGTAATAAACTAGTGTTGGAATTTTCCATGCTAAATCTAACCAATATCTTATCGATATAGATTGCTTGAAACAAGGCTAAAGTTTTATTCTTCTGGTCTCGTAGTAACTTGATACCAAGAATATAAATTACCTCTCCTAAGTCTTTCATATCAAATTGTTTTGCTAACCAACTTTTCATTGTAGTCAATACTCCTACATCGTTTCCAATTAGGAGAATATCATGTACATAAAGAACTCGGAAGGCTACACATTTTCCTTGAATTTTCTTGCACACACATGGTTCATTAATGTTTTGAATAAATCCAAACGATTTAATCGCTTGATCAAATCTGATGTTCCATGATTGGGATCCTTGTTTCAATCCATAAATGGATCTCTACAACTTACATACCACGTGTTCTTGGCTTTTTTGTATGAATCCATCTAGTTGCTGCATGTGGATGTCTTCGTCAAGATGCTCGTTAAAAAAGGCAGTCTTGACATCCATTTGCCAAATTTCATAATCTAACACTACAGTAATCGAGAGCAGAATCCTAGTGGATTTAAGCATAGCAATTGGAGAAAAAATTTTCTCATAATCGATTTCCTTTTTCTGAGTAAACCCTTTGGCTACTAATCTTGCTTTAAATGTTTCCACCCTTCTATCTGCTCCTCTTTTTCTCTTATAGATCCATTTGTACCCGAGAAGTTTTACCCCATTTGGTGCCTCTACAAATTCCTAGATTTTATTGGAATACATAGATTCTGTTGAGTGTTAGAAAACATATATTTATAAAGGAAAAAATTGTCAATTTTACACTTCAAGTTTTACTAACACCCTTACTTTTATGTATTTAAACTTATTGTCATTTAATTATGTGTGTTGTATTATAATTATGTACTTTATGTAATTTAGGGGCATCATAGTCATTTCACAATGAATGAGAGATCAGATAGCAAATCGAACATCACTTTTAAACTTAGGACGCTCGAAAACCTTAGGAGGAGCATAAAAGGAAAAATGACACTATTCACATGTATGGTACTATTCACATGTGCGGTACTGTCTATGTTACTGTTCATATAGACGGATCGATGACGTGGTATTGACCAATGATATGGCATTGACTGATGAGGTGTCACGATCCTGTTGGACTAAAATTCTTATGCACTGTTGATCGATGACGTGGCAGCATAACAATGGACCGAAAATCTCGCGTACGGTTCATGCATTACACAGGTTTATTTTCAACCAAATCGCGTCACTCTTCAACCCGGGTCAAACCGTATTATTGTTCAAACCATCTGATCAAACCACGTACTGTTGACTGATGACGTGGCGCAATCCTGAGTATCTGAAATGTTTTTTATCCGATGACCATGATTTACTCAATGTATCTATAAAAAGAGGGCTCTCCCCCCCTATTTTGATAGCTCTGAATCCATTTTTTGACTCCATTTTATATAATTCCCTCTCCATCTTGTATTTTCTATATATTTTAATAAATTTTTATTTTACCCCTAGTTCAATTATGAGTAGCTAATTTTCTTTCAAGCTTGGGTTAAAGGTGAAGTCTCAACATGTGTCATGGGTTTTATTTGGTAAATTTATTTTCTTTTCCCCTCTAATTTTTGTGGATGTTTTGACTTCTCGTTGAAAAATAATAATAATCTTGTCTAGGTACAGCCTTGGTTTCACGGGTTCTCTAGTACAAGGTTATTATTATTTAGCACGATAAGCCCTTAGCACCATATTGATTAGAGTGTGGTTCATGAGGTGTGGATTCCTCCCTCATGATTTAATTGGTATTAATAAGGAATATATAGCCCATGATACATGTTGATACGGATTTAGATACCCAAATACGTCATTTTAATAGTTTTCTATTCAATTTATTCTCGTCATTTAAATTCCAATTTTAGGATAATCCAAATCATTTTCACCACAAATCGAACCACCTTTATACAAAATTAATTCTATATATAATTAAAAACCACATCCTTGTGGGATCGACACTCGTCACCATTGATCTATTCTACAATAGATTCGTGTACTTGCGAGTTCAATAAAATTTGCACAACAAGTTTTTGGCGCCGTTGCCGGGAAGGCGAGTTATTTTAATTCATAGAATTAATTTTTGTGAATAATTTCTTTTTTTTGTTTTCTTATAATTTTTTCTTTAAAAAAAAAGTGAATCTACATTTAGAGGTAAGAATTTTTTTCCCTTCTTTAAAATTCTGTAATTTAATTTTCAATTTATTTTTATTTGTAATTTTTTTGTTTATCTTATTAATTTATTTTTAGTTAATTTATTTCACGTATTTTTTAAGTGTGTTTTTTATAGAAAATTTGTAACAACGTGATAAGGTTGGTACCGTAATTTCTTCTTCTTTATTTTTATTTGTTTTATTCCCATTTATCTTTTGTTTTTTGCATGCATAGTCATAGGTCATTATTACATAATCTTGAACCTATAGACTTTGAACTTGAGAAAACACCTTGAACACACAAACAAGTTAAAAATAAAATGAATTTGCAAACACAGGAGAAGCCATTTAAGGACTACTTCAGTCCTTTAGCTAATTTGAACACATCTTTCATAAGATATCCAAATGTAGCCGCTAGGAGTTTTGAAATAAAACCTAGTGTGTTAAATTATCTCCCAACATTCTATGGCTTAGAAAATGAGGACCCATATAATCATTTGAATGATTTTCATGCTGATTGTCAAACATTTAGATATGAGAATTTTTTAGATGATGATGTTACACTTAGACGATTCCCATTTTCTTTAAAAAATAGAGCTTGTTCATAACTCAATACATTACCTACCAATAACATCACATCATGGGAACAAATGGTAACTAGATTTTTGAATAAACATTTCCCAGTGCATAAAATCAATGCTATTCACAGGGAAATTTCAGCGTTTACCGAGAGAGATAACGAGCAATTTTTCGAAATGTGGGAGCGATTCAATGGGCTACTGTTGAAGTGTCCACATCATGGGTACAAGAAATGGTACCAATGCCAATACTTTTTGGAGGGATTATTGCCGATTGTGCAAGAATGGCTAATGGCAACAAGTGGAGGAGAGCTAATGTCAAAAAGTAAATCAGAGATTTGGGAATTCTTCCAGCGACAAGCGGATAATTCCCAACAACGGAGTCAATCGCTCAGGAATACTAAAAGAATTAAAGGAGTGAATGAGATTCACATTGGCGAGTCAACTTCGGGAATTAAAGAAGTTAAGGGGATGATTGAAAGTCTTTCTCTACAAATAGCATCATTAACGACTGCTAAATCAACAGAGCCACATGACTATGACTTATACTCAGATCAAGCCAATGCCATAGGTGTAATTAGAAAACCATCTAATTACAACCCATACTCCAGCACATATAACCCTAGATGGAGAGACCACCCCAATTTTTCATGGTCTCAAGGATTCCAACAGAATGGACCAGCAGCTCCAGCTCCACTAATGCAACCAATTCCTCAAATTCCCAAGCCTCTCAGCCACTATTTAGACAATACAATCAGAATCAGAACTAAAGATGAGAGTTTGTATAATGCATGGGAAAGAATTAAGGAGTTACTCAGGAGATGTCTTCGTCATGTTATTCCTTACTGCATACAGTTGGAAACTTGTATAATGGTCTCAATCCGAGTGGATAGCCAACAATAATTATCAGAGGCTATCAACCAGGCAAACTGCAACAAGAGGAACAACAGGAGTCCATAACGTAGATGATAGTACTATTAGCCTAAGTAATCCCATTAACAAATATGGTGAAGGTTATGACCATTGCTCCAGCAACTATCAACCAAGTTGCTGAAGTATCATGTGTTTATTGTAAAGAAAGACACTTATTTGACAATTGTCCTAAAAATCTGGTTAATTATGTAAGTAACTTTAATCCATATTCAAACACTTACAACCCTTGATGAAGACAACACCCAAACTTCTTATAGAGCAATCAGAATTAGAATACTGCAGCATGAAGTGGACAAAACAGACCTGCTTCACCACCTGGATTTCATAAGCAAAATTAAGGGTAAAGAAACACCAGCAATGACCAACAAAGCTCTCTTAATGATTTGCTTAAGGACTATATTGTGAAGAATGAAGTGGTTATCCAGAACCAAGCTATGACTTTAAGAAACTAGGAGAATCAAATTGGACAGTTGGTTACTGTTGAGTGTTAGAAAATGTATATTTATAAAAGAGAAAATCATCATTTTACACTTCAAGTCTTACTAACACTCTTACTTTTATGTATTTAAGCTTCTTGTGAGTTAATTACGTGTGTTTTATTTTAATAAAGTATTTTATATATTTTAGGGGTATTATGGTCATTTCACAATAAACGAGAGATCAGACAGTAAAACGGGCATCACTTTTGAACTCAGGACAATCGAAAACCTTAGGAGGAGCATAAAAAGGAAAAATGGCATTGTTCATATAAACGGTACTGTCTACGTTATTGTTCATAACACTTTTCAGATAGACGGATCGATGACGTGGCATTGACCGATGATGTGGTATTGATTGATGAGGTGTCACGATTCTGTTGGACTAAAATTCTTATGCACTGTTGATTGATTACGTTGCAGCATATCAGCGGACTAAAAATCTCGCTTATGGTACATGCATTATACAAGATTATTTTCATTCAAACCGCGTCACTGTTCAAGCTGGGTCAAACCATGTTACTGTTCACCCACGTGGTCAAACCGCGTACTGTTGACTGATGACGTGGCACAATCCTGAGTGTCCAAAATGTTTTCGATCCGATGGCCATGATTTACTCAATGTATCTATAAAAAAGGGGCTCTCCCCTCTAATTAGAGAGGTCTGAATCAATTTTTTAAATCCATTTTCTATAATTCCTTCTTTATCTTGTATTTTTTTACGTATTTTAATAAATTTCCATTTTACTTCTAGTTAAATTATGAGTAGCTAATTTTCTTTCAAGCTTGGGTTGAAGGTGAAGTTTCAACATGTGTCATGAGCTTTATTTGGTAAATTTGTTTTCTTTTCCCTTCTAATTTTTATGGATGATTTTACTTTTCGTCAACAAATAATAATAATATTGTCTAGATACCGCTTTGGGTACATCGGCTCCTTAGTACAAGGTTATTATTATTTGACACAATAAGCCCTTAGCAACATATTGATTAGAGTGTGGTTCATGACTTGTGGATTCTCCCTCATGATTTAATTGGTATTAATAAGGAATATTTAGCCCATGGTGCGTGTTGATGCAAATTCAAATACCCAAGTACGTCATTTCAATAGATTTCTATTCAATTTATTCTCGCCATTTAAATTCCAATTTTAGGATAATCTAAGTTATTTTCACCACAAATCCAACCACTCTCATACAAAATTAATTCTACATATAATTAAAATCCACCTCCTCGTAGGATCGACACTTGTCTCTATTAATCTATTCTATAATAGATTCGTGCACTTGCGAGTTCAATAAAATTTGCACAATAAGTTTTTGGCGCCGTTGCCGGTAGGTAAGTTATTTTAATTCGTAGAATTAATTTTTGTGATTAATTTCTTTTAATTATTTTTTGTAATTTTTTTATTAAAAAAAGAAAAAAGTGAATCTGCATTTAAAGGTTAGTATTTCTTTTCTTTTTCTCTTCTTTAAAATTCTTTTATTTAAGGAAAATTATCATTCATATACCCTATATTTGTTCTGTTATCAAAAATACTACAACACTTTGAGGATATATCAATCGTCCACCCTTAGTTGACAAAATATATCAACCGACCACCAAACCGTTAGTTGTCGTTTGAAAGTTAACGGAGTGACAGTGAATTGACGATTTTACCCTTGAAAATTATCACTTGTATACTCTTAAATTCTCTTTTCATCACTTGTATACCCTTAAATTATAACTTGTATCATATAAAAAGACCAAATTACCCTTCTGACATCATCAAACTTAAACGGCAACTAACGATTTGGTGGTCAGCTGATATATTTTGTCAACTTAAGGTGGACGATTGATATACCCTCAAAGTGTTGTAGTATTTTTGATAATGAAGTAAACTAAAGGTTACTTCATGTATTTTTTGTTTATCTTACTAATTTTTTTAGTTAATTTATTTCACATATTTTTTGTGTGTGTTTTAATAGTAAGGTTGTAATAGCGCAATAAGAATAGTATCGTAATTTCTCCCTCTTCTTTATTTCTATTTGTTTTGTTCCCATTAATCTTTTGTTTTTTGCATGCATGGTCGTAGGTCATTATTACATAATCTTGAACCTATAAACCTTGAACTTGAGAAAACACTTCGAACACACAAACAAGTCAAAAATAAAATGAATTTGCAACCACAGGAGAGGCCATTTTGAGGACTACTTCAGTCCTTTAGCTAATTTGAACACATCATGCATAAGATACCCAAATGTAGCTGCTAGGAGTTTTGAACTAAAACCTAATGTGCTAAATTGTCTCCCAACATTCTATGGCTTAGAAAATGAGGACCCATATAATCATTTGAATAATTTTCATGCTGATTGTCAAACATTTAGATATGAAAATTTTTTGAATGATGATATTCCACTTAGACTATTCCCATTTTCTTTGAAAGATAGAGCTCGTTCATGGCTTAATACATTACCTGCCAATAGCATTATATCATGGGAACAAATGGTAACAAAATTTTTGAATAAATATTTCCCAGTGCATAAAACCAATGCTATTCGCAGGGAAATCTCGGAGTTTACCCAGAGAGAGGACGAGCAGTTTTTTGAAACATGGGAGCGATTTAATGGGCTACTGTTGAAGTGTCCACATTATGGGTACGAGAAATGGCACAAATGTTAATACTTTTTGGAGGGATTATTGCCGAATGTGCAAGAATGACTAAAGGCAACAAGTGGAGGAGATCTAATGTCAAAAAGTGCATTAGGGATTTGGGAATTCTTCCAACGACAAGTGGATAATTCCCAACAACGGAGTCGATCACTCAGGAATACTAGAAGAATTAAGGGAGTGAATGAGGTTCACATTGGCGAGTCAACTTCAGGAATCAAAGATGTCAATGAGATGGTTGAAGGTCTTGTTTGACAAAAAGCATCGTTATCGACTGTTAAATCAACAGAGCCACATGACTATGACTCATACTCAGATCAAGCCAATGCCATTGGTGTAATGAGAAAACCATAAAATTACAACCCATACTCCAACACATATAACCCTGGATGGAGAGACCACCCCAATTTTTCATGGTATCAAGGATTTCAACAGAATGGACCAGTAGCTCCAGCTCTAGCTCTACCAACGCAATCAATTCCTCAAGTTCCTCAAGCCTCTCAACCACTATTTAGACCATACAATCAAAACCAAAAACTACTTTCAACCCAGACCATGGGAGGATTCATTCCAGAATCTCAAGAATCTTACTAACTCCACGATTGAGCAACAGAACTGCACTATTGATGGACTACGAAATGAGTTGAGAGCAGGCTTCAACTCACTGGCCCAATCAATTTCAAGCCTCAAGACGATGGTGGGACAATTTGCTTCTTCAGTTCAGACCTTGGCAATGACTGTTGAGAAAGGCAAGTTTCTAAGTCAACCAGTACCTAATCCTAAAGGAGTATATGAAGCAAGTACTAGTTCACCACAGCAGCATAGAGAGGTCAAAGCAGTCATGACCTTGCGAAAAGGAAAAGAAGTCAACAACAAAGTGGAGATACAGGTGATAAAAGAAAATCAAATTGTACCTGCGAATGTTGAGGACTCACCATCGGAGGAGAAAGAAGAAACCAACCCACGAGAATACATTCCGAAAGCTCCATTTCCTCAGAGGTTAACTAAAGGAAAGAAGAGAAAATCCACAAGTGAGATTCTTGAAATCTTCAAACAGGTAAGTGTTAGCATCCCTTTACTTGATGCTATAAAGTAAATTCCATCTTATACCAAGTTTCTTAAAGACCTTTGTACTAAAAAGAGAAGCATTCATATTCAAAATAAGGCATTTTTAATAGAAAATGTTAGTTCTATCCTCCAACATAAAATTTCTCTAAAATGCAAAGACCCAGGCTCCCCCACTTTCTCATGTAGTATAGGAAACCGCACAATTGAGAATGCTATGTTGGATTTAGGGGCTAGTGTAAATCTGTTGCCTTATTCAGTATTTTTGAAACTTGGATTTGGAGAATTACACCCAACTTTATGAAATACAAGTGTGCAACCCAAGAGGGGGGGTGAATTGGAAATTTAAAACTTATCCTAGCAAATCCACACAACAATTTAATCTAATGCCTTAATCAAATCAAAAACAATAAATTCAATCAAGCACAATATTAAAAGAGTAAGGGAAGAGAAAAACGAACACAATGATTTTTATGTGGTTCGGCTATCCCCGCCTACGTCCACGCCTCCAAGCTCACCCGCTTGAGGATTTCACTATCCAAGCCTTTCCAAGGCTTCAACCGATTACAATTGACTTCAAGGTGTCAATAAACCTTTACAACAAAGAGATTATCTCCCAATCTCTTCACTCAAGTGTCTCACACACTCAAACTCTTACAATTGAGATGAATAAATGAGTGTTACAATAAAACTCACTCAATGAGTAGATATTCAAAAATGAAGAACAAGAAATGATTCAATCTTTTGTGTTTTACAAGTTGAAGGCTCAAGATATCTTGTGTGCTTTCTCTTTTTGCTTGTTTTAGAGCTTGAAAATGAGTTGGATTTGAGTTTATATAGTTTGAGCTTGAAAACTAGCCGTTATGCACTTGTCAGCCCGAAAACGGTTAGAGGGTAACTTATAAACGGTTAACCGTTTGCGCTAGTCAATGTTACCGTTGGGCCAAATTTCAAATAAACGGTTAAAGCTTAAAATAAACGGTTAAAGGTTAAAATAAACGGTTAAAGGGTAACTTATAAACGGTTCACCGTTTTGTTCCAGAATCATCATTTTAACAAAACTGGACAAAACAAGCTTTCTGGACGTTATCGGTTAACCGTTAAAAAATAAACGGTTAGCCGTTTGCTACAGTGACTGCTACAGTGAAAGCTACAGTGATACAGTGATTGCTACAGTGAAATTAGTTTTCAAATTCACAGTTTGACCTCAAAACTTTATCAAACTGTAGAATGACCCAAAACGATAGAAAACTTTGCAAATAGGTCCATTTTCAGAAATTCTAAAAATCACTTTGTTAATCTCAAAACTTTTCGAAATTATGAAATGACCCCAAAGAGTTTATTGTTCCGCACAAAGGTCCTTTTCAACATAATACCCATATTTCAAAGTTCTCAAAACCTTTCACTTTAGTCCAAAATATTTATAACTTATAGTATGACCCAAAACATATAAATAGATTCAAATAGGTCCAAATCCGAAACTCATAACAATATTAAAGGTTTAAAACACATTTATTTTAGTCCAAAACATTTTGATTTCATAGCCTCATTTTCTTATTATAAAAACACAATTTGTAAATCTTTGTTTATTCAATACATGTGATTTGTTATCATCAAAATTAATATCTATAGCTATATAAGCTAACACTTTAGTGGTGTTACAGCTTGCAGATCGGTCCACGAAAATATCTTGTGATATTGTGGAGGACGTGCTTATCCAGGTAGATAAGTTTTATTTTTCTGTTGATTTCATTGAAATTGATATTCAACTAATACAGGATTTAAGGAAGCACATCCCTATTATTCTAGGCCGACCTTTCTTGGCAACTGCGGATGCTCACATTCAATACAGGACTGGAAATATGCAGTTGTCCTTCCGTAACATGACTATGGAGCTAAACATTTTCAACATTGCCAAACAACCTCACAATACAGATGATGGAATTGTTGATGTGGATTTAATAGAAGCATTAATTGATAATACTTTTGTTTCAAACTTTAGTGATGATCCTTTACAAACATGTTTAACTCACTTTGGTTGGGATTTGATATTGACATATCGGTTGATGAGGTCAACGCTCTACTTGACTCAGCACCATCCATGGACACTAATAAATGGAAGTCAAAAGTTGAACAATTAGCACCATCAGAAAAGAAACTCATCCCATCATCAGAATCACCAACGAAACTCGAGCTCAAATCATTACCCAACACTTTGGAATATGCATTTTTTGAAGAAGAAAGTATTCTATCGGTAATCATCTCATCATCCCTAAATGACAAACAAAATGGTAAATTGTTGGATGTTTTAAAAAAGCACAAAGGAGCATTAGGATGGACCATAGCAGACATTAAAGGTATAAACCCAGTAGACTGCATGCATTATATTCACCTTGATGAAAATGCTAAACATACTAGGGAAATGCAATGTCGGTTAAATCCTAACATGAACGAAGTTATTAGAATTGAAGTCCTTAAGCTATTAGACGCAGGTATCATTTATCCAATTTCTGATAGTTCATGGGTTAGTCCTGTACAAGTAATCCCTAAAAATTCAAGAGTCACAGTAGTTACAAATGCCGATAATGAATAATACCAACTAGAGTGACTACAGGATGGCGTGTATGCATTGATTATAGAAAGTTGAATTCTGTCACACGTAGAGACCATTTTCTTTTACCATTTATCGATCAAATGCTTGATAGATTGGCAGACCATGAATTTTATTACTTTCTAAATGTCTACTCAGGATATAATTAGATTCCTATAGCACCAAAAGATCAAGAGAAAACTACTTTCACTTGCCCTTTTGGCACATTTGCATATAAGAGAATGTCATTTGGATTATGTAATGCACCTGCTACATTTCAACGATGTATGTTGAGCATTTTTTCTGATATCGTTGAACGATTTTTTGAAGTCTTTATAGATGATTTTTCTGTCTTTGGTGACTTGTTTGATCAATGTTTACATCATCTAATACTAGTTCTGCAGAGATGTATCTAGAAGAACTTAGTCTTAAATTGGGAGAACTGTCATTTTATGGTAAAATAATGTATTGTTCTCGGTCATATCATTTCGAGCAAAGGTATTGAGGTTGACAAAGCCAAGGTGGATCTCATTTCTAATCTTCCTCTACCCAAAACAGTCAGAGAAATAAGATCTTTTCTTGGACATGCTGGTTTCTATAGATGTTTCATTAAAGATTTTAGCAAAGTTTCTAAACCCTTATGCAATTTACTTGCTAAGGATGTACCTTTTATCTTTAATGATTCATGTCTTGTGGCGTTTGAAAAATTAAAGCAGTTGTTGACATCATCACCCATTATTTAGGTCCCAAACTGGAGCTTACCATTTGAACTCATGTGTGATGCATCTGATTATGCAGTATGAACAGTATTAGGACAAAGAGTTGATCGAATTCCCCATGTTATTTATTATGCTAGTATGAAATTGAATGATGCATAGTTGAACTATTCGACTACTAAAAAAGAAATGCTAGCAGTAGTGTTTGCATTGAAAAAATTTCGATCTTATCTCATTGATTGTAAAATAATTGTGTTCACAGATCATACTACTCTTAAATATCTTCTTACAAAGAAAGATGCAAAAGCTAGAATAATTCATTGGGTGTTACTTTTACAGGAGTCCGACTTGGAATTTAAAGATAAGAAAGGCACAGAGAATGTTGTATCTGACCATCTCTCTCGTCTCCACTTTGACATAATTATGGAATCATTACCATTGAATGAGTCATCCCTATATGAACAATTGATGAATGTGGAAGTATTACCATGGTATGCTGATATCGTTAATTATCTTGTTACAGGTCAACTTTCAGAGCATTTGACCAAGCAAGACAAGGCTAAATTCTTTGCGGAAATAAAGAATTTTTTATGGAATGACCCGTATATATTCAAATATTGTGCAGATTAAATTGTTAGGCGATGTGTCCTAGAAAGTGAAATTCAGAATGTCATTTCATTCTGTCATGAACAAGCTTGTGGAGGCCATTTCAGTGCTAAGAAAACAACTATTAAAGTTTTACAATGTGGTTTCTATTGGCCAACTATATTTTGAGACACTTACACTTTCTATTCTTCATGTGATATGTGTCAATGAATGGGGAGCATTACGCGAAGGAATATGATGCCACTAAATCCAATTTTAGTGGTTGAGATTTTTTATGTATGGGGTATCGACTTCATGGGACCCTTTCCCCCTTCTTTTGCCCATCAATGCATATTGGTTGCTGTTGATTACGTATCGAAATGAGATTCCATGCAGAACCAATGATCACAAGATGGTGATAGGATTTTTGAAAAGCAACATTGTTTCGCGCTTTAGATTCCCTCGAGCAATAATCAGTGATGATGGTGCCCAGTTTTGTAACAAAGCATTCAAAACTCTTTTGACAAAGTATTCAATCACTCACAAAGTGGCGACCCCATATCATCAGCAAACCAGTGGCCAAGTTGAGATCTTCAATCGAGAAATAAAGCACATATTAGAAACGACGGTGAAGCCGGACAGAAAAGATTGGTCATTAAGACTTGATGATGCGTTATGGGCATATAGAACGACTTTCAAGACCCCGATTGGGATGTCACCCTACAGGCTAGTGTATGGAAAAGCTTGCCACTTACATGTGGAACTCGAGCACCATGCATATTGGGCTATTAAGAAATTCAACTTTGACATGCAGTAAGCCAACTCAGAAAGAATATTACAGCTGGCAGAACTTGAATAAATTCGTAATGATGCATATGAAAATGCCAAGATTTACAAGCAACGAATGAAAGTCTTCCATGACAAGCAAATTATGAGAAAATTATTGTCAGAAGTGGTTTTATTCAATTCTCGCTTGCACTTATTCCTAGCTAAGTTACGCTCTCGATGGTCTGGCTTTTTTATTGTTCATACTGTTTTTTCACATGGGGCAATTGAAATTAAGGACCCAAAGAACAATTTTACATTTAAAGTTAATGGTCAAAGATTAAAGCCATATCTAGAGTACCAACCACATGGAGAGGACATTGAAATAAATTTGAGTGACCCAATTTGATTTTTTTCTTTCTCTTTTTTTTATTTTTGCAAATTGAAATTATTTTTGCATAAGTGTGTTTGTTTAACCATTAATTTTTTTTTCTTGTCATTGTTAATCATGAGCACCATACTTAAATTGTTCCTTCTGAACATTCTTAAACCACTTCAACGTGTAAAATCTCATCTGAAAAGGCAGATTCAATTTTGCAAAACACATCGTATCTGCAACCACCAGAGTTAGTATCCTATGTTGAGGGTTTAGAAAGCTAACTCAGAAACATTGAGAGAAGTGTTTACAATATCCAGTTGGAGCTTGAGGTAAATTCAATAAGAGGACAATTTTAATTTTCTTTGTGTGTTTTAATTTATTTTTCTGTTTGTGTGCTTTAGTTTGTTACCCTGGTGAAGTGGTGGATAACGGTACTCCATGACAATCAAGTCAATTACTTCAATTTTCCCATAATAACTGATATTCTGAGGTGAAGGTATGGACAAAAATGAGATTCCAGCGAAGTTTCACAAGCGATTCCCTTCACTTCCTCAGAATGCCCTCCGTACAATCTATAAAGCCAGGCCCGAACGCATGCGATTGCTCATAAGGAATAACATACCTACTGACATTCCTTGGTTAATCAAGGCTAAAGTACGATTGGCAGATGAGTTACCTCCAAAATTTATTGGATATATGCCTGGTTGTGGTAAAGAAAATTGTGCAAGAAAATGACGAGCTCGAAGAATTTCTGTTGCTTCTCATAAGTGTGCCAGAATGAGTTGCGATAAAAAATCATGTTCTTTAGGAATAATGTCTAATAACAGTGAAGATAAGATTCAATTCATTATGGATGACTTGAATAAGGAGTCATTGGATGATATCCTTCTGTCTCTTAAAACGCATCCCAGTGGATATGAGCAAGGAACGATTCTCTAGTTATGGCCATTATTCTAGAAAGAGCATGCACGATATAGTCGCGAGAATTTGACTATAAACGACCTTATTTGCCAGTTTATAACCAAACTAGATGGGATCTATCTTCTACCCATAGAGGGCGTTCAAGCTGTTTTTCGACGTAAAACTAGAGGAAAATGTGATCCACAGTCACAAATACCTGTAAATATCATTTTACTTCATTGTTATTTTATTTCACTATTATTTTATCTTTTCCATTATTGTCTTTAACAATTTTATTTTATCATTATTTTTTTACTATTTCCTTTTTGACTCACGAGCCATGTGTTTTACACATTAATTGACATTGACATGTTATCTCATACACAGTTGTGACCCACTGTCACCAAGATTCTTAAATATGATTTTTTTAAGCACTCACAAATTGTTTTTGAAATATATCTCAATGGCAGTTACTCCCAATAGACAATTCAAGAACATTTGTGTGCTTTTTGGATTTAACTATGGCAAACATGAAGAGTTCATTGAGGCAGTCGTAGATCTTGGTCAAAGAATAGCAGAGAGAAAATTACACTTGGTGTATGGAGGAGGTAACCGAGGGTTATCGAAATTGGTCTCAGAAGCTGCTTTTGTCAGAGAAAGCCAAGTGTTAGGCATCATCCCAAGAGCCCTAAAACCTCTGGGCAGTTTGTCTGACTCATCGACTGGAGAAGAGTTAGTCGTCTCGGGTATGCAAGAAAGAATAACTGAAATGCTTAATCATGCTGATGCTTTTATTTTTCTTCCAGGAGATCTTGCAACACTAGAGGCACTTATCACACTAGTATCTTGGGCCCATTTGCACATTCACTAGAAACTCATCGGTTTGTTAAATGTTAATAATTTTTATGATGGCTTCATCGCATTTCTTAACCATGTAATAAAAAATTACTTCATTCCTTCTAATGTGAAAAAGCTTTTTATTTGTGCTAACACTGCTAATGAGCTACTTGATCTATTACAAGCTTATAGATCGGAGCCAGACCCCTTGACCTTTGTGTTGGAGCATTCAAATAATGATGGTAACAGTAGCCGCAGTAAGAAGTACAAATTAGATTTAACTCTCTGCCTGTAAATATTTTATTTTGTGTTGCACCACCTAGGTGATGTTTTCTAAACTCTATTTCTTTCCTTTAAAATATTGAGGACAATGTTTCGTTCTGGTTGTGGGGAGGGAATAGTCAACAATTGTCGAATCTTGATTAAGTTTTTACTAATTTTTTTTGTAGAAACTAACTGTTGCTAACTTTTTGTATTGAAGATGGCTAAATATAGAGTGTAGTTACTCTAGAAACGCATCTTCTTCATTAAAAAAAATTTCTAGATATTTTATTTTTCTTTTTTAATTTTTTTACAATCATTTTTCTTCTTCTTTCTAATTTCTCCTTTATAAATAGACACTTTTCAATTTTTTTGAGTCGAAGATGGCTAAATATGGAGTGTAATGCCTCTAGAAACATATCTTCTTAGTAAAAAAACTTCTTTTTCTATCATTTTAAGTGTAACTTTTCTAATTAGTTTTTCTGCATCATTTTCACATTTCTGCATGCTTATTTTCCTTTCATGTTTAGAATAGGTTGGGGGATAGAATGTTATTTAAAAAAAAAACATTATGTGATTTGTTTTAACATTGGATGACATGATGAATTTCAAATTTTAGTATTTGTATTATCTTTGGTCTTAAGTGATGTTACGCCATGTTTGCTACTCTACATATTGATGTTAGAGACAAATATGAGTTGCTTGAAGGAATGAACATGTCATAATAAGTATCAAGTGAGTTTTTGAACCTATCATTTTTCTTGGAGAGTAACCTTTTTGCCCATTTTTTATACAACTTAGCAGTTTATTATTTTATACACGATCTCTAGATTTCTTTTGAGTTAACCCTAAAAACAAATGTGTGTTGCTATATTTGGAGGCCCATCTAACTAGTATATATGGAAGATTATTTAGAGCCCTAAAAGACGATGGAAATGCTATCCCTTTTATAAAACATCCATAGTTAACTATTTTGAGCCTTAAAAAAAACATTTTCTTTGTCAAACTCATCATCTTGACCTACTCCGATTTGTTCTATTACCCAATATCTTACAAATTCCATCACCTATTTATGTTTGATAAAAATACAAATAAATATTTTGTTCAGTGAAGTTATGCCAAACGAAAGAAAAAAAAATTGTTGTTTCAAAAATAAAAATAACAATAATAGGTGAAATCCACCTTGCAACTTCCAAAAAAAATCTCTACAACTTTTCTCAAACATACACTTTATTTTCCTTATTACCCCTCCTTTGTTAGCCATGTCCTTAGCCTAGATTACGTCCTAATAAAAGTCCTTCTTGATTTTAGGGAACTATATTCTAAAGTAGAAGCAAGTTATATGGGCTAAAAAGATGTGTTGGTGCATAAAAAAATAAAAATAAAAATAAATAAATTGGGTTAACTAGCATTTTTATTTGACTCGAGATCGTATTATTTCTAAGTTGAAGGCATATTTCTTTTATCTTGGTTAGAGCATGTGATATCACTTCTTTATTATTTTCTCTCAATTACCATTCATTAGAGTGACTATTTTTATTGGGTTTAATTTCTTTGTGAGAGTCTTACTACTTCCAGTGAGATTTTGGGGTTTGATATGTCATTCCTGAAAGTAGCTGTGACAAAGTCTACTAGGCTGATTCATGTGGATGGTTGAGGTGGGTGTGATGTTCCTTTAAACTGGAGATAATGCTTATACTTTTATTTGATTACTGATTAAATATGATTGTTTAAAAAAATATTTTGGATTTGAATTTTGTTTTTTCTTTAATTGCTAGGGACTAGCAATAAGCTGGTTGGGGGTGTGTTGAGTGTTAGAAAATGTATATTTATAAAGGAGAAAATCGTCATTTTACACTTCAAGTCTTATTACCCTTACTTTTATGTATTTAAACTTTTTATGATTTAATTACGTGTGTTTTATTTTTATTAAGTATTTTATATATTTTAGGGGTATTATGGTCATTTCACAATGAACGAGAGATCATACGGCAAAACAGGCATCACTTTTAAACTCAAGACGGTTGAAAACCTTAAGAGGAGCCTAAAAAGGAAAAATGGCATTGTCCATATGTACGGTACTATTCACATGTGCGGTACTATCTACGTTACTGTTCACGACACTTTTCACATAGACGGATCGATGATGTGGCATTGACTGATGAGGTGTCATGATCCTATTGGACTAAAATTCTTATGCATTGTTGATCAATGACGTGGCAGCATATCAGTGGACCAAAAATCTCACGTACGGTACATGCATTACACAAGATTATTTTCAACCAAACTGCATCACTATGCAGCAGGGTCAAACCATATTACTGTTCACCCACGTGGTCAAACCGCGTACTGTTGACTGAGGACGTGGCATAATCCTAAGCGTCTGAAATGTTGTCAATCCGATGGCCATGATTTATTCAATGTATCTATAAAAAGGGGGCTCTCCCTGTTGTGCAAATTTTATTGAACTCGCAAGCGCACGAATCTATTGTAGTATAGCTTAATGGTGCGAGTGTCGATCCCACGAGGAGGTGGATTTTAATTATTTATAGAATTAATTCTGTGAATTGGTGGTTGGATTTTTGGTGGAAATGATTTAAATTATGTTAAAAATTAAATTAAAATGGCAAGATTAAATTCTGGAATTGGAAATAAAATGGCAGGAATAAATTGAAGTGTAAATCAATTGAAATGACGTACTTGGGTATCTGGATCCGTATCAACATGCATCATGGGCTAAATATTCCATATTAATACCAATTAGATCATGAGAGGGGAATCCACACCTCATGAACCACGCTCTAATAAATATGGTGCTAAGGGCTTATCGTGCCAAATAATAATAACCTTATACTAGGGAGCCGGTGAAACCAGGGCAGTACTAGACAAGATTAGTATTATTTGTCGACGAGAAGTCAAAACATCCACAAAAACTAGAGGGGAAGAGAAAATAAATTTACCAAATCAAGCCCATGACACATGTTGAGACTTCACCTTCAACCCAAGCTTGAAAGAAAATTAGTCACTCATAGTTGAACTAGGGGCAAAATAAGAATTTATTAAAATACGAAGAAAATACAAGATAGAGAGAGAATTACAGAAAATGAATCCCAAAAATGGATTCAGAGGTGCCTAATTAGGGGGGGGAGGCCCCCTTTTTATAGTTACATCGAGTAAATCATGGCCATCGGATTAAAAACAGTTTGGACGCTCATGATTTCGCCACGTCATCAGCCACTATTTGCACAGTACAGTCAACCGCCACTATTTGCACAGTATAGTCAACCGCCACTATTTGCACAGTAACGTCAACTGCCACTATTTGCACAGTAACGTCAACCGCCACTATTTGCACAGTAACTCCAACAGTAC
Organism: Citrus glauca; assembly: GCA_029633175.1. Taxonomy (NCBI): domain Eukaryota; kingdom Viridiplantae; phylum Streptophyta; class Magnoliopsida; order Sapindales; family Rutaceae; genus Citrus; species Citrus glauca. The sequence goes on from JAQOOD010000001.1 coordinate 14,456,981, forward strand.
CCGTATATGTAAATAGTACCATACGTGTGAACAGTACCGTACGTGTGAACAGTGTCATTTTTCCTTTTATACTCCTCCTAAGGTTTTCGACCGTCCTGAGTTCAAAAATGATGTCCGTTTTGCCATTTGATCTCTCGTTTATTGTGAAATGACTATGATGCCCCTAAAATACATCAAATACTTAATTAAAATAAAACACACATAATTAAAGTACAAGAAATTTAAACACATAAAAGTAACGGTTGTTAGCAATACTTGATATATAAAATAACGACTTCTCCTTTATAAATATGCACTTTCTAACACTCAACACACCCCCCAACCAGCTTATTGCTAGTCCCTAGCAAATAAAGCGAAAATAAAATTCAAAAATGATTTTTTTTTAAACACTCTTGTTTATTCAATCAGATTAATGATAACAATCAAATCAAAGTATAAGCATTATCTCAAGTCTAAAGAAACATCACAGCCACATCAATCATCCACATGAATTAGCCCAGTAGACTTTGTCGTAGCTACCTTCAAGAATGACATGTCAAACCCCCAAAATCTCACTGGAAGTAGTGACACTCTCACAAAGAAATTAAACCCAAATAAAAATAGTCACTCCAATGAATGGTAATTGAGAGAAAATAATAAGAAGTGGTCTCACATGCTCTCACCAAAAAGAAATATGCCCTTAACTTAGAAATAATACGATCTCCAGTCAAATAAAAATGCTAGTCAACCCATTTTATTTATTTTTTTTTTATGCATCACTACATTTTTTTAGCCCATATAACTAGCTTCTACTTCAGATTATAGTTCCCTAAAATCAAGAAGGACTTTTATTAGGACGTAACGTAGGCTAGGGACATAGCTAACAAAGAAGGGAAATAAGGAAGACAAAATGTATGTTTGAGAAAAATGCATAGAATTTTTTTTTTTTTGAAAGTTGCAAGGTGGATTTCACCTATTATTATTATTTTTTTTTTTTGAAGCAACAATTTTTGTTTCTTTCTTTCTTTGTTTTTTTTTTTTGAACTAGGCATAACTTTAATATACAAAATATTTATTTACAATTTTCTCAAACATAAAAAGGTGATGGATCTTGTAAGATGTTGGGTAATACTCCAAATTGGAGTGGGTCAAGATAATAAATTGAGAAAGAAAAGTTTTTTTTTTTTTTTTCAAGGCTCAAAAGGGCTAACTATGGATATTCATAAAAGGGATGGCTAGAAAGGCTCAAACGGATCAAAGAGGGCCTTTTCATCATCTTTTAGGACTCTAAATAATCTTCCATATCTACTAATTAAATGGGCTTCCAAATGTAACAACACACTCTTTTTTTTAATTTTTTAATTTTTTATTTTTATTTTTTATTTTTATTTTTTTTAGGGTTAACTCAAAAGAAATCTAGAGATCGTGTATATAATAATAAACTGCTAAGCTGTATAAAGAATGGGCAAAAGGGTTACTCTCCAAGAAAAATGATAGGCTCAAAAACTCACTTGGTATTTATTATGACATGTTGATTCCTTCAAGCAACTCATTTTTGTCTCCGACATCAACATGTAGAGTAGCAAACATAGTGTAACATTACTTTAGACTAAAGATAATACAAATACTAAAATTTGAAATCATCATGTTATCCAATGTTAAAACAAATCAAAAAAATTTTTTTTTTTTTTAAACAACACCTTACCCCCCAACCTATTCTAAACGTAAAAAGAAAATATGCATGCAGAAATGTGAAAATGATGCAGAAAAATTAATTAGAAAATGATAGAAAATGAATTTTTTTTTTTAAGAAGATGCGTTTCTAGAGGCACTACACTCTATATTCAGCCATCTTTGACTTAAAAAATTTTTGTTGGAAAATGTATATTTATAAAGGAGAAATTAAAAAGAAAAAGAAAAATGAACATTAAAACATAACAAAGAAAAAGAAAATACATGAAATTTTTTTTAAAATTTTTTTTTTATTTTTATTTTTTTCAAACAATGAAGATGCGTTTCTAGAGTTACTACACTCCATATTCAGCCATCTTCAACACAAAAAGTTAGCAACAGTTAGTTTCTACAACAAAAAATTAGTAAAAACTTAACCAAGATTCCACAATAAAAACTTAACCAAGATTCCACAATTCCCTCCCCCCAACCAGAACGAAACATTGTCCTCAATGTTTTAAAGAAAAGAAGTAGAGTTTAGAAGACATCACCTGGTTGGTGCAACACAGAAGAAAATATTTACAGGCGAAGAGTTAAATCTAATTTGTACTTCTTACTGCGGCTATTGTTACCATCATCATTTGAACGCTCCAACACAAAGCTCCAGGGGTCTGGCTCTGGTTTATAAGCTTGTAACATGTCAAGTAGCTCATTAGCAGTGTGAGCACAAATAAAAAGTTTTTTCGCACTGGAAGGAATAAAGTAGTTTTTTATTGCATGGTTAAGAAATGCGATAAAGCCATCATAAAAATTATTGACATTTAACAAACCGATAGGTTTCTGGTGAATGTGCAGTTGGGCCCAAGATGCTAGTGTGATAAGTACCTCTAGTGTTGCAAGATCTCCTGGCAGGAAAATAAAAGCATCAGCATGATCGAGCATTTCAATTATCCGTTCTTGCATACCTGAGACGACTAATTCTTCTCCAGTCGTGGAGTCAGACACACTGCCCAAAGGTTTTAGGACTCTAGGGATGATGCCTAACACTTGGCTTCCTCTGACAAGAGCAGCTTCTGAGACCAATTTTGATAACCCTCGGTTACCTCCTCCATACACTAAGTGTAATTTTCTCTCTGTTATGTTTCGACCAAGATCTATGGCTACATCAACGAACTCTTTATGTTTGCCATAGGTAAATCCAGAAAGCACACAAATGTTCTTGAATTGTCTAGTGGGAGTAGCTGCCATTGGGATAATTCTCAAAAACAATTTGTGAGTGCTTAACAAAAAGTCATATTTAAGATTCTTGGTGACAATAGATCACAACTGTGTATGAGGTGGCGGGTCAATGTCAAAAACGCGTAAAGCACATGGCTCGATAGTCAAAAAGCAAACAGTAAAAACAAACAGTAAGAAAATTATTAAAGACAATAATGCACTGATAAAGCAACAGTGAAATAAAATAAAATAACAGTAAAGTAAAAGGATATTTACAGGTAGTTGCGACTGTGGCTCACATCTTCCTCTGGTTTTACGTCCAGAAACGGCTTGAACGCCCTCTATGGGTCGAGGATAGGCTTCCCATCCAATTTTCTTATAAACTGGCAAACAGAGTCTTTTATAGTCAGATTCCCGAGACTATATCGTGCATGTTCTTTCTGGAATAATGGCCATAACTGGAGAATCGCTCCTTGCACATATCCACTGGGATGCGTTTCAAGAGACAAAAGGATATCATCCAATGACTCCTTATTCAAGCCATCCCTAATGAATTGAATTTTATCTTCCCCGTTATCAGATACCATTCCTAAAGAACATCGGTTTTTATTGCAATTCATTCTGGCACACTTATGACAAGCAACAGAAATTCTTCGAGCTCGTCGTTTTCTTGCATAGTTTCCTTTCCCACAACCAGGCATGTATGCAATAAATTTTGGAGGTAACTCACCTGCCAATCGTACTTTTGCTTCAATTAACCAACGGATGTCAGCAGGTATGTTATTCCTCATGAGCAGTCGCATGCGTTCGGACCGAGTTTTGTAGATCGTAAGGAGGGCATTCTGAGGGAGTGATGGGAATCGCTTGTGGAGCTTCGCTAGAATCTCGGTTCTGTCCATTCTTTCACCTCAGAATATCAATTATTATGGGAAACTGAAGTAACCGACTTGATTGTCACGGAGTACCGTCATCCGCCACTTCACCGGGGTAACAAACTAAAGCACACAAACAGAAAAACAAATTAAAACACACAAAGAAAATTAAAATCGTCCTCTTATTGAATTTACCTCAAGCTCCAACTGGATGTCAAAAACACTTTTCTCAATATCTCTGAGTTGGCGTTCTAAACCCTCAACATAGGCTACCAACTCTGGTGGTTGTAGAGCCCAAATGCGATGTGTTTTACAAGAGTGAATCTGTCTTTTGAGATGAGTTTTGACACGTTGAAGTGGTTTAAGAATGTTCAGGAGGAACGGTCTAAGTAAGAGACTCATGATTAACAATGATAAGAGAAAAGTTAATGACAAAAGAAACACACTTATGCAAAAATAATTTCAATTAGCAAAAGAATAAAAATAAATAAATAAAGAAAAATCAAACCACCGAAAAGAAAAAATCAATTCAAATCTGGTGGGTCACTCAAATTTATTTCGGTGTCTTCTCCATGTGGTTGGTACTCTAGATATGGCTTTAATCTTTGACCATTAACTTTAAATGTGACACCGTTCTTTGGGTCTTTAATTTCAATTGCCCCATGTGGAAAAAAAGTATGAACAATAAATGGACCAGACCATCGAGAGCGTAACTTACCTGGGAATAGGTGCAAGCGAGAGTTGAATAAAAGTACTTTCTGACCTGGAGTGAAAGATTTTCTCATAATATGCTTATCATGGAAGACTTTCATTCGTTGCTTGTAAATTTTGGCATTTTCATACGCGTCATTACGAATTTCTTCAAGTTCTGCCAATTGTAATCTTCTTTCTGAGCTGGCTTGATGCATGTCAAAATTGAATTTCTTGATAGCCCAATATGCACGATGCTCGAGTTCCACAGGTAGGTGGCAAGCTTTTCCATACACTAGCCTATAGGGTGACATCCCAATCGGGGTCTTGAAAGCCGTTCTATATGCCCATAATGCGTCATCAAGTCTTAATGACCAATCTTTTCTGTCCGGCCTCACCGTCTTTTCTAATATGTGCTTTAGTTCTCGATTGGAGATCTCCACTTGGCCACTGGTTTGCGGATGATACGGGGTCGCCACTTTATGAGTGATTGAATACTTTGTCAAAAGAGCTTTGAATGCTTTATTGCAAAAGTGGGCACCACCATCACTGATTATCGCTCGAGGGAATCCAAAGCGTGAAACAATGTTACTTTTCAAAAACCCTATCACCATTTTGTGATCATTAGTTCTGCATGGAATCGCTTCTACCCATTTCGATACGTAATCAACAGCTACCAAGATGTATTGATGGCCAAAAGAAGGGGGAAAGGGTCCCATGAAGTCGATACCCCATACGTCAAAAATCTCAACCACTAAAATTGGATTTAGTGGCATCATGTTCCTTCGTGTAATGCTCCCCATTCGTTGACACCTATCACATGAAGAACAAAAAGTATAAGCGTTTCGAAATATAGTTGGCCAATAGAAACCACATTGTAAAACTTTAGTCGCTGTTTTCTTAGCACTGAAATGGCCTCCACAAGCTTGTTCATGGCAGAATGAAAGGATATTCTGAATTTCATTTTCTGGGACACATCGTCTGACAATTTGGTCTGCACAATATTTGAACAAATATGGGTCATCCCAAAAGAAATTCTTTATTTCTGCAAAGAATTTGGCCTTGTCTTGCTTAGTCCAATGCTCTGGAAGTTTGCCTGTAACAAGATAATTAACTATATCAGCATACCAAGGTAAAACTTCCACACTCATTAATTGTTCATCTGGAAAGGACTCATTCAATGTTAGTGGCTCTGTAATTGTGTCAAAATGAAGACGAGAGAGATGGTCCGCTACAACATTTTCTGTGCCTTTCTTATCTTTGAATTCCAAGTCAAATTCCTGCAAAAGTAACACCCAACGAATTAGTCTAGCTTTTGCATCTTTCTTCGTGAGAAGATATTTCAGAGCAGCATGATCTGTGAACACAATTATTTTACAACCAATGAGATAAGATCGAAATTTTTCCAATGCAAACACTAATGCTAGCATTTCTTTTTCAGTAGTTGAATAGTTCAACTGTGCATCATTCAATGTCATACTAGCATAATAAATAACATGGGGAATTCGATCAACTCTTTGTCCTAACACTGCTCCTACTGCATAATCAGATGCATCACACATGAGTTCAAATGGTAAGCTCCAGTTTGGGGGCTGAATGATGGGTGATGTTGTCAACAATTGCTTTAATTTTTCAAAAGCCACAAGACATGAATCATTAAAGATAAAAGGTGCATCCTTAACAAGTAAATTGCATAAGGGTCTAGAAACTTTGCTAAAATCTTTAATGAAACGTCTGTAAAAACCAGCATGCCCAAGGAAAGATCTTACTTCTCTGACTGTTTTGGGTGGAGGAAGATTGGAAATGAGATCCACCTTGGCTTTGTCAACCTCAATACCTTTGCTCGAAATGATGTGACCGAGAACAATACCTTGTGTTACCATAAAATGGCACTTCTCCCAATTTAAGACCAAGTTCTTTTCGATACATCTCTGCAGAACTAGTGTTAGATGACGTAAACATTGATCAAATGAATCACCAAAGACAGAAAAGTCATCCATAAAGACCTCAAGGAATCGTTCAACCATATCAGAAAAAATGCTTAACATGCATCGTTGAAATGTAGCAGGTGCATTACATAATCCAAATGGCATTCTCCTATATGCAAAAGTGCCAAAAGGGCAAGTGAAAGTGGTCTTCTCTTGATCTTTTGGTGCTATGGGAATCTGATTATATCCTGAGTAGCCATCTAGAAAGCAATAAAATTCGTGACCTGCTAATCTATCAAGCATTTGATCGATGAATAGTAAAGGAAAATGGTCTTTACGTGTGACAGAATTCAACTTCCTATAATCAATGCATACACGCCATCCTGTAGTTACTCTAGTTGGTATCAATTCATTATCGGCATTCGTAACTACAGTGACTCCTGACTTTTTAGGGACAACTTGTACAGGACTGACCCATGAACTATCAGAAATTGGGTAAATGATACCTGCGTCTAATAGCTTAAGGACTTCTGTTCTAACAACTTCTTTCATATTAGGATTCAACCGACGTTGCAATTCCCTAGTAGATTTAGCATTTTCATCAAGGTGAATGTAATGCATGCAGTCTACTGGATTTATACCTTTTATATCCGCTATGGTCCATCCTAATGCTCCTTTGTGTTCTTTTAAAACATCCAACAACTTACCTTTTTGTTCGTCATTGAGGGATGATGAGATGATTACCGGTAAAGTACTTTCGTCCCCCAAAAATGCATATTCCAAAGTGTTGGGCAATGGTTTGAGCTCGAGTTTCGGTGGTGATTCTGATGATGGAATGAGTTTCTTCTCTGATGGCGCTAGTTGTTCAACTCGTGGCTTCCATTTATTAGTGTCCATAGATGGTGCTGAGTCAAGTAGGGCGTTGACCTCATCGACCGATCTGTCAATATCAAAATCCAAACCAAAGTGTGTTAAACATGTTTGTAAAGGATCATCACTAAGGTTTGAAACAAAAGAGTTATCGACTAATGCTTCAATTAAGTCCACATCAACAATTTCATCATCTGTGTTGTGAGGTTGTTTGGCAATATTGAAGATGTTCAGCTCCATAGTCATGTTGCCGAAGGACAACTGCATATTTCCAGTCCTGCATTGAATATGAGCATCCGCAGTTGCCAAGAAAGGTCGGCCTAGGATAATGGGGATGTGCTTTCTTGAATCCTGTATTGGTTGAGTGTCAATTACAATGAAGTCAACAGGAAAATAAAACTTGTCTACCTGGATAAGCACGTCCTCCACAATACCACGAGGTATTTTCGTGGACCGATCTGCAAGTTGTAACACCACTGGAGTTGGGTGTAATTCTCCCAGTCCAAGTTTCACAAAAACTGAATAAGGCAACAAATTTACACTAGCTCCTAAATCCAACAAAGCATTCTCAATTGTGTGGTTCCCTATACTACATGAGATAGTGGGGGAACCTGGATCTTTGCATTTTAAAGGAATTTTATGTTGGAGTATAGAACTAACGTTTTCTGTTAAAAATGCCTTCTTTTGAACATGCATATTTCTCTTTTTAGTACACAGATCTTTAAGAAACTTGGCATAAGATGGAACTTGTTTAATAGCATCAAGTAATGGGATGTTAACACTTACCTGTTTGAAAATTTCGAGAATCTCACCTGTAGATTTTCCTTTCTTTCCTTTCGCTAACCTCTGAGGAAATGGAGCTTTTGGAACATATTCTCGTGGGTTGGTGTCTTCTTTTTCCTCCGGTGATGAGTCCTCAACGTTCACAGGTACAATTTGATTGTCTTTTGTCACTGGCATTTCCACTTTATTGTCGACTTCTTTTCCTTTCCGCAAGGTCATGACAACTTTTACCTCTCCATGCTGTTGTGGTGAACTGCTACTTGCTTCATGCACTCCTTTAGGGTTAGGCACTGGTTGACTTGGAAATTTACCTTTTTCAACAGTCATTGCCAAGGTCTGAACTGAAGAAGCAAGTTGTCCCACCATCTTCTCCAAGCTTGAAACTGATTGAGCTTGTGAGTTGAAGCCCGCTCTCAATTCGTTGCGTAGTCCATCAATGGTGCGGTTCTGTTGCTCAATCGTGGAATGAGTAACATTCCTGAGATTTTGGAATGAATCCTCCCACGATCTGGGTTGAGAGTAATTCTGATTCTGATTAAATGGTCTAAATGGTGGCTGAGAGACTTGAGGATTTTAAGGAATTTGTTGCATTGGCGGAGCTGGAGCTGCTGGTCCATTTTGTTGGAATCCTTGAGACCATGAAAAATTGGGGTGGTCTCTCCATCCAGGGTTATAAGTGTTGGAGTATGGGTTGTAATTTGATGGTTTTCTCATTACTCCTATGACATTGGCTTGATCTGGATATGAGTCAAGGTCATGTGGCTCTGTTGATTTAGCAGTCGATAACGATGCTATTTGTCGAGAGAGACCTTCAATTATTGCTTTGACTTCTTTGATTTCCGAATTGGATTCGCCAATGTGAACCTCATTCACTCCCTTAACCCTTCTGGTATTCCTGAGTGATCGACTCCATTGTTGGGAATTATCTGCTTGTCGCTGGAAGAATTCCCAAATCTCTGATGCACTTTTTGACATTAGCTCTCCTCCACTTGTTGCCATTAGCCATTCTTGCACATTCGGTAATAAGCCCTCTAAAAAGTATTGGCATTGGTGCCATTTCTCGTACCCATGATGTGGACACTTCAAGAGTAGCCCATTGAATCGCTCCCATGTTTCGAAAAATTGCTCGTCATCTCTCTGGGTAAACTCCGAGATCTCCCTGCGAATAGCATTGGTTTTATGAACTGGGAAATATTTATTCAAAAATTTTGTAACCATTTGTTCCCATGATGCAATACTATTGGCAGGTAATGTATTAAGCCATGAACGAGCTCTATCCTTTAAAGAAAATGGGAATAATCTAAGTTTTACATCATCATCTGAAAAATTCTCATATTTAAATGTTTGACAAATTGCATGAAAATCATTCAAATGATTGTATGGGTCCTCATTTTCTAGGCCATAGAACGTGGGGAGACAATTTAGCACACTAGGTTTTAATTCAAAACTCCTAGCAGCTACATTTGGGTACCGTATGCATGATGTGCTCAAATTAGCTAAGGGACTAAAGTAGTCCTTAAATGGCCTCTCTTGTGGTGCTTGTAAATCCATTTTGTTAATGTTTTTGTGTGTGCGAAGTGTTTTCTCTAATTCAAGGTCTATAGGTTCAAGATTGGGTAATAATGACCTACGACCATGCATACAAGAAATACAAGAATAAATGAAAAACAAAACAAATAAAATAAAAATAAAAATAAGAGCAAAACAAATAAAGAAGAAGGAGAAATTACGATACTAACCTTGTTGCGCTATTACAAACTTACTATAAAAACACAAGAACAAATACGTGAAATAAACTAACTAAAAATAAATTAATAAGATAAATAAAAATGACAAAGAAGAAATAAAAATTAACTTGAAAATTAAATTACATAATTTAAAGTAGAGAAAAAGAAAAGAAATACTAACCTCTAAGTGTAGATTCAAAAAAAAAAAAATACAAAAGAAAATTAAATGGAAATATTCACAAAAATTAATTCTATGAATTAAAATTACTTACCTCCCCGGCAACGGCGCCAAAAACTTGTTGTGCAAATTTTATTGAACTCGCAAGCGCACGAATCTATTGTAGTATAGCTTAATGGTGCGAGTGTCGATCCCACGAGGAGGTGGATTTTAATTATTTATAGAATTAATTCTGTGAATTGGTGGTTGGATTTTTGGTGGAAATGATTTAAATTATGTTAAAAATTAAATTAAAATGGCAAGATTAAATTCTGGAATTGGAAATAAAATGGCAGGAATAAATTGAAGTGTAAATCAATTGAAATGACGTACTTGGGTATCTGGATCCGTATCAACATGCATCATGGGCTAAATATTCCATATTAATACCAATTAGATCATGAGAGGGGAATCCACACCTCATGAACCACGCTCTAATAAATATGGTGCTAAGGGCTTATCGTGCCAAATAATAATAACCTTATACTAGGGAGCCGGTGAAACCAGGGCAGTACTAGACAAGATTAGTATTATTTGTCGACGAGAAGTCAAAACATCCACAAAAACTAGAGGGGAAGAGAAAATAAATTTACCAAATCAAGCCCATGACACATGTTGAGACTTCACCTTCAACCCAAGCTTGAAAGAAAATTAGTCACTCATAGTTGAACTATGGGCAAAATAAGAATTTATTAAAATACGAAGAAAATACAAGATAGAGAGAGAATTACAGAAAATGAATCCCAAAAATGGATTCAGAGGTGCCTAATTAGGGGGGGGAGGCCCCCTTTTTATAGTTACATCGAGTAAATCATGGCCATCGGATTAAAAACAGTTTGGACGCTCATGATTTCGCCACGTCATCAGCCACTATTTGCACAGTACAGTCAACCGCCACTATTTGCACAGTATAGTCAACCGCCACTATTTGCACAGTAACATCAACCGCCACTATTTGCACAGTAACGTCAACCGCCACTATTTGCACAGTAACTCCAACAGTACCCGTATATGTAAATAGTACCATACGTGTGAACAGTACCGTACGTGTGAACAGTGTCATTTTTCCTTTTATACTCCTCCTAAGGTTTTCGACCGTCCTGAGTTCAAAAATGATGTCCGTTTTGCCATTTGATCTCTCGTTTATTGTGAAATGACTATGATGCCCCTAAAATACATCAAATACTTAATTAAAATAAAACACACATAATTAAAGTACAAGAAATTTAAACACATAAAAGTAACGGTTGTTAGCAATACTTGATATATAAAATAACGATTTCTCCTTTATAAATATGCACTTTCTAACACTCAACACTCCCCCCCTAATTTGAGAGCTCTGAATCCATTTTTGAAATCTATATTCTGTAATTCCTTCTCCATCTTGTATTTTCTATGTATTTTAATAAATTTTCATTTTGCCCCTAGTTCAATTATAAGTAGCTAATTTTCTTTCAAGCTTGGGTTGAAGGTGAAATCTCAACATGTGTCATGGGTTTTATTTGGTAAATTTATTTTCTTTTCCCCTCTAATTTTTGTGGATAATTTGAATTTTCGTCAACAAATAATAATAATCTTGTCTAGATACTGCATTGGTTACACCGACTCCCTGGTAAAAGGTTATTATTTTTTGGCACGATAAACCCTTAGCACCATATTGATTAGAGTGTGGTTCATGAGTTGTGGATTCCCCCTCATGATTTAATTGGTATTAATAAGGAATATTTAGCCCATGGTGCATGGTGATACAGATCCAGATACCCAAGTACGTCATTTCAATAGATTTCTATTCAATTTATTCCCGCCATTTAAATTCCAATTTTAGGATAATCTAACTCATTTTCACCACAAATCCAACCACCCTCATACAAAATTAATTCTACATATAATTAAAATCCACTTCCTCGTGGGATCGACACTCGTCTCCATTAATCTATTCTAAAATAGATTCGTGCACTTGCGAGTTCAATAAAATTTACACAACAGCTACAACATTGAGTGACAGACCTCAGGGTAATTTGCCTCACAATACAACGGATCTAAAACGAGAAGGAAAAAAAATTGCAAAGTGATTAATTGAAGGTTTGGAATTGATGTTCATATTCTCGTTGGTGTACCAAAAAGAAAAGTGGAACTTGTTTCAACTTAAGAAGAAACTCACATTGAAGAAGGGTCACAATCAACCCTCTTTCTAGCCCCCTAGTGTGAATAGCCAAGCTACAACATCAGCAAAAGATAATGATCTAGCAAATATGGACAGAGATATTGCAGCGCCAACCACATCATCTCATAACATGGCAAAAGAAAAGCATTCTACACAACTTGTTGTAGCACAACAATTTCGATACCCACCATCTTTCCCATAAAGATTTCAGAAACAAAAGCAAGACAAGCAATTCAGCAAGTTCTTGGAAGTGTTGAAGCAGCTATATATTAATATTCTTTTTGTTAAAGCTCTTGAACAAATGTCATTTTATGTGAAGTTCTTTAAAGATATTTTGGCAAGGAAAAAGAGGCTTGGAGAGTTTGAATGTCACCATATACTTCAGAATAAAATACCTTAGAAGTTGAAGGATCTAGGGAGCCTCACAATTGCATGCTCAATTAGAACTAAATATAGTGGTAAAACACTTTGTGATTTAGGGGCAAGCATCAATCTTATACCATTATTAATATTCAAGCAATTGGGAGTTGGAGAAGTTATGCCAATAATAGTGACTTTACAACTTAATGACCAATATCACGCTTATCCAGAAGGGAAGATTGAAAATAGATAAATTTATTTTTCCAGTATATTTCATAATGTTGGACTTTGAAGCAGAAAAAGAAGTACCAATCATTTTAAGAAGACCTTTCTTAACCACGAGAAAGACTCTAATTGATGTACAAAAAGGGAAGTTAACTATGCAGGTGAATCACCAGCAAGTTACATTTAATGTGTTAGATGCAATGAAGAGTCCAGATGAGATTGAAAATTATAATTTTATCAATGTTGTGGATTTTACTGTGACAGAGAGGTTAAACAGTTGCTGCAGTAAGGAGGAAATCAATGATGTAACATTTAAAGAACTTGAAGATGATAATCCTGAAGCAGTTGACATAGCATGGTTAGGAGAGAAGCAACCAGTGAGACATGACATACATTTTGAATCTCTATATCTCTTAAACAGGGAAGTAAAACTGTATGTTCTTTCTATTAAGTCACCTCTTGTTTTAGAATTAAAACTTTTATCTTCACATTTAAAACATGTTTATCTTGATGACAATAATATACTCCCAATAATTATTTCATCTTCTTTGAATCCAGATCAAGAGAAGAGTTTAGTGGATATATTGGGGAGATACAAGAACTCTATTGGATGGACAACGGCAGATATCAAAAAACTTAGCCCATCCATATGCACACACAAGATTATGCTGGAAGATTGAATCCTATAATAAAAAAAGTTGTGAAAAAAGAGATCATAAAATGGCTTGATGCTAGAATTACTTACCCAATATTAGATAGCTCATGGGTCAATGTGTTCTAAAGAAAGGTGGAGTGATTGTGGCAGCCAATAAAAGGAATAAGCTCATACCCACAAGAATAATGGAGAGTTTGCATGGATTATAAGAAGCTAAACAAAGCCATAAAGAAGGATCACTTCCTATTGCCTTTCATAGATCAAATGCTAGATAGACTTGCTGGATAATTATTTTTTCTTGGATGGATACTCAAGCTATATCAGATTGTTATAACACCAGAGGATCAGGAGAAGACAACATTCACTTGTCCTTATAGTACTTTTGTCTTTAGAAAGATGCCATTCAGTTTGTGCAATACTCCAACAACTTTCCAGAGGTGTATGATGCCAATCTTTTCAGATATGATTGAGTAAGCACCTAAGGTATTCATGGATAATTTTTTTGTTTTTACGGAATCATGTGATGATTGTTTGCACAACCTAAAAAATGTGCTTAAAAGATGTGAGGAGACTAATTTGGTGCTAAATTGGGAAAAATGTCATTTTATGGCACAAGAGGAGATAGTCATAGGCCATAGAGTATCTAGAACGGGAATATAGGTAGATACAACAAAAATAGAGGTGATTGATAAACTTCCAACACCTACTTCATTTTGTGTTGCTGAACATGACAAGCCTTTCAATTTTGATGAAGAATGTTTAAAAGCTTTTGTTGAATTGAAGAAAGCTCTTGTTACAACGACCATTCTGTTGGAGCAGTGCTTGGGAAAATAAAAGACAATATATTTCACTCTATTTATTATGCCAGTAAGACCTTAATAATGAACAACTTAACTATACCACCACTGAAAAAGAGTTGCTGGCAGTTATTTTTGCATTTGACAAATTTAGAATTTATTTGGTTGGCACTAAAGTGACTAGTTGTATAGATCACACGGCTATTAAGTACTTAATTTTGAAGAAGGATGCCAAACCAAGGTTGATTAAGTGAATCCTATTGCTACAAGAGTTTGACTTCGAGATCAAAGATAGAAAAGGAATTGAGAATCAATTAACAAATCATCTTTTAAGGTTAGAAGTAGATGAAAGCACTCTGACAAAGCAAGATATCGCAAAAAAAAAAAAATTCCTAATGAGCAATTGTTAATGCTACAACATTCTCAAATGCTACAGCAGTTATGATTTTTATAGCATGCAGACTTGTGCTAATTATTTAGTGAGTGGACTATTACCACCATATTTGAGTTACCAACAAAAAAAAGGTTTCTTCATGATGTATAGATTTACTAGTGGGATAAGCCCTACTTGTACAATATATGTTCAGACGATGTGATCAGAAGATGCGTACCAGATGAAGAAATTTCAAACATCTTGTAGTCTTGTCATCATGCAGCATATAAAGGACACTTTGGAGGGCTTAAGACAGCAGCAAAAGTCCTTCAATCAAGTTATTATTGGCCTTTTATTTTTTAAGATACTTACGAGTTTGTTAAATGTCGTGACATGTGTCAAAGGGCAGGAAACATCTCTAAAAAGCATGAGATATTGCTCACTAACATTTTAGAAGTGGAGTTTTTTTATGTATAAGGGATAGATTTTATAGGACCAATCCCACCCTCTTCAAGTAGGTGGAAGCTGTAGCATAACCTACCAATGATTCCAAGGCAGTAGTAAAGTTCCTTCAAAAAAATATATTCTCAATATTTGACACTCCACGAGCTATCATTAGTGATGATGGAATATATTTTTGTAATAGAACCTTTACTGCAGCACTAGCTAAGTATGAAATCAAGCATAAGGTTGCTACAACATATCTACCACAAATAAGTGGATAGGCAGAGGTATACAATAGAAAGATAATGAAGATTTTGGAGAAGGTTGTGTGTCCCAATCGAAAGGATTGGTCACTTCGATTAAATGAATCATTATAGGCATATAGAACAGCCTATAAAACTCTAATTGGCATGTTATCGCAAAAAACTTATTTATGGAAAAACGTGTCACTTGCCATTAGAGTTAGAGCATAAAGCATATTTGTCAGTCAAGTAATTGAATATGGACATGACTGCTGCTAAAGGAGTTCATTTTTTTTCCTATGAAAATACAAGAATTTATAAGGAGAAGACCAAACAATGGCATGGCCAAAAAATCTAGTAGAGGGAACTCATCCCAAGTAATCAAGTTCTGCTTTACAACTCAAGATTAAGGCTCGTTTCAAGCTCATCAAAGTATATCCTCATGGGGCTGTTGAACTCTTAGATGAAAGAACAGGTCAAGAATTCAAGATTAATGGGCACCTAGTGAAGCATTATATCGGAGCTGTTGCGACTCACACAAATGAGAATTTGTTCTTGAGGGATCGAACATCATGAGCGATCAAGAATGGTCAGGCTGAAGGACCTGAAATCAAGCGCCAATTGGGAGGCAACCCAATAATTAGGGGAGTTATTTCAATTTTTCATTAAGTCTAATTTTGCATTCTTTTCTTTAAAGTTTTTGTATTTTTAAATTGATTATTTAATTTCTTTATTTTATTGCAGTGTATACGTATATATATATATATGGGCTAAGAAACTGACACGAATTGTTGCAGCATTACATATAACATGACAGTTGGACAGTGGTTCTCATCCACTAGGGACTTTATCGCAGTTGCTGCAGCACAAGATTAAATGCTACAACAATGATTTTTTACCATTGCATAGGCAGAACCAAGGAAATTTGTTTTACTGTTGCGATTAATTTTGCCAGCTGGCGTCAACAAATCAGAGTTATAGAGAAGGAAGGATTGTATAATCCCTAACTTCCTAAGACCAATAACCTTTCCTTTTTAAAATTTAGATTTGTTTTAAATTTTAAATATTATTTCCAAACTTATCCTATTAATTACTTTCCTCTTTATTCTCTCTTATCACCACTTATAAATTAGGAATTTATTGTAGCATATTTTATTCTCACCCAAATTCTTTTTCTTCTTGTAAACAATTCTTGCCATTATTTGCAATCCCTTTCACGATTTGCTTTTTTGTTAGGTTCCACACAAGTCCGTTCAATCTGCTCTAGCAATAACAATGTACAAGAACATAATCGTTCAATTAAAGAATCCTTCTCGCTTCCATAGCGACGAATCTGAGGATAAATTTGAAGAATTTATAGAGCCAAGGAAGATTATGGAGGAAAATGGTTTCATATTTCCCGAGCAACCACAAGTGTAATGACCAGCATCCACAGTCAGGTCTAGCAAGGCGAGGATAGCTAAAATTTTATTCACATCCTCAAGACCCAGTCATCCTGGTTGTAAAGGAATTTTATTCCAACATGCGGCAGCGAGATCAACACACTATTTTTGTAAGGCAAGTGCAAGTCCCTTTAGACTATAGAATGATTAATGCTTTTATGAATTGTCACATATGATTGAGTGTGAGTACTCAAAATTTGTTAAGAATATAATTGAGAAAAAATAATGGGAAATTTTTAAGACCTTGACTGTTCCAAGAAGTAATCGAATGAATGAGAAGGGAAGAGTGGTATATAGGATTGATTTAAAATTGAATGCCAAGGTTTGGGTTAAATTTTAAAATCTAGATTAATGCCAACTACACACACCACTACTGCTTCCCAAGATCGACTTATATTTCTCTATGCCATAGTCAAGGGTTTAACCATAGGTGTTGGGAAAGTGATTGAGAAAGAAATTAGAGAGTGCGCATTTAAGAAACAAAAGACAACTGATTTGTTTTTTCCTTCACGAATCACTGGTATTTATGAGGCCTCTAGGATGAGATTTAAGGCACACGATGAAAGGTTGAAGAATAAAGGAGCCATCACAGCAAGAATAGTTGAAAGGATTGCTGTGGAATCTGTTGTTGTTACAACTCTAGAGCACCCTACTACAGAAATTCTAGAGCGCCCTACTCCAGTAAGAGCAGAAAATGTTCCTGGGCTCGAGGAGATGGTTCAAGCACTTAGTGAGGCTGTGCAAGCATGTGCAACAAGAAAACTATTAATAGATAACAGGCAACTTATGACAAATTTTGGGTATATCATAAGATTATGATAGATTTGTGACATAATTTTCAATCTATCATGAATTAATGATGGCTTTGTGATAAAATTATTTTCTATCACGGATTAATGATGGTTTTATGATAGAATTATTTTTTATCATGGATTAATGATTGGCTTGTGATAGGATTATTTTTTTTATCATGAATTAATGATAGTTTTATGAGAGAGTTATTTTTTATAACAAATTATTATTTTTTACTTAGCCACGTGTCGACTTATAATTCATTACTTAATATGTGAACAATTACACTATATAATTTCTAAAGTATTAAATGAAAAAGTGAACCCTAAATCTAACATAATTAAACACACTACTTGTTAAGTTGTTGTCGCTGCTCCCCTACTGCTCTTTAATTTCACTGCCACTTCAGGAAAGAACAAGAGGAGTCCCTATGCGGTTTTAGTGGAGATGCATGTGACAGTGCCGAGGACGAGAGGGACTTGTACGAGGTGCTAAGGGTGGAGCCAACAGTGACAATTTCAGAGATTAAGACGATGTATCGGAGTTTGGCAAAGGTTTATCATCTTGATTTGTCGGGTAACAGTCAGGATTTCATTGAGATCCAGAATTCTTATGTGACGTTGTCGGATCCAATGGCTAGGGCTATTATGACATGTATTTGGTGAGTGGGAGGAGGATGGGAATTGTGTCGTTTGGGTGTTTGGGTCGGTTCGGGTTTCGCCTGACCCGTAGATGGGAAATTGACTAGTGTTGGTAGGAATTTTCAATTTAGGGTCTAACATTCTTGTTTAGGATCAATGTTGTTCCTCAAAGACCTTCAAAAATTTTCCTCTCACGCTTTCCACCCTTGTTATTCTCCTTCTTCACTAACATCACTTGCGAGAACAAGATACCGAAGGAGTTGCTTCGGTAAAATCGAAGTAGTGAAAGTTCAATCGATGTCTAAGAGTACCGTTCTTGTCACCAACATTGGTGGTCGAGCTGGTAATTTTTTACCTTTTTTTTTCTTAATTATGTGATTATCCAAATTAATTATCATTTTTTAAGCTTGCTATAAAATCTTATATCCCGTGATCATTTTTGTTGGCGTCAGAGTGCGTAAGCTTTTCTTAATTCTAAATTTTCAAATCTAATGAATACAATTGAGTTGATAAATTAGGAGTCAAATTGTTATGTTTAATAGTTTGTTTAGTACATGATTGCAAAACAGTGACTAAGCAAAATTGCTTCCATCAATTGAAATTTGGCCAACATGAGCTTGTTAGTTACCTACTCAACATTATGAGATTTTTTGTTTTTTTCCTTTTTCTTGATTCTATGCTGAATTTTTAACGAGGTTAAATTACAATTAGGCTCTAAATATGTAGGCAGGTTATATGCCTAGAATTGGTGATGTTGGTTGAGATAAGCTTCTCAAAGTTAGTTGTTTGGTTTCCATTTCATTGGTTGATCAGTTCTGCTGGATCTGGATGCCATTGCTTTCTATGACTTTATGATCTATTTTTGCCTCCTCACACTAGTCTATTGTTGTGGCTTCCTTTGCATTTTTAGCTAGCTTGTTGATTTTGATGAATTCCCATTCACCAAAAGTAATTTTAATCCATTAAGTATGTACATTTTGCTCTTTCCATAAAAGTGAAGTCAGTTTAAATGATTAACAAGCTTGTTACATGGTGAATTTTAAGGGATTGAAAAAAAACTACATATTCTTGCAATTTTACATCTTTTTTATATTCTTCTTTCTTGAAAATATTTGTTATCTCTTCTCTCTTTCAGCACAGGTATGAAAATATTGGTATTATTGCTTATTGCTTATATTCTTCTTTGTTCTTTTTCTTATTTTTAATATTATCTTTTTTTTTCCTTTTTTTCTCCTATCTCTGTGTGATGAAACTATTGCTACTGCACATACAATTGGAAGTACATTGGCTAGTTTAAATTAGCTGAAGAATTCTTTAAGTTCTAGATATAAAATATTATCTTAATGTTATTAATAATATTTTATTTTTGATGTAATGCTTTTCTCCCCCCCCCCCTCCAACCCCCAAATTAGATTTTATTTGAGTTTAAAGGTTAACCTACTTGATTGAGTAATAATATGATGGAAAATTTATGGCCTCAGCCTTTTCATAATTGGAGAGTTGTACACACACATTGACACAATTTTACAGAGTGGAATTTATCTGTTAATACTTCCATGAAATATTTAATGTTAATAGATGCCTAGATTACTATATTTGATGCCCACATGTATTGCAACCTCTTAATTTTCCATATTGAGCTTGGTGTTTGAATCAATTTTGTTCACAAGAAACTTGCAGGTCACTTTGTAAGTTTCAATTTCCGTTTAGAGTGCTATCAGAAGATGGTATAGTTGCTGGAATTTTTACAGGAAATCTTGCTAGAAATCTTATTGTTGGAGTACTTAATATCTTTGAAAGTTTTGTTGGGTAACTTGGCTTGGTGGCCAAAATTCTTATTGCTTTTCTTAGAGTTTGATTGGAGTTTGACATCAATTTTATACTTTGGGATGGTTTTTTCAATTTGGGATGTTTTATTATGCATTGGTGGAGATCACATTGGATATTAGATGTATTTCTTTTCAAATTATTTTTTGGATTGAATAAATGTTATTTGATTTTAATTTTTTTATGATATTTGTTTTATTAATTAATTAAATTTGTAAACAAGAATTCATCAATAAATTATCATAATAATATAATTTTAAAAAAATTATTATGGAAGAAACCATCATATATTATATCATAAATAATTTCCACCAAAATTGAATAATAAACTTTCAAATAATAATTTAATGGGAAAATATCCACCATCCACCTTTTTTTACAACTTTTTCAAAAATACACAATTCCTTATTTTTTTGGCTGGAATCGACCTAAAGTTATATTTCATTTCATTTTTCCACTTCCGTTTGGAATCCATTGAAAATTAACGGAAACTTAAAAAATGACTATTTTACCCCTCAAAACTAAAATTACAATTTCACCTTAAAAATTACCAAAAATATTCAGATTAAATCTAATTATTTTCCCCATCGGTCAATAAAGAAATTAATTCCACAACCATCAAATGCATTTTTTTTTTAAATATGTCTATAATTAGAATGCTAAATTGTAACAGTAGTACTAGAAATAGCTAAATCTCGCAAACCATCAATTGAATTTAAAGTAGAGTTTTATTATTCATTGATTTATAATCTCTAGTAGTTAAGGTTTTTGTGTACTTCATTAACGTACCAATAATGATATTCATCATTAAATCTGATTATTTTTGGAATTCTTAGGGTGAAATTGTAATTTTTGTTTTGGGGGTAAAATGGTCATTTTTTTAAGTTTCCGTTAGTTTTCTTAACGGATTCGAAACAAAAGTGGAAAAGTGAAACAAAATGTAACTTTAGGTGGATTTCAACAAAAAAAAGAGAAGGAATTGTGTATTTTTTAAAAAAGTTATAAAAAACGGGTGGACGGTGGATATTTTCCTAATTTAATTTCCCACCAAAAATTTTAAAAAAATGGTGCAAAAATTTAAATAAATTCAATTTTAAATTTAATTATTTTTTACATTAAAATATTGTGTGATGAATATATGACTATGAAATACTATCATGAATTCATGACGGAAAATATTTTATCATAAATTAATGATAGTGACATAGATGACGGATGAACTGTCTATCATACACCCCCTTTATGATAGTTATTTCTCGTCATCTATTGCATATTTTCTTGTAGGGGTGTCCAAACCTAGATGGAAGAAAATCAAAGGTTCTGGAATTACTTGCAGCGTATGGAAGCCCAAAAACACCAATTTGCCATGTACATGAAGAGTAAAGATGCAGAATTTCCAGACTCATTGCTGCAACAATTTAAAATATGAAGAAGCTAAGGAAGTAGCTCCAGTAGACAAGGGTGAATATGCTACAATAGGAAAGGAGAGGGAAGGAGAGTCTGAGGAAGATTACCAACCAGAGCAAAAAGAAGTGGATGATGCTGAAGCAAAAACAGAAAGCTCAGAAGGGGAAGAGGAAGAAGAGGGAAACATAGAAGATGAAGACAAAGAGGAAGAACTCTCCAAGGTGACTGTTGACTGTTAGAAAATGTATATTTATAAAGGAGAAAATTGTCATTTTACATTTCAAGTCTTACTAACACCTTTACTTTTATATATTTAAGCTTCTTATGATTTAATTACCTGTATTTATTTTAATTAAGTATTTTATACATTTTATGTATTTTAGGAGCATCGTGGTCATTTCACAATGAACTAGAAATCAGACGGCAAAACATACATCACTTTTGAACTTAGGATAGTTGAAAACCTTAGGAGAAGCATAAAATGAAAAATATCACTGTTTACATGTACGATACTGTCCATGACGTGGCATTGACCGATGATGTAGCATTGACTAATGAGGTGTCACGATTCGATTGGACAAAATTTATATATACTGTTGATCAGTGATGTAGCAGCATGTTAGTGGACCAAAAATCAAGCGTACGGTACATGCATATACACAGGGTTATTTTCAACTAAACCGCATCACTGTTCAAGCTGGTTGACTAATCAAATTGCATAGTCAAACCGTGTCACTGTTTAAACCGCGTACTGTTAACTGATAACATGACGCAATCCTGAGCGTCCAATCTATTTTTAATTTGATGACCATGACTTACTCAATGTATCTATAAAAAAGAGGCATCCCCCCTGTAATTCGATATCTCTGAATCCATTTTTGGACTCCATTTTTTGTAATTCCTTCTCTATCTTATATTTTCTACGTATTTTAATAAATTTCTATTTTGTCCCTAGTTCAATTATGAGTAACTAATTTTCTTTCAAGCTTGGGTTGAAAGTGCAGTCTCAATATGTGTCATGGGCTTTATCTGGTAAATTTGCTTTCTCTTCCTCTCTAATTTTTGTGGATGATTTGACTTTTCATCAACAAATAATAATAATCTTGTCCAGATACCGCTCTGGTTTCACAAGCTCCCTAGTACAAGGTTATTATTATTTGGCACAATAAGCCCTTAGCACCGTATTGATTAGAGAGTATGGTTCATGAGATGTGGATTCCCCCCTCATGTTTTAATTGACACTAATAAGGAATTTTAGCCCATGATGCATGTTGAAGCGGATCCAGTTACCCAAGTGCTTCAATTATAATAGTTTCCACTTTAATTTGATTTCGACATTCTAATTTAAATTCTAAGATTGTCTAAATCACTTTCACCACAAATCCAACTATCCTCATAGAAAATCAATTCTTCACATAATTAAAATCCACCTCCTCGTGGAATCGACACTCATCACCACTAATCTATTCTACAATAGATTCGTGCACTTGCGAGTTCAATAAAATTTGCACAACAAGTTTTTTGTGCCGTTGCCGATGAGATAAGTTATTTTAATTCATAGAATTACTTTTTGTGAATAAGTTCTTTTAATTGTTTTCTTGTAATTTTTTAAAAAGAAAAAAGAAAAAAACGTGAATCTATATTTAGAGGTAAGAATTTCTTTTCTTTTTCTCTTCTTTAAAATTTTAAAATTTAATTTTCAATTTATTTTTCTTTGTAATTTTTTGTTTATCTTATTAATTATGTCACATATTTTTTTTAAGTATGTTTTTTATAGAAAGGTTGTAACAGCGTGATAAAGTTAGTACCGTAATTTCTCCTTCTTGTTTATTTTTATTAACTTTGTTCTTTTTTTTTTTTGTATTCATTGCATCTATGGTTGAAGGTCATTATTACCTAATCTTGAGCCTACAGACCTTGAACTTGAAAAAACACTTCGCACACACAAACACATTGTAATTAAAGATAAAAGTGAAATGGATTTGCAACAATAACAAGCACCACTAGAGAGGCCATTTAAGGACTACATTAGTCCCTTAGCTAATTTGAGCACATCATGCATAAAATACCACAATGTAGCTGCTAGGAGTTTTGAACTAAAACCTAGTGTGCTAAATTATCTCCCATCATTCTATGGCTTAGAAAATGAGGACCCATATAATCATCTGAATGATTTTCATGCTGTTTGTCAAACTTTTAAATATGAGAATTTTTCAGACGATGATGTTAAACTTAGATTATTCCCATTTTCTTTAAAAAATAGAGCTCGTTCATGGCTAAATACTTTGCCTACTAATAGTATTACATCATGGGAACAAATGGTAACAAAAATTTTGAATAAATATTTCTTAGTGCATAAAACCAATGGTATTCGCAAGAAAATTTTAGAGTTTACCCAAAGAGAAGACGAACAGTTTTTCAAAGCATGTGAGCGATTCAATGGGCTACTCTTGAAGATGTCTACATCATGGGTACGAGAAATTGCACCAATGCCAATACTTCTTGAAGGGATTATTGTCACATGTGCAAGAATGGCTAATGGCAACAAGCGGAGGAGATCTAATGTCAAAAAGTGCATTAGAGATTTGGGAATTCTTCCAGCGACAAGTAGATAATTCCCAACAATGGAGTCGATCACTCAGGAATCCAACTTCTGAAACTTTTCTTTTATTTATTTATCTTAACTTGTTCATTTTGCATTTTTTTGTTCTAGTGTATGCATGTGTAGTTTGTTTATTTTGTGTGCTTGTGGACATAACACATGAAAAGACTTTTTAAGCTCTGTCTTCAAATTGTCAATCTTACTAGCATCTTGGTCAACAATCAACATGTCATCTACATAAACCAAAAGAAGGATGAAATCATTATCACTAAAATTTTTCACAAAAACACAATGGTCGCCCATAGTCTTACTGAAACCATAATTCTACATAAAAGAATCAAACTTCGTGTACCACTGCCTTAGTGCCTGTTTCAGCCCATACAAATTTTTTTTTAACTTGTACACAAATTCTTCTTTGCCTTTGACACTAAACCCTTTTTTTTCTCCATGTATATTTCATTCTCCAAGTCACCGTGCAAGAAAGCTATCTTTACATCAAGCTGTTCAATCTTCAAGTTGAAGCTAGCTACTAATCCCATAATAAGTCGGATAGACGACATCTTCACCACAGGAGAAAATATTTCTTCAAAATCAACACATTTCTTATGATCGAAACCCTTCACAGCCAATCTAGCCTTATTTTGATATTGTGAGTAATTTTCAATCTTCAACTTGTAAACCCATAAGTGTGGTTCTCATTCAAGGTTTTCATTTCCTTTTGCATGGTTTTAACCCACTCACTCTTATACTGGTGAGATATGGCTTATTCAAAACATTCTGGCTCCCTTTCATATATAAGCATCACATACTCATGTAAAGAATATCTAGTGGAAGGTCGTTATTCTCTGGTGGATCTCCTTAATATTGGCTCAACTGGTAGTGCAGGTGGTTTTGGAGGTGCCTAGTAAACTGGTTCGACTAGACCATCATTATTATCCTCTCCAGCTCTCCTATGATCATTATGAATTACAAACAGAGAATCTTGCTGGTTTACATGACGCAAAGTAGATCAATAGGAGGTGCACTTTATTTTGTAACTTTTATTAATGACCTTTCTAGAAAAGTTTGAGCTTTTGCTTTGAAATCTAAAGATCAGGTGCTTGATAAATTTAAGTTCTTCCATGCTTATGTTGAAAGAAGGACGTGAAGAAAATTAAAATGCGCCAGGGCAGATAATAGTTGTAAGCACAGAGGACCATTTGAGCAGTATTGCAGATCCCATGGAATAAGACTTTAGAAGATTGTACAAAAAATCTCGCAATTGAGTGGTGTTGTAGAAATGATGAACAGAACAGTTGAAGAGAAGGTCAAGTGTATGCTTTCTGATGCCAAGTTTTCTAAACCTTTCTGGGTAGAGGCTATACATATTGTATTTAACTTGATTAACCTTTCTCATTCCACTCTATTATATGGCAATGTACCTAAGAGAGTTTGGACAGTGAAAGATGTTTTTTATAAACATTTGAGAGTGTTTGGTTGCAGACTATATGTTCACATCCCTAAAGATGAGAGATCGAAACTTGATGATGAAGTCAAAGAATGCATTTTCTTAGGCTATGGGCATGAAGAACTTGGGTACAGATTATGGGATCTAATGACAAGAAAATTGATCAGAACTAGTGAGTCGTGTTTCTAGAAGATCTGATAGTTGGCAATGTAGAGAAAAGTGATTAGTCTCAGTCATCTCCAGAGATTCCTATTATTTCAACATCAGTTTCTCCACTTATAATTTATAATGATCATGATCAGTTGGAGAGGAAAATAATGATGGTCTAGTGGAACCAGTTGACAAGGCACCTCTGGAACCACTTACACCACCAGTTGAGCCAGAATTAAGGAGATCCATCATAGAACGATCACCTTCCACCAGATATCCTCCACATGAGTGTGTCATGCCTACAGATGAAGGAGACCCAGAATGTTTTAAAGAAGCCATGTTTCACTAGTATAAAAGTGAGTGGGTTAAAGCCATGCAAGAAGAAATGAAATCCTTGAATAAAAACCACACTTATAACTTAGTAAAGCTTCCTAAATGAAAGAGGGTATCGAAGAACAAATGGGTTTATAGGTTGAAGACTGAAAATAACTCACAACATAAGCTTGCAAAAAGTGTATTTACTCGTAAAGTAGTGGATTATTACCTGCTGCTTACATTGGTTTCACTGACCCGAAATCAGATCCATAACTTTCTCCATGGGTCGACCCGTGCAATGCATTGACCTACTCATTTGGACCACTGATCACTCTTGATCTAAGCATTGATTCTTTCATATCATTAGATTTTGACCAAATCATTGATTATGTTCATCCACATTTTACAAAATATTGTTTACCCTTAGATTTGCCTATTTTGACCATGATCGAATGCTTTTAAAGTAGCCACATCATCTAAATTTTGAACCTTTGATTATGGATGATCCAACATTCATATCTGCTCCAAATTTAATATATAAGTTAATCATAATGAGCCCTAAGAGATGAGACGGTCTAGCAAAAAAGAAGAAAAAAAAGGGGCTATGGTTCAATATTGAATTGAAGACATACAATTATCTTGGGCATTTATTTTGGGGAACATTTTAGTGAGTGGCTAATATTTTTATTACCAATTTTTTTTTTTAGCCATAGGTTTTAAACAAATATTTTTAAGGGTTAGAGGCTATAGTTTAGGTTGGGGTTTTTGAGTGAATACTTACTATTTTAATGTTAAACACCAAAAATCAAATAAACTTTAATTTTCTTCGCTCATTTTCTGCATTAGTCAAGCTCTCAGAAGCTATTTTCTTTTTTTAAACTTGGTCTTGCTAAATTTGTGAGGACCATGAGCTTGACCCAATGAGATTTTGATGTGAGGTGCTTACAGGTGCAATGCCTTGCAAGTATTCTTGATTCATTGTAAAATTACATTACTTTCATAGTGAATTGTTCATCTACACTTGGAAATAATAATTTTGATGTAGGATGGTTGCATATTATGATCGGGGTGTCTACCGGAGGACATAACTCGGGCTACAAGTGTTTGTTCCGCCACATGCTCGAGCAAAAAATTCCACTTCTTTATTGGCCATTCTTCAATTTTAAGACATTATCCTATTTTTCTTATTTCTTCTAGGATTTTGTTTTTTAGTATTTGGATTCATACACCATGTATTTCCCTTTTCTTATTTAGTTTAGAAGAATTTCACTATGAAATAATATTTCATATTTTCCTATTTTGCTAAATTCACAATATTTAGGGTTAGGAATTATATAAAGGGTCCAAAACCCTAGCTTTGTTAATTCAGACTTATTCAATAAATTTCATTATTCAAAAACTTTTGTTTCTTTATCTTTCAACCTTAAACGTTTTCATTTCATTAGTTGGCATCAGAGCATGTTCGCTTGTCATCATGGTACGACCACACGAACAATAGAGCAACTGCCCTAAAGACGATGATCAAGGGATGCAACCACAGACCATGGAGGCTATTAGACAGGCTGCCGCAGAAGTAGCCTTGCATGCAATGAAGGATGTCCATAACTCAAGATTAGTGGCGATAGAGCGGACAATCGCGAGTCTTAGGCTTTCTGTAGATGAAAACTGAGAAGGAAGTCAATAGGAAAGAGTTAAACACGAGGAAGAATATAAAGGTGTCAATCATGGTGAACAGCCTGAAGATTTCAACCATGTAGAGATACTTTAGGGGATCAATCATGAAATAAAACCTCAAAGCATCAATAACAATTCTTGATCATGCGTAATGAATGTAGTGCACATGCGTGAAGTGTTAGGAAGCAATTCTTAAGAGGAATAATTTTTGGACAAAGATAGGACGTGCATAAGGAGTTTATATCACAAGATTAATGTTAATATTCTAGATTTTTAAGTTAGGATGCATGTCAAGAAATTTTAAGATTGGATATTATAACTCTATGAAATGAAAGTTATCATGGCACTTTTAGACTTAAATCAATAATACTTAGAGAGTAAATGAGGTGTTTTCATTGTATTTTTGTTACATTTTATATAAACATTCATTTTAATTTAGTCTTAATAAAATTTGCTTGATTTAGAGTAATTCACGCCCAAATTGGGTGCTTAATTGTAGGTGTTCAAAAGCTTATCTTTCACAAAAGGGATGTTGTTGCAACAGGCTCACAAAAATAAGGAAGAACATGGCTACATAAGAATTGAAATAAAATTTGGAATAATGTGGTGTTGTAGCCGTTGCTGGAGCAGCCATTGCTGTAGCAATCCTAGAACAACGGCATAAAAAATTTAACACCGGATGTATATAAAATCGATATCTGCAGTTTCCTAATATGACTTATGTGTGTCCTAAGCTTCGATTTACCCTAGTTTTTATATGTAAAAAGAGCACGCATCATATGAAAAAAGGGCGGCAAATTAACATTGGAGAAATCAAAGGGGAAAAGAAAACAAAATCAGAATTGACGGGAAAGCAAGTCTGCACCAGTGAAGATAAACAAGTAGAGCTATTATGGATTCAATTTTCATCGTTCTTTACTTGTTCCTTCACTTACTCTTTGATTGAACCGATATATTTCATGGATGATATTTTGCTGTTTGTTTTTCTTTTTCAAAGTATGAACTAAATTTGATTGTAGTTGAGTGAGAAACAATCTAAATGGGTTTTTGACTGTTCTTATGAGTTGCTGGGAGATTGCTATAGTATTTTACTCTAATAGCTATTATTATAATCATTATTTTGGTTGACCACCCATTTAATGGATCAAGTTAAGATAGAGTCTCAAATGGGCTTGTCTTAGTATAAATTATTATAGTAATACTTGATCTTAATTTTTAAGTTTCCTGTAATAAGATTACTTGAGTCCCAAAAGGGCTATATTTGAGTTAAGATTTGTGAAGAACTAGACATAGGAATTCACCTTATAGGGTAGAGAGAGTGTATGCTCATAATGTCATACTGTAAATGGGTTAACAACTGGTCATTGTTAGAGTGCTTAAAGGTATGAGAAATCTGATAAGTGACAACTGAGGATGCAAAATAATTATGCCCAGTGCTGTAAGAATTGTTGTAGCAACGGGTATTAATTTAGACAAAACAGTCAGTCCATGAAGAGAGTTTGATCACTTAGCTACCTTATTCCCATTGAAATCTTTTCACGCAATTTATTTAATTTATTTTATTATTGCATTGATTTGTTTTCTTTTTCTTTTATTGCCTATTTCCTAGTAATTCTCTTTTAATTATAATCTTTTTAGAACAAAAGAAGTTTGTACTATCGTGATTGTTGTAGCCTTTCTAGTAACATCAATCCTTGTGGAGACAATTTCGAATATTCATCACTTTATTATTTGTTGTGTTCACTTGCACATTGACATCAATACCAATTGAGTTAAAAAATAATCAACAAATTTTTAGCGCCGTTGCCGGGGATTGATTGTTTATTTTCAAAGTGTAAAGTCAATCTTGACAGTGCCAACTTGATCTAATTCGTTCTATTTATTAACATATCAACACTTCCATGCGCAAAAATAGATATGTGGAATTTCAAATTGATCTTGAGATTGAAAGGACTGTAAGGAGACTGCGAAGAGAGCAAAAAAATTCAAAAACTGTTTCAGAAATGGATAATCTGCAAAATGTGGGAAACTTGGATCCTCATAGGCCACTATAACCTATCAATGTTCAACAGGGGCAAAATGAGCATGTTAATCAGAGACAACCAGGCAACAATAATATCATTTACATGGTAGATAATAGAGACATGGCTATAAGAAATTATGCTGTGTTAACTCCTCAAGTTGTATATCCTAGAATAGTAAGACCTGAAGTGGAAGTCGCTTACATTGAACTTAAACCAGTGATGTTTCAAATGATACAAACAGTGGGCCAATTTAATGGACTGCCATCTGAAGATCCTCATCTCCATCTTATGTTGTTTTTGGAAGTAAGCGATGCTTTTAAAATTGTTGGAGTAACACATGATGCTTTAAGACTAAGGCTTTTTCCTTACTCCTTAAGAGATCGAGCTAGAGCATGGTTGAATTCATTACCTTCCGATTCCATCACTACATGAAATGACTTGGCTAACAAATTCTTAATGAAATATTTTCCACCAACCAAGAATGCAAAATTACATAATGAGATCTCTTCCTTTCACCTACTTGAAGATGAGAGTTTGTATGAGGCTTGGGAGAGATTTAAAGAGTTGCTCAGAAGGTGTCCTCATCATGGCATTCCTTGCTGTATACAGATATAAACCTTTTACAATGGGTTGAATCCAAGTACGAGATTGATGGTTGATGCTTTAGTAAATTGAGCTTTGCTATCTAAACTTACATTGAAGCTTATGAAATTTTGGAGAGAATTGCCAACAATAATTATCAGTGGGCATCAACTAGACAGATAGCAGTGAGAGGAGCAGCGGGGGTATATAATATAGATGCAATTACAACATTATCAACACAATTAACTTCATTGACTAACATGGTAAAAGCCATGACTTCTACGCCTACAGCAGTAAAGCAAGTTCTTGAACTGTCTTGCGTGTATTGTGGTGAGGAACATGTATTTGACAAATGTCCAGGAAATACAGCATCAATAAACTATGTGGCAAATTCAACCGACAGCCTCAAAATAACCCATACTCAAATACTTACAACTCTGGATAGAAACAACACCCAAATTTCTCATGGAGCAATCAAAATCAAAATGCTCTAGTATTGAGTAGACCAAACAGAAATACTCAACCACCTGGTTTTCATTAGCTGAATCAAGGGGAAAAACTCACTAACCATGATCCCCTTACTTAATTGGAAACACTGATTGAGAAATACATTGCAAAGAATGAATCAATTGTGCAAAGTCAAGTTGTATATTTAAGAAACCTAAAAAACCAAATTAGACAACTTGCCACAACAATAAGTAGCAGATCTTAGGGAAGTTTACCTAGCAATACAAAAGATCCAAGAAGAGAGAGAAAAGAACACTGTAAACTAATCAACTTAAGATCTGGAAAAAATGTTGATATCCCTGTTGATGTGACTAAAAAAAAGGTTGGAACTTAACTCCTCACAAGAATCACCTCAAGATAAAAGAATATTACAGCAACCCAACCATCAAGATACTGGAGCTAGTGGTCAAGCTACAGCAACCATAGAAGGGGATCAACTAATAAATGCTGAAGAAAAAGTTGCAACACTAGTGGTGACAACTTACAATAAATCAAATTATTAGAGATTGGTACCTCTTGAAACTGCCCAGCAATTTAGGCATCCACCTCATTTACCAGAGAGATTCCAGAAACAAAAACAAGACAACTTTTTTAGTAAATTCCTAGAAGTGCTGAAGCAATTACACATCAATATACCTTTCGTGGAAGAATTGGAGAAAATGCCTAATTATGTGAAATTTCTAAAAGATATCTTGGCAAGAAAAAAAAGGTTGGGAGAATTTGAAACTATTTTTTTAACATATGAATGCAGTCACATGCTTCAAAGTAAGATCCATAAACAATTGAAGGATCCAGAAAGATTTACAATACCATGTTCTATAAGAACTAAGTACAATGGCAAAGCACTTTGTGACTTTGGAGACAATATTAATCTGATGCCATTATATGTATTTCACCAATTGGGAGTAGAAGAGTGCAGGCCAACAACAGTACTCTGCAATTAGCTGACAGATCCCATGTATACCCTGAAGGAAAGATTGAGGATGTATTGGTGAAGATTGACAAATTCATCTTTCCAGTAGATTTCATTGTACTAGACTTTGAGGCTGATAAAGAGGTACCAATTATACTTGGGAGACCTGTCCTAGCAACCGAGAAGACTCCGATAGATGTGCAAAAGGAGAGCTCACAATGAGAGTAAATGACCAACAAGTCACCTTTAATGTATTAGAAGCCATGAAGAACCCTGATGAAGTAGAAGATTGCAATTTCCTGAGTGTTATGGATCTTACTATAGCAGACAAAATAAATTGATGTTGCAGTAATATAGTTAACGAAGTTGCCACCTTTGAACGCTTTGAAAAATAAGATGTTACAGCAAATCAGATAGATTGGATGGGAGAAAGGCAATCTAACAGACATAGCAGATTTATTGAACCTCTAAATCTTTCAGACAGGAAAGTAAAGGCAACTTTACCATCTATTGAATCACCTCCCACTTTTGAATTAAAATTGTTACCTTCATATTTGAAATGTGCTTATATTGGTCAGAACAATACACTTCTTGTAATCATTTCATCTACTTTGGATGCAGATCAAGAAAGAAGCCCGGTAGATGTGCTTGGGAAACACAGAAAAGCAATAAGATGGATTATGCCAGACATTAAAGGGATCAACCCATCTATATGCATGCATAAAATTCTATTAGAGGACTACTGCAGTAATTCAGGAGAGCAATATAGAAGGTTAAATCACATTATGAAAGAAGTTATGAAAAAAGAAATCATTAAATGGTTGGATGCTGGGATCATACACTCGATATCAGATAGTTCATGGGTAAGCCCAGTTCAATGTGTTCCAAAGAATTGAGGAATAACAGTGATAACAAATGAAAAGAATGAACTTATTTGTACAAGAACAGTGACTGGATGAAGGATATATATGGATTATAGGAAGCTCAATAAAGCCACACGGAAGGATCACTTCCCACTTCCATTTATAAATTAAATGTTGGACAGACTTGTTGAAAAACAATATTATTGTTTCCTAGATGGGTATTCAGGTTACAACCAAATCGCTATAAACCCAAAGGATCAGGAAAAGACTACATTTACTTATCCTTATGGAACTTTAACCTTAAGAATGATGCCCTTTGGTTTGTGCAATGCACCAGCAACTTTTCAGAGATGTATGATATCTATTTTTTCGGATATAGTGGAGAAAACATTAGAAGTCTTCATGGATGATTTCTCTATCTTTAGAAAGAAATATACTGATTGTTTACACAACTTGTAAGAAGTTTTTAAAAGATGTGAGATGACTAACTCAGTACTCAATTAGGAAAAATACCACTTCATAGTGCAAGAAGGCATATTGTTGAGTCATAAGGTGTCCAAGAATGGCATTAAGGTAGATAAAGCGAAGATAGAAGTGATATATAAACTGCCACCTTCCACTTCAATCAAAGGGATTAAAAGAGTTTTGGATCATGCTAGATTTTACAGAAGATTCGTAAAAGACTTTTCCAAAGTAGCTAAACCATTATGCTCATTGTTAGAACATGACAAGCCTTTTCATTTTGATAAAGATTGTCTTGAAGCCTTTGGAGAATTGAAGAAAGCTTTTATCACTTCACCAGTAGTTATAGCACCAAATTGGACTCTACCATTTGAGCTGATGTGTGATGCTAGTGACCATTTTGTTGGGGCAGAGGAAGAATAAAGTTTCCACTCTATATAATATGCCAGCAAAACTCTTACTCAAGCTCAGATTAATTACACCAATATAGAGAAAGAGTTGCTAGTGGTAGTATTTGCTTTCGTTAAGTTTAGAGCTTACTTGGTGGGTATTAAAGTGACAGTGTACACAGATCATGCAGCCATCAAGCACCTAATCTCAAAGAAGGATGCTAAATCAAGATTAATGTGATGGATCTTATTGTTTCGGGAGTTTGATTTGGAAATTAAAGATTGAAAGGGAACTAAAAATCAAGTAACAGACCATTTGTCTAAGCTAAAAGCATACACAAGCACATTGATAAAAAAAGACATCACTGAAACTTTTCCTAATGAACAACTGTTAATAATACAACAGGCACAGATGCTGCAGCAATCAGGATCTCCATGGGGTGCAGATTTTGCTAACTACTTAGTAAGTAGATTGTTACCACCTGAGTTGAAGTTTCAGCAGAAAAAGAAATTTCTTCATGATGTTAGAAGCTATCAGTAGGATGACCCATATTTGTATAAGTTATGCTCAGATCAAATAATATGAAGATGTGCTTCAGAGGAAGAAATTCCTCATATACTGGAATCTTGCCATTTTGCAGCATATGGAGGATATTTTAGTTGTCACAGAACAGTTGCTAAGGTTCTACAATCAGGTTATTACTGACCTTCTATTTTTAAAGATGCTTATGAGTTTGCTAAATGTTGTGACATGTGTCAAAGGACAAGAAACATAACTAAAAGACATAAAATCTCATTGACGAACATTTTGGAAGTGGAGATTTTTGATATATGGGGAATAGACTTCATGGGTCAATTTCCACCATCCTTTGGAAACTTATATATTGTGGTTGTTGTGGATTATGTGTCCAATTGGGTAGAAACTGTAGCATTACCTATCAATGATGCTAGGGCAGTAGTGAAAATTCCTTCATAAAAGTATTTTTTTTCCAAGTTTAGCACTCCACGAGCAATTATTAGTGATGAGGGTACTCATTTCTACAACAAAGTATTTGCTGCAGCTATGGTGAAATATGGAATCAAGTATAAAATAACAACAACAGTTAATCGAATGGCCAGGCAGAAGTGTCTAATAAGGAGATTAAGAAGATCCTAAAAAAAGTTGTGAACCCATCAAGAAATGATTAGTCCTTATGCCTAGATGACTCCCTATAAGCTTACAGAACAGCATACAAGACACCATTAGGCATGTCTTCCTACCAAATTGTGTATGGGAAAGCTTTCCACTGGCCACTCAAGCTAGAGCACAAAGCATATTGGGCACTGAAGCAATTAAATTGGGATATACATGTTGTAGAAGAGCAAATGAAACTTCAACTATGTGAGCTTGATGAATTGCGGCTATTCTCGTATGAAAATGCAAGAATCTATAAAGAGAGAACAAAACACTAGTATGACAAACACATTTAATACAGGAAATTAATCACTGGTCAACAAGCTCTACTCCATAATACGAGATTAAGACTATTTCTAGGAAAGTTGAAATCTAGATACTTTGGACCTTTCAAGCTGCTCAAAATCTATCCTCATGGGGTTATTGATCTCTTAGATGAAAAGACAGACCAGGATTTCAAAGTTAATGGACATAGAGTTAAGCATTACATGCATTCAGCTACAGATTGTTCAAAGGAGTTCTTACTCCTTAGAGAATCGGCATTATGAGCACTCAAGTAAGGTATGGCTGAAGGACCTTAAATCAAGCATTCGATGGGAAGCAACCCATTGATGAGGCAGTCATTTCGAATGACATGGACCCTCCATGGTTTTTTCATAGCATTTTTTTATTTATTATTATCTTTATTCAGCTACATATTGCTCAAATGAGGTCTTACTCCTTAGAAAACCGGCATTATGAGCACTCAAATAAGGTCATGCTTAAGGACCTTAAATTAATCGCTCAATGAGAGGTAACCCATTGTTGAAGCAATCATTTCGAATGAGATGGACCCTCCATAGTTTTGTCATAGATTTTTTTTATTACTATCTTTATTCAGGATGGTTTAACTTTTATCCCTTTTTTCTACAAAAAAAATGCCCATTCACGCACTTATTGAAATTGGAAGCCACGTGTCAGCAGCTATTTGAGGAGAGTGTGTAACCGTTGCTAGAGCACACAATTGGGTTCTGCAACAACCAATATTACTGTTATAGTAACTTAATCACGAAGCCTCTCACTTTACCGCTGTATATAATATGTGACAGATGGTTGGGTGGATTTGGATAGAAATTGAGGAAGAATATCTCTTACATTAATGCATTAATTTCTCTTGTCTATTTTTATGGGATAGGCTTAATAAATTAAAAAACTCTTCCCTGATTTATCTCTTTTACCGGATTTGTTTTCATTTATTTCCACCTATATAAAGGTGTCACTATTCATATTGACCTCTAACACTATTTTCTTTCCCTTTCGTAGTTGCGACTCTAGTACTTAATAACCTTTTCTTCTCATTTCACTCTTGGGCATACTACTATCGAAATCTTACTATTATCGCAATGCCAAGGCACAAAAGGACAGCCAACCGACTAAAAGATCCCTCGCGATTCCAAAGTTACCGTACGGAAGAAAAGTATGAAGAATTTGTTAAACCGCGCAAGATTCTGGAAAAAAAAAAGTGTTTCAGTTCCCACCTCAACCCTCAGGAATTGTGCAATCATTATACAATGTTGTAGCAAAGTGCGGGTGGCTGGAGTTTTGTAACCACCTGCGAGACCCTGTGTGGCCATTAGTGAAAGAATTTTATGCCAATGTGGTAAGCCTTGGTTAGCACAATATTTGGTTAAAAAAATCGCTTGTTCCCTTAGATTCTCGAGTTATAAATGCTTTCTATAATTTACTTTCTGAAGTTAATTGCGAGTATGCCAAATTGCTTGACAAATTAACCCCACAAAGATGGAACAAAATTTTTACAACACTTACCGTAAATGGTGCATATTGGGCTAATGAAGAAGGGCATGTGGTTAATAGAATAGATTTGACACCTATTGCTAAGGTGTGGGTGAAATTTCTAAAATCTAGACTTATGCCAACCACTCACATCACTACTGTTTCACAAGAAAGGCTAGTAATGTTGTATGTTATTATTAGAGGGTTACTTATAGATGTGGGAAGCATTATAGAAAAAGAAATTCGGGACTGTGCCATGAAAAACCACAAACCAGCAGCCTTGTTATTTCCTTCACTCATCACCAGCATCTGTGTGATATCAACAGTTTGCCTTGATGCAAAAGATGAACATGTCAAGAATAATGGTGCCCTCACTGTACGTACTATCGAAAGATTGCTGGTGAAGTTGCTGGAGCCCCATCTGAACCAACTGCTGTAATAGGGGTAAGAAGAGTTATTAGGTTATAACAGAGAATCCAAGCACTGAGCACCAGCATCACTGAATGTGCTAAAGCCCAGCAGAGGGAAAACAATTAGTTTTAGAGCTATTTACAGCACTTGGAAAACCACCTACACCAATTTTTTGTATATATGAGAAGTACCCACCGAAATTTTCCTGATTCATTGCTCCAGCAATACAATTTTGATACCAATACTATAGAAGCTCCAGTAGAAGTTAGGGAAGAAGCTATGACACAAATAAACCAAAGGAAGAAGCTGAAGTAGAACCGCAAGTAGAGGCTGAAACAGATGTTGATGACGAATCTGACAAACCAAAAGAAGAAGGTGTCAAGTCTGCAACTGACAGTTCCCTGATAAAGGAAGACGAGCCTAAGAAAGAACTCGAGGAACCCCCAGCCAAGACCTCCTCTAAATAAATAAAAAAAATCATAAAAAAAGAGGTCGATGAACCAGCAGAGGAGCCTTTTATTCCAGTCCTTTCTAAAAAGGGAAAAGAAAAAGTAATCATCCATTCTACCTCTAACAATAAAGCCGAGCAAATTGATGCAGAGCTGGAAGCTGTAATAACCAGAGTTACTCGTACACCCACATAGACAAAACAATACTTGATATCATTGCTACAATCACAGCTAAAGGATATGCAGCCGAACCCCCAGCTCCAGTTCCTTCACAAAAAACTCCCAACAAACTTATTCTTGCTAGTCCTAAAGGACCCAGCAAAAGGAAAGGGGGCACTTCTAGAGTCGTTACTGCAGCAGATACACCAGAAAAAAAAGGACCAGATATGTTTCATCCAGGCAGGCTGCACCAACTACAACTCCTCCCATTAGCCCATTGCAGAAAAAGAAAAAGACGTTGCCAGTTGCTTCACTGCAAGAATCCCCTAAGGAACGGCTGCAGAGCGCATCTAAAAGGCACTGAAGCATTGCACTTTATTGTAGCAATACCCCAGCAACATGGGAGTACCCCCACCTGCTCGTTTCTTTAAATTTTTTTCTTTCTTCTGAAAAACTTTTCTTGCATCTAATTTTAAATTTCTGATTCATTTTGCATGTCCTTTTTATTGTAAACATGTCTAGTTTATATGGTTTTCTCTTGTGTGTTTGTGAAGATACAACACCTCTCAAGTTTGGGGGGTTGTGTTTCTATTTGCATGTGTTATGCCTGTGTTGTGTGTTGTGTGAGCTCTGTTATCTAATATGTGTGTATGGATTTGAAGACCTAATAAAGATAAATTGAGTGTTTATGAGAATGCCAAGTAGAGATAGCTATAGATGGAGGTTGAAATTATGTCCTCACACTTAGACTTTGATTGAGTTTTATGAGAATGTTGTAACAAAGCCAAGAAAACTAAAAGCAGTATAATATCTAAAGTTAGGGGAAAATTTTGGTTGAATTGTGCTCATTATGAAATAAATTTGGCTCCAATGGCTCAAGTTGCTGAGTAACCAGGGCTGAGTATGTACCCCATATGCAGACTTGAGTCCAAAGGCAACATGAGTTATGAGCATTGCTGTAGCATCTATGGTGTTCTAAAAAAAAAAGTCCTCTGTCTAGGATATTGAGTAGCCATGTCTATTCATGAGCCCCATGTTTAGCCTTGAGTTAAAAGATATCTTTAGATAAGACTATGCTATGAATATTGCTACAGCAACTCTGATCTATACATTGATTGAGTAATTGGGTGTCATCATTACAAGCGATCGACATTCACATGAAAAGTAAATGTTACAGTAAAGAGGGTTAAGTGCTCGTATGTTCTAAAAAAACCATTTTTTTTTTGTTATTGTTATAGCACAGTTTGAGATTGGGTGATTTCGGTTCCCCTATATGTGAATATATTTGTTTTCTACCTCTGAATTATAGGCAATGTCTTTGTAATGTTGTAGCACCTCTAGAACTTGATCAAAGTGGCACACACACACTCTGGATAGAATGAGGCCTAAGTCTAAAACTTGAACTGCTATGGCAATTTTTTATGATTAAGAGTGTGATCTGAGGGTGGAAGAATCCTTGCAAATTTTATGACAGAGCTAAGGTATTTGTTGCATGATTGTGTGATTGAAGAGTTAGTGTTGTTGTCATTACTTGAGGACAAGTAATGGTTTAAGTTTAGATGTGTGATAACTCTATGAAATGAGAGTTATCATGGAACTTTTAGACTTAAATCAATTATACTTAGAGAGTATATGAGGTGTTTTCATTGTATTTTTGTTATATTTTGCATAAACATTCATTTTAATTTAGTCTTAATAAAATTTACTTGATTTAGAGTAATTCGTGCCCAAATTGTGTGCTTAATTGTAGGTGTCCAGAAGCTTATCTTTCACGGAAGGGATACTGTTGCAACAGGCAAAAATGAGGAAGAACATGGCTACATAAGAATTAAAACAAAATCTGGAACAATGTGATGCTGTAGCCAATGCTGGAGCAGCTATTGCTGTAGCAATTCTGGAACAACGATATAAAAAATTTAATGTGGGATTTATGTAGAATCGATATCTATAGTTTCCTAATCTGACTTATACATGCCCTAAGCTTCAGTTTACCCTAGTTTTCAGATATAAAAAGAGCACGCATCATATGAAAAAAGGGAGGGAATTAACATTGGAGAAATCAAAGGGAAAAAGAGAACAAAATCAGAATTGACGAGAAAGCAAGTCTGCACCAGTGAAGATAAACCAGCAGAGCTATTGTGGATTCAATTTTCATCATTCTTTACTTGTTACTTTACTTACTCTTTGATTAAATCGATATATTTCATAGATGATATTTTGTTGTTTGTTTTTCATTTTCAAAGTGTGGACTAAATTTGATTATAGTTAAGTGACAAACAATCTAAATGGATTTTTTATTGTTCTTATGAGTTGATGTAAGATTACTATAGCATTTTATTCTAATAGCTATTATTATAATCATTATTTCGGTTGACCACCGATTTAATGGTTCAAGTTAAGATAGAGTCGCAAAAGAGCTTGTCTTAGTTGAAATTATTAAAGTAATATTTGATCTTAATTTAAGTTTCTTGTAATAAGATTACTTGAGTCCCAAAAGGGCTATATTTGAGTTAAGATTTGTGAAGAACTAGACGTAGGAATTCACCTTATAGGGTAGAAAGAGTGTATGCTCATAATGCCATACTATAGGTGGGTTAACAACTGGTCATTGTTAGGGTGCTTAAAAGTATGAGAAATATGATAAGCGACAGCTGACGATGCAAAATAATTATGCCCAGTGTTGTTTGAATTGATGTAGCAATTGGTGTTAATTTAGACAAAACAATTAGTCCATGAAAAGAGTTTGATCACTTAACTACCCGATTTCCATTGAAATCTTTTTACGTAATTTATTTAATTTTTTTATTACTGCATCGATTTGTTTTATTTTTTTATTGTCTATTTCGGTAGTAATTCACTTTTAATTAGAATCTTTTTGGAACGAAGGAAATTTGCACTATCGTGATTGTTGTAGCCTTTCTAGTAATATCAATCCCTGTGGAGACGATCTTGAATATTCATCACTTTATTACTTGTTGTGTTCACTTGCACATTGACATCAATAGCAATTGAGTTAAAAAATAACCAACATATATAGAGATTCCCCTTTAAAAGTGGATTAAGTTTAAGGCATTTAAATTAAAGGGCACAACTTCAGTATTGTAGCAACACATACAAAACTGAAAGTGAGTTGCGAGTAAATCATTTATTAAGTCATGGCCTAGAATACAAGGGATGACAAAAGAATGTTTCCTGCCAGTAGATTACCAATAGCACTTGTATTTCAAATATCGAAATCCTAGACATGGAAACATAGTGCAGATGAATACACAAATGAATTTTATAATCTTCATAAAAGAAATAATACGGATGAACTTGAATTTCGGACAATTACGAAATATATTAGCAGATAGAAACAAGAGATACAAGATGAGATAGTGGATATGATTTGGTACTTAGGCTCGATAGTCGCTAGGGCTAAAAAATTAGAAGAAATGAGGCAGTGAACTATTTTTATAACTCAACTACGATAACTCATTGGTGTGTAAAATACACCAATTGGTCTTGAGGTTGAGAACAAGCAGAAAATATAGGTTGGAAGTAGTCAGATGCAACAACCACCATAGTAATAGCTAAGGCAGTAGCCACCCAAATAGCAGCAACCACCTAGACAGGAGTAAAACAACCCATATGCGGAGCCTATGCTAAACAAGTATTTGAAGTGTAGAGAGCTAGGCCTTTGACCGAGTGACTATCTTCCAAAAAATTTAAATTTAGTAGAGGCTGAAGTCAATGAGATAGGTGCAGATGTTGTTAAAGATGGGGATGACGAAAAAGCTTTGGAGTTGGTGGTAGATGAAGGTGAGATGCTGAATTGTATTGTGCAAAAAGTTTTATTAGCATTAAAATTTAAAGAGGAACAATTAGCAAAACAAGATTTTCCGACCAGGTGTCACTATTAGTGATGAGGTATGCAACGAGTTAATTGATAGTGACAACAATGAGAACATAGTTTTGAAGGCATTAGTTAAGATGATAGGACTTAACATCCAGCACTTTACAAAATGGGATGGATAAAGAAAGGGACTAAAACACGAGTAACAGAGGTGTGTCGTGTTCCACGCTCCATCAGGAAGATTTATAAGAATGATGTGGCATGCGATGTAGTGGATGTGGATACGTGTCATCTGTGATTAGGCAAACCTTAGAAGTCTGATATTGGTGCAGTCCACAGACAAGAGGATAATGTGTATGAGTTTTGGTATAATTGTAAAAATGTATGTTTAGAGCCTTTAACGAACAAAAAGAAGAATTCCAAGTAGAAGGAAAGATCTTTCTGAATATTATGAAGGGATATTTAAAGAAAGATTAGGATGATTACAAAAAGCTACAAAAAAAAAAGATGAATTCGAGATGAAAATTATTTCTGAATAAGTGTAGCCATTGTTAGTTGAATTAGCTGATATTACAACAGCATAGATGCAGCATCATCTAGACTTAGTTCCTAGTGCAAGTTTTCCTAACTTGCCCCCTATTGCATGAGCCCTTATGAGCATGCGATCTTATAATGATAGGTTGATGAGTTGTTGTGGAAGGGGTTTATTCGTGAGAGTATAAGTCCATAAATTATCCAAACTTTATTAGTGTCGAAGAAATATGGGAGTTGGCATATGTGTGTGACAGTAGGCAAATTAACCAAATTATGGGAAAGTATCAATTTCCCATTCCATCCTTTCAAGATTAGTTAGACTAATTGAATTATGCTTGGGTTTTCTCAAAGATAGACATGGATAGTAGATATCATCATATCATAATTGAAACTGGTGATGAGTGGAAGGCAACATTCGGGATAAAAGAAGGTTGTATAATGTTGTGCAAATTTTATTAAACTCGCAAGCGCAGGAATCTGTTGTAATATAGATTAATGGTGACGAGTGTCGATCCCACGAGGAGGTAGATTTTAATTTTATATAGAATTAATTTTGTAAATGGGTGGTTGGATTTGTGATGAAAGTGGTTTGGATTATGTTAAAACTTAAATAAAAATGACGAGAATAAATTCTAAAATTGGAATTGAAATGGCAAGAATTAATTGAAGAGAATTCTATTAAATTGACATACTTGGGTATCTGGATCCGTATCAACATGCATCATGGGCTAAATATTCCTTATTAATACCAATTAAATCATAAGGGGGGAATCCACACCTCATGAACCACGCTCTAATAAATATGGTGCTAAGGGCTTATCGTGCCAAATAATAATAATCTTATACTAAGGAGCCGGTGAAATTAGGGCAGTACTAGACAAGATTAGTATTATTTGTCGACGAGAAATCAAAACATCCACAAAAACTAGAGGGGAAGAGAAAATAAATTTACCAAATAAAGTCCATGACACATGTTGAGATTTCACCTTCAATCTAAGCTTGAAAGAAAATTAGCCACTCATAGTTGAACTAGGGGCAAAATGGAAATTTATTAAAATATGTATAAAATACAAGATAGAGAGAGAATTACAGAAAATGGAGTCCAAAAATGGATTTAGAGGTGCCAAATTAAGGGGGAGGCCCCTTTTTTATAGTTACATCGAGTAAATCATGGCCATCGGATTAAAAACAGTTTGTACGCTCAGGATTTTACCACATCATCAGTCAACAGTAAAGTCAACAATACGCGTAACAGTACGCGGTTTGCACAGTAAATAATCCCCTGC
Source organism: Citrus glauca (assembly GCA_029633175.1). NCBI lineage: Eukaryota > Viridiplantae > Streptophyta > Magnoliopsida > Sapindales > Rutaceae > Citrus > Citrus glauca. The sequence goes on from JAQOOD010000001.1 coordinate 14,499,854, forward strand.
GTTGCAAATACCGTACGCGCAGTTTTTGGTCCACTAATATGCTGCCACGTCACCATCCACAGTACATGAAAATTTTAGTCCAACTAAATCTTGACACGTCATCAGTCAATGCCACGTCATCGGTCCATATATGTGAACAGTGTCGTGAACAGTAACGTAGACAGTACCCGTGCATGTGAATAGTACCGTATATGTGAACAGTGCCATTTTTCCTTTTATGCTCCTCCTAAGGTTTTCAACCGTCCTGAGTTCAAAGATGATGTCCCTTTTACCATTTGATCTCTTGTTTATTGTGAAATGACTATGATGCCCTAAAATACATAAAATACTTCATTAAAATAAAACACATAATTAAATTACAAAAAAATTAAACACATAAAAGTAAAGGTTGTTAGTAATACTTGATATATAAAATAACGATTTTCTCCTTTATAAATATGCATTTTCTAACACTCAACATATGAGTGGTTAGTAATTCATTTAGGTTGTCTAATGCACCAAGCACTTTTATGCACTAAATAAATAATGTTCTTAAGTCTTTCGCCTGCAAATTTATTTCGGTGTATTTTGATGATATTTTGGTTTATTCCATCAATGTGGTGACACAATTATAGCATTTGAGAATCATTATAAAGGTGTTACAAAGAAATAAACATTATATTGATCTAAAGAAATGTAGCGTTTTGTATAGTATTGTGGAATTATTGGGTTTTATAGTTAGTAGAAAGGGGATTTGAGCTATCAAGTCAAAGACTCAAGCAATTAAAAAATGACCTATGCCTAAGATAGTAGGTAAGGTCCGCAGTTTTTATGGGCTAGTAATGTTTAATAGAAGGTTCATTCATGATTTTAGCACTATAACTGCATTTATTACTAAATGCTTGAAGAAATAAGAGTTTAAGTAGAGAGAAAAAACAAAAAGGCGAGTTTTGTTTTACCAAAGGAGAGGTTGTCTACCACTCTTGTGTTAGCCTTGCCAAAATTTGACAAGTTGTTTGATGTTAAGTGTGATGCTTCTGATAAAGGTATTAGGGTTATTCTTTCCCAAGGGGGGCGACCAATTGAGTATATGAGTGAGAAATTGAAGGGAGCATGGCAGAAGTGGTCCACTTATGATCAAGAGCTTTATGCGATCCTTCGGCCATTGAAGTCATGGGAGTATTACTTGATCCAAAAGGCATTCATGCTTGGCAGTGATCACTAAGCCTTGAAGTACTTCAACAACCAGTAAAATCCAAGCAAAATGCATGTGAGATGGGTAAACTATATGTAGAAGTTCACTTTTATTATGAAGCATAAATCTAGGCAGCAAAATAAAGTGGCTAATGCACTCAGTAGGCAAGCGACTTCACTGGTAATTCTAGTTAATGAAGTTGCTGATTTTGAATGCCTAAAAGATTTATATGTGAAGGATGAAGACTTTGTACAAATTTGGGATCACTGTTTCAACCATCAGAATGCAAAGGATTTTCTCATTTAATATGGGTATATATTCAAGGCCAATCAGTTGTGCATGCCGCGAAGTTCTTTAAAAAAGCAAATTATTATTGCATGGAGGAGGATTAGGTCTTCCTATTGGTCGAGATAAGACAAAACGCTTGTGGAAGAGCGATATTGTATATTGTTGGCCATAGTTGAATAAAGATGTGTGCGAGATTGTTCAGAGGTGTCAGATTTGATAATAAGGCGAGGGGCATGTACATAATATAGGTTTATACACGTTATTTTTGGTTGGATCTATCCATAGATTTTGTGCTGGGGTTGCCTCCACAAGGATTGGGTGCGATTTATTAGTCGATTTTGATAGTTTTTTGAAGATGGAACATTTCATTGCATATCAAAAGACTAAAGATGCTACCTTAGTTGTGCATTTGTTCTTTGAAGAGGTACTGCATTTGCATGGTGTTCCAAAGACCAATACTTCTAATAAGGGCGTAAAATTTATCAGTAAATTTTCACACCATATCTGGGATAAGTTTGGTACACAATTGAAGTTTAATAGTGTTTTTCATCCGCAGACAGATAGTCAAATGGAGGTAGTCAATTGCTCTTTGGGCAACATGTTGACTTGTTTTTGTAGTGATAAGCAATAACTTGGAAACTTCCTTGTCTCAGGCTAAGTTTGCTTATAACAGCATGGTTAATAGATCTACTAGCAAGAACTTTTTTGAGATTGTATATACTTGTTTCCCATGCCATGTTTTTTATCTAGTTATCATGCCATCCACAACTGGAGGAAGTAAAGCAACGGATAATATGGCAAAAATGGCTTTGCAAAATCACGCTGAGGTTCGAGCTCACTTAGGGGCTCCTAATGCCAAGGATAAGTCAAAGGCAGACAAACACCGACTCAATAAGGTGTTTCAGGAGGTGATTTGGTGATAGTGCATTTGTGGTGTAGTAATTTCCTTGGTATTCATGCCAAGTTAGAGAAGCTGAAGTATAGTCTATTTCTAGTGGCACGAAAGATTAATGATAAGGTTTATGTACTCCAGCTGCCTTATGATTAGAATATCTCTCACATGTTCAATGTGGTTGATCTGTTTGAATATCATCTAGATGATGAGGAGTTGTACGAGCCTAACTCGAGGATAAGTTCTTTTCCAAGTGATAGTGGTCTGATGTAGGATGGATGTGTATTACAAGTGGGGTACATTCTCGAAGGCATAACTTAGGCTCTAGATGTCCGTTTTCGACATATAATATATCATTCAAAGCTTGCGATAAGACGAACGAAAATCAAAACTACTTGTGTCATTCCATCTTGTGGTTAAGTTGGAAATTCACTTTTTTCTTAGTCATGTTTCAGTCTTGAGATATTTTTCTATATTTTTTGTTTCTAGGATTTTTTTTTTTAAATTCAGATTTGTATGCTGTTTGTTTTCCTTTTCTTATTTAGGCTAAAAGAATTTATCATAAAATGATATTTCAATTTGCCAATTTACAAAATTACAATATTTAGAGTTAACACACAAAGGGCTCAAAACCTTAGCTTTATTAATTCAGACTTATTTAATAAACTTCATTATTCAGAAACTTTTGTTTCTTTATCTTTCAATCTTAAACATTTCTATTTCGTCACAATTGTCAAGGTTTCTACCCTAGATTGTGAGGATAAGATGTTTCTTAATAAAAAAGCTCCATATTGTAGATGTTGGGATTTGACATATTTTGAGATTATTGGAAGTGCCTATATTGAATATTTGTTGAGATTAAGTTATTAAAATTATTTTTTTTGATATATTAGAAGTGTTAATATTTTTTCTTTTATGATAATTACTTGCTTAGTTGCATTTAGGTGCATTTCAGTGTGTCATATCAATTCAAGAGAGTTCTTCAATTTGTTTAGGAAATTTATGTTTCTCACTTCATGTCGTTTAATTTTAGGAAAATTATTATTGCACCACCTCTATTTTGCTTTATATTTATCTAACCACCAAAAACAATTCTAACATATTCTCTACACCACTTTTTTTTTAAATTTATATCAATTCGCCACTTTTGCACTAACACCATTAAATAATTTAAATAAAATGATAATTTTGCCCCTAAATAAATTAAAAGACCATTTTATTTTATAAAAACTTTGAAAAATAAAAAATTACAATTATAAAAATACCCCTAAATTTAATAAAAATATATCCTAAAATTAGAATTTTTTTAATACAAATTATTTTAATAAAAAAGTATAATTATTTAATAAAAAAGTATAATCATAAAAATAACTGCAAAATTTTGGGTTTTAATAAAAATCCCCTAAATTAATAAAATTTTATGATTTATTTTTAATAAATAAATTCTTTTATTTTAATAACATTTTTGTAATATTACAATTTTTAATAAATAAATTCAAGCATTTTATTAAAATTTTGCAAAATTATAATTTTTTAATAAAAATAATTATTAAATTTTGTAAAATCTAACTTTAATAAAAATTAGTTGAGCTCCTCTATTTTAGATTTATTTATTTTATTAAATTTAGAGGTATTTTATAATTATAATTTTTTTCAAAGCTTTAATAAGATAAAATGATATTTTAATTTATTTAATGGTAAAATTATCATTTCGTTTAAATTATATAATTGTGTTAGTGTAAAAGTGATTAATTGATACAAATTAAAAAAGAAAGGTGGTACAGAGAACATTTTAAAATTTTATGGTGGTTGGATGAAAATAAAATAAAATAGAGATGGTGCAGTGATAATTTTCTTTTATTTTATTTTTGATAGAAGTGACATTTATAAAATAAAAAGAAAAAATTAATTAATTATGAATGTACGTAATTTATTGGAAACATTCTTGAGTATGTTAATTCCTATTTGTCCTCAAATATATATATTCAATCAACATGAGGAGAAAATAAGGAGTCCATTTATCCGCTCCATTAACTTTTGTATAGATAGTTGGTTACTATTCAGGCTATAGCCTAGGTTGCCACAATTATGTTTTCTTGGAAGCAAGGAATGTCTTCCAATTAATCATGACCAAGAAAATTCATTTTACTTTATCTTCATAGTAGTGTACTGGAACGTGCTAGTATAAGAAACTTTTATCACTAATCAAAGTTGGTGTGTTAGTAAAATAAAGGAAAAATATCACTGTACCACCTCTATTTTACTTTATTTTCATCTAATTATGACAAAATTCTAACATGTTCTTTACACCACTTTTTTTTATATCAATTAGTTACTTTTACACTACCACTGTTCAATAATTTAAACGAAATGATGATTTTACCTCTAAATAAATTAAAAATATATATAATTATAAAAATACCCCTAAATTTAATTAAAAAAATCACCAAAATTAGAATTTTTATTTTTAATAAAAATTATTTTAATAAAAAATTATAATTGTAAAAATAACTACAAAATTTTGAGATTTCATAAGAATCCCCTAAATTAATGAAATTTTGTGATTTATTTTTTAATAAATAAATTCATTTATTTTAATTAAATTTTGTAAAATTATAATTTTTAATAAATAAATTCATTTATTTTTATTAAAATTTTAAAAAATTATAATTTTTAATAAAAATAATTGTTAAATTTGACAAATTCTAAATTTAATAAAAACCAATTGAGCACCTCCATTTGGGATTTATTTTTATTAAATTTAGGTGTATTTTTATAATTATAATTTTTTATTTTTTAAAGTTTTATAAAATAAAATGGTCTTTTAATTTATATATGGGTAAAATTATATTTTCGTTTAAATTATGTAACAGTATTACTGCAAAAATAGCTAATTGAAACAATTAAAAAAAAGATATTGTAGAGAACATGTTAGAATTTTGAAACAATTAAAAAAGAAATTATGTTAGAAATTGTTTCAAATTACAATTTAAAACATGTGTAATTTAACTTAATGATTAACATTAAAAAATATATCACTCAAAAAACTTTTTAATTTATTTGTAAGACAACAACAAGATTATAAAAAAAAGAGCATAATATTAGATGGAGTTTTAACAATAAAAATGAAGTTAAAAAATAAAAGAGTGTATTTTTAAAAAAGAACGCTTTTGGAATTAAAAAAATTACCTAAAAAAGAGTTTTATGGGGAGATATTGTTACACCGGCCGAATGTAATAAGCCGACGATGGACCTTCAGCCATGTTTCTGAAAGCCCAAAGAGCAGTGAAATTAGACGTTCAAGAAAATGCTATTTTCACGCAATGCAAAATAAGATATTCGAATTAACCGACGAAGTAATCGTTTCTCGTTCGTCCACATATGCCAGCATCTCCAAATGGATTCCTAAGCCCGGGTCACCTGGCATGAGTCATGACAGCCAATGACTCCGGGTGAAATGCATCAGCCATCAAGCTTGACGGATTAAAAAATTCATATTCCTGTCGTAGCATTTTATGGAAGTTATTGTTGAACCTTGAGAAACAGAGAGTAGAATGGGAAGCCTAAAATGGCACGCAGGGGCCACGGGTTTTTCTGGGCGGCCCATGGGCCTATATTTATGTTAAATAACTGAGTGAAACTATTGGCACCTCCTTCCATTGTGTTTCAGACCCCAATGTCGGCGTGGTTCTCACAAACGGTCTTAAAAAAAGAAAAATTGTTTTCCTCGGTCATTCTCTCATCCAAATCCAAGTAAAATGAGTAATTTTTTCAAGGAAAAAAATAAATTGAGCAATGGTTATTCATGATGCTCAAAGATCCATGCTCAATCAAAAAGACGAAAAGTTAAAAAAAAAAAAATCTCATCCCATGAACTGAGTGCGGAATTTTTGGGTTGCTTGCTCTTATTGTTTAATTTCTTCAAATACGTTTGCTTATTGATGGCATAAAAATAAATTTAATTAGCTAGAAGCTCGTCCTGTAAATTCAACACTGGAATGTAATCATCGAATAATAAAGCGTCCGAAGTGTTAAGTGTTTGGATTATGTGCTCTTTAAAATATATTTATTTTTTTCTTATTAATAAAATATATGAGATATTTTTCAAAGATCTTAATTGCATATATATTTTGAATAAGATCCGTTTAATCATATTATATGTATTTATGTGATCATCATATGGATTCACGAAAAACATAAATACAAGTTGTCTTATGATTAAATAAATTAAATTCGTAATTGATAAATAGAGTTGGACACTTTATTTATGTTTAGATTGGAGTAAATTCATTAAATAATTTATCTTAATTATATTTGAATTTACTGATATAGTTTGACTACATTAAACTAGATCACAATGAGATTTGATTAACCTTAAATTGACTGTCAGACTTATTAAATTTAATAGGCATTGATTTTATTACAATATCAATCTTGAGTTAATTATAGTTTCATGTTTGTAATTGTCATTTTATTTGAGTTACCAATAGGTGCGACATATATTTGTAGTCAAAATTACTTGGTATGTTGGTGGAAACAATTATAAGTAGTGAGGTTATAGATTAAAAATATAGAATTTGTACAACACATCTCTTGATGGGTTTTCAGTACTTGGTCATAGAATTCTCTGCCCAGAGTGTGTCAACATAATCAATATGTTGAAAATGATTATTAGAGAGAACTAGTAAGTGTCAAGAACAAGATGTAATTAAATTGATTGGATAGTTGAGATATCAATTTAATTAACGATGTGGTACAAATGATTATTCAATAAAGAAATCAATGTAGTACGGATCGAATTATTATTCGAGAACACTGTTCTAGATAACACATAAGTATGGAGGTCAATTCCAAATTTTTAGTAGAGTAAATTTAGAATTAAATAATTAAACGAGTTTAATTACAGTCCTAATTATTGTAGCCACTATTGCATGTACGCATATAATCCCGAGTTAGTTCATTTAATTAACTGCACTACTACTGAATTAATAAGAAAGATAACTAATTATTTGGGTTAAAAGCCTGATTATATTATTTAGTGGGAGACTCCATTTAATATGCTTGCATGTAAAGAGTTTTGTGTTATTTTATAAGATGGACCCTTATAATAAGAACAAGTAATGTCATTTTTGGTTTTATTTTTTTTAATTTAAATCAAATTTGATTTAATAGAATTTAAAAAAAGAATATTAATATAAAGTCTAGGGTTTCCACTAAATAAAGATACAAAAATATATTTTTTCTCTACAAAAGAGACATAGGAGCTACAATCTACATATTAGAGAAAAAAAGTTTTTTTCTCTAACTTTGAGAGAAATATTTTCTATTACTACTTGCTTTTAGTAGTGATAAAGATATTCACACGTTAAAAGTAGATCAAGTTTGAGTTATAACCTAAAAGATTATTAGTGAAGGATCGTGATCTACTAAAATTGGTGGCGATAAATCGTAATTTGGGAGCCTAAATTACTTTTATGAAATAGCAAATGTATGATTTCTATATTATAGTACTTTTATATGTTGTATGAGAATCGCGATCCAAATATTTTCTTTTTTTTTATTCACGAAAAATTTAGTTAAGAACATTCACACCAGTGATTGGATTTCATCATCAATTACTATATGTAAAAAATCTCTTACGTATTTATCAATTCGGACTTTAAATTTAAACTAAAAGTAAGTAGAAATCCTTATATATGTTAGGCTTATGAGCTTATGGGACCTTGCTAGTCAATATCTTGAAATAATACTCCACCCAAAGGTGCCTACCTAATGCCAATGTACTGTCGCTGTCTCTGGTGTATTCATCATGAAGAAGCATGGCGTTTGTAATTGATTCTAGATGAAAGAAAAATTAAAGAAAATAGAAAGCCTAGCTAGTGATTGAATGTACATTGGAGAATTTGTTGTCGCAGGCAAAATCTTTTAACTACTTTCCTTAAGCGCACTTTTGACAATTATAATTTAGTAAGCTCTTTTCATTGTCATCTAGACAAAAAATCATCGTCATAAATGGTACTAGATTTCAATGCAAAGATTCATTTATTTCTCATTGTGATCTTGTCTTAGAAAATTTTGATCACCTCAACTTTAGATTCATTATATTTCTCTTTGAGATCTTCTCTTAGAAAATATTGATTCTCTCACCATTTTTTAATTGAATATTGTTTTCAATACAATCACAGTCAATTACAATAGAAGTCTGCTAAAATGGACAATCGATTCGGAGGTTTATTGAAATGTATAATCAACTCATGAACCTAACATATAAAATTCCAATATGAATGAAACTAATTAATTGAAGCCTAGTATAATAATAAATTTGCATAGTCATTAGGAAGACTCGAATTCTCCACGTTAGAGTTAAGGGAGGACGATTTGTCGACTAACCCATTCAAGAGGTTATTTTCAATTCTCTTGCCATTTTAAACATTCTTGTGGGAATTTGTTATTTAACATACGTGCTTGTTCATGTGAATTAGTCTTATGCTGTAGGTTTTAGAATTGATTGTATTTTGAATAAGACAGCAAATCTTTTATATTTGTACGTTGAATAATCTCACCAAAAAAAATTTAAATTTAGACCAATTTGATTTAGTTTCGAATCAAATTTTTTGCTTAAGTTAGACCTTATCATTATTATTATTATTACAATATAGTTCTTATGCATTGTTATTATAATATATATTCCTTGTCATTCTGTCTAACAAGTGGGTAGAAATGAATCTAACAACAAGAGGTGTGTTAATTACTTGTGCATCTTTTATATATAAAGTCCTTCTTTAGTGAGCGCCGACGCATAATAAAATACAAAAAATACGTATTTAAATTTATGGAGATTGTATTTTTTTCCTGGTATCCTCACTTTATTAAAATGATGGTGTCCTCACTAAAAAAAAAAATTATTATTATTAGAGTAAAAGCTCGTTTAGTCCCTATATTTTGAGGTTAGTGTCTGTTTAGTCCCTATATTTTTAAAAATACCTCAAAACATCCCTATAATTAAATTATTGACATTCTTGCCATTACCTTTTGTTCATTTTGACTTATTTTTACAATATTACCTTATTACAATAATGTTCCTTTTTTAAAACATTATTAAAAAAAATTAAATTACTAGTTTAACACCAAAAAATAAAATAAAAACAATATGTATATTAATTTTTGTGGAACACTCTGGTGAGAAGTTAAAATATTAATTTTTAAAAAAATTAATAACTTAATGTTTTACAAAATTAATTTTTTGATACACATGAGCTTCCACAAAAATTAATATATATCTTTTTTGTTTTTTATTTTATTTTTGGTTTTAATTTGATAATCTAATTTTTTTATTAATATCTAAAAAAGAAACAGTATTATAAGAGTGTAAAATTATAAAAACATACTAAAAAAATAATGGCATAAGTGTCAATATTTAATAATAAGGACGTTTTGAGGTATTTTTAAAAATATAGGAATTAAATGGACACTAAGCTCATAATATAGGGAATAAACAAGATTTTATCGTTATTATTATTATTATTATTATTATTATTATTATTGTGTGTGTATAAACAAGTAAATATTAACATCCCGCAAAAATCTTTACTCAAAAGGAAACAAGTGGAAATAAAATGTGGTTTAATTAATGAGACATGGGTATGGATGGTTAGGAATTGCCTTTATCACTTAAATGTTGCCATAGGTATATACATACAAAAACTTCAAATAAAGAAAAATATGGCCAACCTCTCCTAAATTTTCAATTAACACGTGTAATGAATCCCAATATTGCTTGCGAATTCTTCTAAAATTCAAAAGAAAATCCTCAAGATCCTTTGATCAGTGCCGAATTCTTTTGAATAGCACGCGGTGAAGGGAAGATCCGGTAGGATTCCATTGATAAATCTTAACCGATTTTCACAAATAGATCACAATCAAACGGTTCAAATACATTAAGTTAGGACATTGATCGGATACTGTATTGGATGGCTAGGATTCAAAATCATCATGCAAATGGATTACGATCCTCTTTTAGTTTCAGAGCTGTGATATTTAATACCCGAAATTTATTTCAATAATCCCTCCTTTTCAATTAACCTCATTTATTTTCAAAATTACAATTATTTATCATTGTTTTTTCACATCTCTTATAATCTCATTCCTTACAAAAAAGTATCAACATCTAGCATAATTTAGCTTAAACAAAAAACCTGGCCTTTCTGAATTGTGGAGCTGCAAGTGCAATCAGCAGTAATGAAAGGAAAATGTGTAAAAAATCGACATAGTCAAATCAATCATATGTGATCTTCATTTGCTTCCTTGGGTTTCTCCTCCTCCTTTTTGACGGTAGCTGGTGTTATTGGGGAAAAAATAGGTTTTTAAATTTTTATAAAATCTTTTAAGGACCGTTCTCATATAATATATAGGAATTTGTAATTTAGAAATCGTACCTTGAAAATCCGATTTGGCTTTTTCTACTGAAGTGATTTAGGCTCCTAGATCACGATCTGTCACCACCATGCTTGCTAAATCACCAACTGTCACCAATGATCTTCCAGGTTATAACTCAGGTTCGATTTGCAATTGACGTGTGGCGCCTTCATCACTACCAAAGCAACTAATACGAGAAAATTTTTCTCTCAACAATAGAGAGAAAAATCTTTTTCTCTGATCTGTATAAAGTAGCTTCTTCTTTTTTTTAGAAAAAATAAGCCTTATATATTTCCCTTTAATGAAAACCCTAGACTCCAAATAATTCCCTATTTTAAAACTCACGTTACTTTTTCTTTTAATAAGGGATCCACCATATAAAATAACATAAGACCCCTTACATATAAATTAATTAAATGGAGCTTCCCACTAAATAATATAATTAGGCTTTTGACCCAAATAACTAGTTATCTTGCTTATTAATCCAGTAGTGGTGCAGTCAATTAAATGAGCTAACCCGGAGATCATTTGGGAATATACAATAGTGGCTACAATAATTAGGCCTATAATTAAACTAGCCCAATTATTTAATTCCAAATCTACTCCACTAAAAGATTGGAACTGACTTCCATAATTGTATGCTCGAATAATAATTCGTCCCAAGCCACATTGATTTCTTTACTGCACAATCCTTTGTACCACATCGTTAATTAAATTGATATCTCAACTGTCCAATCAATTTAATAACATCGTATTCCTTGATCCTTACTGGTTTTCTCTAATGATCATTTTCAACATACTAAATATGTTGACACACTCGGGCCAGAGAATTCTATAATCAAGTGCCGAAAACCTATCAAAGATGTGTTGTACAAATTTTATATTGTTAATCTATTACTCCAATACTCATAATTACTCCCACCAAGATATCGGGTAATCTTGACCACAAGGATGTGTCGTGCCAATTAGTAACTCAAATAGAATAACAATTACAATTATGAAATCATAATTAATTCAAGATTAATATTACAGTAAAATCAACGCTTATGAAATTTAATAAGTCTGACAGTTATTACAAAGTTAATTAAATCTCATATGTGATCCCGTTCAATGTAGTCGTACTACATCAATAAATTCATACATGATTAAGACAAATCATTCAATTAATTTATTACAGTGTATACCTAAATAAAGTGCCCTACTTTATTTATCAACTACGAACTGAATTTATTTAATCATAAGATAACTTGTATTTATATCTTCTGTGAATTCACATGGTGATCACATAAATACATATAATATGATTAAATGGACTTTAATACAAATATTAATGCAATTAAGATATTTGAATAAAATATCTCATTTATTTTATTAATCAGAAAAATTGTTTATTACAATTAAATAAACACATATACTTTTAAAGAACATATTTACCCAATAATTGTACCATCTCTATCACAACTAGTGGCAACACTAGGACAACTACTACTGAAGTGCATAACCATATCCAATCATTCAGAATCAAAGAGCTCGGAGAACAAACCTGCAATTAAAGAGTCAATATTGACATTTGCAACCTTGATCAATATTCACATTAGATAACTGGCATAAGTTAAATATCAATACTACTCATTTTATTCACTCTTAACTTTTCCTTGACTTTATAATAGAAAATATAAAATTAGATGGTCAATATTGAATTATACAGTAATTAGTATTTTATTGATAATTAAATTTATATTTCAATACTTATTTTTTGCTTTTCTCTCATGATGCTTTTGTCTCGTCATAATTTTCTCTATCATTGCAATTTTCTCTCTTATTATAGAACTTAAGTCTTCTCTTTCGTTGTAATTTTTCTTTACTCATCTTTAATCAAGAATAAAAGGAGTTATTGTCTTTTTCGCTACTTCAAAATTGTGAAATATTAAATAAGAAATATACAATGGCTAATTTAGGGACCAAAGTCTTGTCTTCTTGACAAGTGCTTTTGTCTTGTCTTTTGACAAGTTGACTTTTGTTCTTCGTTTCTTAATATTTTCTTAGTCGCTATATCGGTCTTCTACGAAGCGTTTCAATTTTGTCACAAAAATGGCTGGTACGAGCACAGACACCTAGGCTGACCTGAACAATTCTTATGCACGGTTTACTCTCGCTGAGGAGGAGGAAGGGGGGATTATTGTGGCGGGTGCAGAGGATGATGACAGTGAGGCGCCTAAAATTGATTTTCGTTAACTGCCTTGTGGGTTGGTTTTTGACGGATTAACTTTCCAGCCATGAAGAACACCATGGCATCATTATGGAGGCCTAGCAGAGGAGTTTGTATTAAAGATTTATCGCCCACACTATTTCTCTTCCAATTTTTTCATGAAATTGACATCAAAAGAGTGATAGACTCGGGGCCGTGGACGTTTGATCAACATATTCTCATTGTTCAGCGCCTGGGGATTGATGAACAACCTCAAAATGTCCCCTTATTTCATACGTCTTTTTGGATCCAAATCTACAATCTTCCTATCGAATTCCAATCAGAGAATATCCTACAAAGTATTGGTAATTATGTGGGCAAGTTTGTGAAGTCGGACGAAAACATTCTTATAGGGATATGGAGGAACTATATGAGGATTCGAGTATCCATTGATGTTAGGCAACCTCTCAAGCGTAGGATGCAGCTCAAGAAAGCTGGTGGGGACTGGATGTGGGTGGATTTCAAATATGAAGGATTGAACGTATTTTGCTTTATCTGTGGTCTTCTCGGGCATACAGAGAAGAATCGTCCATCTTTGAATGAGCAAACTGAAGGACAACATTTGTCCATGAGGTTCTTAATAACGCAACTATTGGACAGTAAAATTAAAACAGATGGCGGAAGCTCTAGAAACCTCGGATCGACTTCATTCAAAAACGAAAATCAAGAGGAAAAATTGAAGTTTAATTACCTCACTTGCAGTTTCGAAAACAACTTCGTGAAGTGGGAGAAAACGACTGAAAACAGCAAGCTCCGAACACTGTCCAGAAAAACAGCTCTGCACGAACAGCTTCTGTTTTGCCACGATCTGAGATCCTTTAAGCACCCCAATTGTGATGCCTCTAATCAGTCCACACTTAGAAATGTTCTAGGAGTTCAGAGGATTTGGAATCTCGAAATTTCATTAAGAAATGAGAGAGATAATGAAGGAACATGAATGCTAGGTCATGTTGATTCCTTCCACCAAATAAAGCCACCATTATCTCTAATAATGGCACCAAACATTATCATGTGCTAGACCCACCCACTTAGCCATTATTTATTGAAATTGATCTCATCACTTCAATAAACTATTTAATTAAATAAATAAATAGCTAATATTAATTAATTTCGGAATTAATCATTTAACCCCATTTTGATCACATCAAATGGTTAAATGTGGGCTTCTCTTGTGACATGTTCTAATGCTTTCTCTTAATCCATATTGGATCCAATAAAAGCCCATAATTCTAAACCCAAAATTGGTCTAGAAGTCCATAATCATATATGAACCCGAACATGTCCAAAATGGTCATTTTACGTGCTCGACATTCCATAATGTTTAATTGAGGATTTATGAAATTTATTTTGTTTCTTAAACTATTTATGGAACATCTAAATTTCTATCTTAAATCATATTTAAGATATATTTATATTTATATTCATTCTCAATGAATTATAATATAAATATTGATTTTCCTAAAATTAGGAAATCTAACTTCTCATTTTCTAGTAACTCCTTTTTCATTTCTATATTGTGTGTGACCTTTTAGGTTCTTAGTTATAAGGTCGTAGAACTATTTTAATGATAACTCTTTATTCATTAAATGATGATAAACTCTTTAGTCATCAATTAGAACCTTTCTAATGACCTTAAGATGCATTGGTAATACGCTTTACCAATATTGATTATAAGGTTTCTACAAGTCATGAGTGACACCTAGCAGTATATCACGACTATCCAAATAACAAGAATTGTTGGATCTATAGAACCTATTCCATTGTATCTCTATGTCTTGGTCTCTTCATCATCCATGTCCAGAGAAAAGCACAGCTTATGGTTTATTATGTTAAGCAGTTGTGCTTTATCTCAAAATAAATATAAATGAACTTGGCATGATAATATAATTTGAACTCCTTCAAATATATTTCACCTTGGCCAAGGATTTCTCATGCCAATTCATATTATCTCATAGGGACATCCTTTTTGTATATTACAAAGTGATGAATTCCATATTGGCCATCAACTTGTCTTCATACATAGCCAACCATGACAGCTATTGCTAGATCTCTTCCGTGATTAGGAATCAATCGTTATGCATTCACATATCAGAAATGTCTATGTATAAGACATCTGTTATGCCTCAGGTCTAAAAACCATTACTAAACATAGTGTCTGTTACAATGTATAATAAGCCATTAACACTCAAGACCATATGGCTTACTATATTCGGTCAAGTTCAGTAAACTCATTCTCTTAACAAGTACCTATGTGTTTGACTTGACATCTCATGTCAATGATATGAAACTCACCATCCATCTTAGTATCACATACCATAAGGAGTCCTAACACATACTAGTGTTTATAGGAATTTATAATGTCCAATCATAAATCCACCACTAGGAACTATTTTAGAAGTATAGTACAAAGGATACACGTTTCATATTCTCGACATACTCGAGAATGTGTTCCTTAACTATTTTACTTCTTGGACTATATTCATTAAATTAATATATGAATATTGATAACTTTGCCATTTTATAAATATCAAAATGCTATTCAAATACAATCATTCCCTAAACAATCAAATCACCATTCGATTGGCCTTTAGGGCATATTACTAACACAAAGTACGGCTATTACAGTCAAGCCGTATGGCCATTGGATGAAGGCGCCTACACGAAGGAACTTGATGAACTCCAGCGACCTTTGGCTACGCTCAAATCCACCAGGAAGAGATGAAACTTGGAAGTTGCACTAATTCTGTTGAGGCTATGGTAGTTGATTTGGAAGGTGCCGTGAAATCAGGCTTAAGTGAGGGCAATAATAATGATAGGGGTAAATCTAATGGGATTGTGGATAATATAGAAGGATCTCTATAATGCCTAACAAATCGTGGTCAATTGCAGGAATATACTGAACAGTTTAATTCGGGTATTATTATTATAGATGCTAAAAGGAGAAGGGCTCACAGTGCAGTGCAGCATGAGTTGAGCTGTGAGGAGGCTAAAAACACCCAAGTGATGGATAATGTGGTTGAGTGAAAAAACAGATTAGTGGTGGGTCTGTCGTGGACTAGGCCACCCACAGACAATTCAGGTGTTGATGGACTTGGTTAGAAATAAAAAGTCGGATTTTCTCTTTTTAATGGAAACTTTAAGTAGTCGAGAAAAATTAGAGGAGAAAAATTAGAGAGTTTGAAGCTTAAGTTGGGTTATGCTAATTTGTTTACAGTAAATAAAGTGGGCCGAAGTGGTGGGCTTGCCCTTTACTGGAAATCAGCTTACAAAGTTCAGCTGCTCAAATTTGGGCGTAAGTTCATTGACGTTCAAGTTGAAAATGCAGAAGTTGGAAAATGGCGGTATACTGGGTTCTATGGCTTCCCTGAGACGAGTAGAAGGCGTGATTCGTGGGAGCTACTCCATTCTTTATCCTCGGTTTCCTCTTTACCTTGGATCTGCATCGGTGATTTCAAAGATCTTTTGCATATCAGTGAAAAACGGGGCAGGTGTGAGCATAATGGGTTTCGAGCGGCTGTTTCGGACTCTAGATTGGTCGATTTAGGCATGGATGACTATCAATACACATGGGAGAGGTTTCGGGGCACGGTTGACTGGGTGGAGGAGCGTTTGGATAGAGCTTTGGCTTTCAGCGGTTGGATTTCCCTTTTCCCGAGAGCTAGAGTGCTGAGTTTGGAGGCTATGTGTTCCGATCACTTGCCAATATTTTTGGACCCATTCTCGCAAACTCATTATCCTAGGATTAAATGGTTCAGATTTGAGAATGTTTGGCTTCGTGAGCAGGATTTTGTGGAGGTTGTTACAAAGAGTTGGGAGTTATCAGTTGGTCTTTCAATTCAATCTAAACTTTCTCTTTGTGAGGCTGAGCTTATGCGTTGGGGTGGTCACCTTGCTCGTGATTTTATTAAGCAGCTGGCATCTTGCAAGCAAAAAATGGGGTCTCTTCAGGTGTGCTGATATTCAACGAGTTTGGCTGAATTTGTGGAAACACGGAAGCGTTATAATGAATTGTTGCACAGCCATGAGGTGTTTTGGAAACAAAGGTCTAAGTCGTTATGGTTGAAGGAGAGGGGCATGAACTCTCGGTATTTCCATTCCACCGCTTCTACAAGGAAAAGAAAGAACACGATTGGGCAATTATGGAACAATTCTAGTTAGTGGTGCACTAATTCGACTGAGGTAAATTCTTTAGTTATGAAGCATTTCTCAAATTTGTACCACTCAGAAGGAAGTGGTAGTGAGGATATTTTGTCCTGTGTTGCAATGAAGATTACAACGGAACAGAACCAGAATTTATTGAAGCCTTTCACGGCCATTGATGTTCGTGATGCACTCTTTAGCATGCACCCTGATAAGTCCCCAAGGCCGGATGGAATGAACCCTGCCTTCTATCAGAAGTTTTGGCACATTGTTGGAGGTGACGTGACTGCTGCGTGCTTGAGCTTCATTGATACATGTGAGTTCCCTGTGGGATTAAATGCTATTGCCATAGTGTTAATTCCAAAAAAATCTCAGCCTGAATATTTAACAGATTTACGACCACTAGCTTTGTGTAATATTCTGTATAAGATTGTGGCTAAGATGTTAGCTAATCGCATGAAGAGTGTTCTTAGCTCGATTATTTCAGAAAATCAAAGTGCTTTTGTGCCTGGGAGGGCCATTACTGATAACATCCTAACCTTGGCAGAGATTATGCATTATTTAAAGTGGGAGAGGCAAGGGAAGCCATGGACTGCAGCTTTAAAAATTGACATGTCTAAGGCGTATGATAGGATGGAGTGGGGTTATTTAAAGACTATGATGTTGAAGTTGGGATTTGCTGAGAGATGGGTTAAGTTAATCATTTTGTGTGTTTCTACTGTCACTTATAAGGTTCCCCGAGGCAATGAGGAAGTAGGGCCTATCGTCCCTAGTAGAGGTTTGAGGCAGGGAGATCCTTTGTCTCCATATTTGTTCATCATTTGTGTGGAAGGGTTGAGTTTATTACTTCAAAAGCACCAGAGGGCAGGTTTGATGCATGGAGTTCGGGTGGCTAGGGGAGCTCCGATAGTGACTCATCTCTTTTCTGCGGATGACTGTTTTCTTTTCTTTAAGGCAAATACACAAGAGGCTCAGATCATAAAACAGTCATTGGCTATCTATGGGGCAGCCTCGGTTCAAGTGGTGAATTACAATAAATCATCGATATCCTTTAGTGCTAATGTTAGTGCTGCCGCGACTCAGTAAGTGTGCGACATTCTGGAGGTAGCAGTTACTAGCAATCATGGATCCTATCTTGGCCTACCATCTTCTATTGGTCGAAACAAGAATGAGGCTTTTCGATTTATTCGTGACAAGGTTTGGCGACGTCTCCAAGGCTGGAATCAAAAGCTGTTATCTAGAGCTGGAAAATAAATTCTATTGAAAACAGTTGCACAGGCAATGCCTAACTATGCAATGAATTTATATCTTTTTCCGTTGGATATTTGTTGAGAGCTGGAGCGAATGATGAACTCATTCTGGACCATGGTTATGTTAGTACTCCATTGCCTGATGTCATAGCAAATTCTCCAGTAAGCATCCTCATGATACTAGGGCAGCGCAACTGGGATTTGGATGTGCTGGCCGATATCTTTAATGACAGAGATCGAGCTCTTATTACCCAAATTCCTCTGAGTAGTAGAAGAGAGGAAGAGGCCTGGTACATGTCTACTGATGCTAGAGGGGCATGATTGGTTATGGGGCTGTCATTCGTAATTTTGAGGGTGAATTCATAGCTGCAAGGAGTAATTAGCTTACTGGCAGTTTTAGTGCTCGGGAGGCTGAAGCTATTAGCGTGCGAGAGATACTCAGTTGGCTCAAGGGGTTACCCTTCCTTCATGTTATTATTGAAATAGATAGCTTACAAGTTTTCACTACTTTAACTATGGCTAGTTTTAGTCCTAATGATTTTAGTCTTATTATTGATGATTGTAGAGCATTAGCTCAATTTTTAGGAGATGTTACTTTCTCTTTTGTTAGAAGATCTGTGAACTCCGCCGGTTATTCTATTACTAGAGTGGGGGGTTTTTTGTCAGGTTCAGAAGAGTGGAGGCATGTTCCACCTCCTTGGTTGGTTTCCCAGTTATCGGTTTAATGAAGTTCTTGTTTCCCTAAAAAAAAAGAAATATTAGATTATAAGTTTACTATTATATTTTTACAAAACCAATTATTATATTCTATTTTCACTAGTTGATCAGTTAAGTTAACTAATAAAATATTAATTTTACTTTTGAAAGAATGTACACAAATACTGTATAAAATATTAAATTTATAAGCTTATAGGGATTATTTTTTGCTAGTTTGTATTTTAAAGGAAACATTACAAATTCCGCCTTAGATATAAGTTAAAAACACTTGTACCCAAATTTAAATGAGTTGTCATTCCTACTCACTTTAAATTTAAAGGCAATAGACTTAATCCCTTAAAACAATTTAAGTTATTTTTCAATCAAGTAGTCCTCAATATTGCCCCTAATCATCAATTAAGTTATTTCACAAACCGTAAACATCCATAAAAATGAAATAATATGTATGTATTGTGAAAATACTTTATTTAATATATTGAATTAATTACCTAGTTTACATTATTTTTTTATTTTCATATTTTCTTGGCTTAAAAATTGAAAAATGTAAACAAATTGGGCATATAGTATTTGAAGCTTTGATGAAGCTTATTTTATGTGTTATCAATGAGAGAATATTTTATCTTATGCGAGAAATAAAATTAATATATAATCCATGATGTGATCAAGGTGGAATATCAAAAAATTATCTTTTTTGGAAAAAATAAGAAAAAGCCAATTTTTTTTTTAAAAAGCTAGGTAATTAACTTATCAAGAACAATATTGTCATATCACACACAAAAAATATTTCATTTTGATGGATATTTAGGGGTTGTAAAATAACTTAAATCGATTAGGGACAATATCGATATTTTAATTGTAAAAGTACTTAAATTGTTAATGTAAGAGGGTTGACTATAGCATTTTTAAAGTTGGAGGAGGCAGGTTTCATAGCCCATTTAAGTTTGAGTGTAAGTGTTTCTAACTTATATTTGAGGGATGAATTTATAGTTTTCTTAGATATTGAATTTGTAATATTTAATACTTTGCATTTTTTTGACAAAAATTTTTGTTTAAAGGATAAAATTAATTTTTTATTAGTAAACTGACTAGTCAACTAATAGTACTAATAGAATTTTGATTTTTTTTTCAAACTTTTGAAATTAAAATCATAGTATGATATGGAGAAGGCATTCCACATTAAAAAAGTAAAGTTAGTATTGTTATAAAAGTTATAAAAAATCCAAATGTCGACCAAAAAAAAAAAGAAATGTCCAATAAAAACTTTCTGCATGAAATGAGTTAAGTCCATTCTCCAAAAGAATGACCTAGGTACTTAGAAAGAATTTTATGTAAATCACCTAAGCACAAAAATTGACAAAACACCTAAGGGCGTTATTACACAATAATGATTTAGGTTTATTATCTACAAAAATGACTTATGTACTTAGAAAGCATTCTTTGTAGATTGGATAAAGGGAATAATCTACAAAAAAGAATAAATGTATCATTATTGTAGAGAATAGATCTAGATACATAGAAAGTACTTCATGTAAACAACCTATCAAACATACATTCTACAGAAAAAGCCTATGAGCCATTAAACATTCTATGGAATGCGCCTATGAGTAAACAAGTGTGCTATAGAATGAGCCTACAAGGCAATAAAAATTCTATGGAATGAGCTTATAGGCCAAAAATATATTCTGCAAACTGCACTTATAGGGTAAACATTCATTTCACACAATGAGCCAATGATCTAACATATATTCTACAGAATAAGCCTATAGGCCAATAAACATTCTGTAAAATGTGCGTACATGCCAAAAATTATTCTATGGAATAAGTCTGTAGACCAATAAATATTCTATAGGGAAAAAATACATTCTATAGAATCTACTTGCAAGACAAATATACATTTTATAAAATAAGTCTATGCGGAAACAAACATTCTGCAAAATGAGTTTGTAGGCAAACAAATATTTTACATGATGTGCTTATAGGCAAAATTTTACAAATACGGCTATGAGCAAATTTTGTTCGAAAATGCCATAGGCCCATTCTCCAAAAGATTGGATTAAGACCAATTACTTAGAAAATATTCTAAGTTTCTACAGGCAAAGACTTTGCAAAAATTCAATAATGAGTGATATTACGGGGTAGGCAGAACTGAACTGAACTTGTCAAAAATCTGGTTTAATTCGGCTTTTCGGTTTCACTTTAATATTTTCTAATTAAAATATTGAATGAATTAATTAGAAGCTGAACCGATTGATTTGCTTTAGTTTTTGGTTCAAAATTTTAAAACCGTTACCAACAAAAATCTAAAGAAAATGTTGTAATTTTCACATAATACATACGTGCACATATAGTTGCCAAGGCTAGTTTTTTGCTAAATATTCAAACCCTAAACCTAAGTTGAAGTTGTTGCCGTTGCCGACCACAAAATCGGTAAAATAAAAATCGTTTCGACAATAACTATCTTTGCTTCCTTCTAGCTTAATGAATTGCTGTTGTTGCCAACTGAATCATGATCTACCAGACATTGCTCCTAAGGAAAATCAACATAACAATAAACTATAGATCTACATAAACAACTATAGATTTACAAAAGTGACTTAGGTACTTGGAAACATTTCTAAGTAAAATGCGCAAATGGCGTGCCTACAAAACTCTAAGGGCTTAAATCTATGAAAATCGACATACATCAATTTCGAATGGCAAGTCTTTGATAAAGTGTCAATGGCATAATTCTACAATGATTGACCTAGGTGCTAAGAAAATACTTCTAAGTGAAGTAACCAAAGGGCAAGTTTTCTAAAAAGCACTAAAGGTATAACTCTATAAAGAATAACTCATGTTCATTCTTTGCAAAGAAAAACCTAACTACTTAGAGTATGCTTTTAAGTGAGATGACGAAAAGACGAGTTTTTAACAAAGCACCAAAGACATAAGTTACAAAGAATGGCCTAAGCCTATTTTTTACAAAGAATAACCTAAGTACTTAGAAAGTACTTTTAAGCAAAATATTTAAAGGGTGAGACTTCAAAAAACCACTAAAGGTAATTTTATAAAGAATGATCGAGGTTTACTATACAAAGAATGGCTCAAGTATTTAGAAATCTTCTAAGTAAAAGTACCCGAAAAGCTAGTCTTTGACAAAATGCAAAGGGTATAATTCCACAAAAATTATCTAGGCTCATTTTTTAAAAGAGTGACCTAGGTACTTAAAAAATATTTTAAGTCAAACATCTAAAGGGAAATGATTGTCAAAGGCGCCGAAAGGCAAGTGCTTACTAAATTGCCTAAGGATAAATATTGACTAAAACACCTAAAGGAAAGTGAAAGTTAAGAGTGCTTAACGGTGGATGCTGACTAAAATGTATAATGGTGTATTTTGAATCAAATGACTAAGAGTGGATGTTGACTGGAGTGTGTAGAGTGGATGTTGGCTAAAACACCTACAAGCAATAGTTGACTAATGAGCTTAAAGGTATGTCGTGAGAGTACACCTAAGGGAGTGTTTTGGCAAAACACATAATGCCATGTCTTGACAAAATGCCTTAGGACAATTATTGAACAGTTTCTTCAAGCTTATTCTTTACAGGAATAATTGATCAAGGGGCAAATCCTTGTAAAATATTCTAAGGAAAAAATTCCCTAGGGTGTGTATTTAAAACATTGGTTAAAAGCGAGTATCGACAAAAATATTTCAAAATGCCTAAGGGCAATTTATCTATAAGGATTGCCTAGGGAACTTCCACTAGTAGAAAAATGGTCTTTACTGACACTTGGTTTGTGACATTTTATTAAAAAGTATCAATATTTTTATACATATGGGCTATTTTCCGTGTTTAACACATAAATATTACAAATTAATGATACTATGGTGTCTGAAATTTAGACATAAAAAATCTCTGACACTAAAGTATTAGTAATAAAAATAAAATAATTCTGATCATGTAACGGATGGAATTCGAACCGAGGACCTTGAATATTGAAGCATTTAAGTTTAAGAAAAAGACCATTGGTATTTGTTTTTGTGACACTAAGGTATCAGTAAAAGAAAATAAAATTTGAATCTCATTTCAAACTGACATTCGAACCCAAGACCTTTCAAAGCCAAAGCTTTTAAGTTTAAAATTAAAACTGTTGTGACTTTTTGTTAGTTTTGCTACTAAATTAGTAGAATATTACGTTTGTGATATGAAGAACTTGAAATGTATTAAGCGCACCTAAGTGAAAATTTTAATGGGTTTTGATTGAAATTTTACAAATGAATAATATATTTTTAATTAGAAATGATTTCGTCTCACTTAGAAAAAAATAAAGATAAGTAAAACGCATTGTTTTTCCTAACCTAAGGCTAAAATCGAACTTAATTTTTTTTCTAAGTCATTCACTCATCATTCTTCACATCTCGGTTCTCCTTCTCGGTCAAAGCTAAGTAAACAAAATCCTAAAATCCTATCCCCCACTGTTGATACTGCACATTCTAATCAAACTTAATGTGAATCCCAACAAAGCCCGAAGCAGAGGAATTCTTTTCTATCACAATTTGGTTCTCTCTCTCTTCCCACTGCAATAATTTCATTTCTGAGGGTGCCATTTATTTATTTTTAATTATCATGTTTCCAATTTATAGTGCCTATTTTCCTCATGCATGTCGTTTTGTTGCGGTTTAATTATAGAATGGGTTTTAAAATTCTAAATTTTTTTTTCTGTAATCTTGATTGTTTATAATTTGGGACTAGTGAAAACATAGTAGAGAGGTAAAGGCAATTGAAGTTGAGTTATTGTACCAGAAGTTTTAATTAAGAGTGGTTTTACAAGTGCCTGATTCAAATAAGTTTTCTTTCCTCTTTTTCTTTAGTTGCCATGTCACTGGACTTGAATTTCATGTACACGTTAATAAGAATTGATGGATACAATATCAATGCAGATTTCAGTTTTTCTCCTTTTCCCCATTTCTCGAAATTTCATTTAAAATTTTGCATGATGCTTTCAATTTTGGCCCAAACTTGTTCCATTTAATTAGTCATTGATAAAGATACATATTCAATTTAGGTCAATTCATCAATCCTTTCTGTAAAATGCACTTGCGAGACTTAGTATAAATGCAATATCTCACATGCAAATCCTTCAACAACAACAAGCATTGTTCTTAATTTTTCTTTCTTTGATTTCCTTTGTACAACTCTGACATAGTAGTTAACAATATAATTAAATCTTCATTCATATGTTGACAGGTATAATAGCCTTGGCCATTTTAGTGTCACAACTACATGCACCTTGTTTGTTTTTTTTTTAACATGATCTTTAAATTAATAAACTTTTGAAAGGGACCTTTTGGTTGTTTGTATAGGAAACTTTTGTTTGCATTTTAACATTGAATTATTGACTTACTACTAAAATGTTTAGTTTGTTATTACTTTTTCTTATATCTTTCATATTTCAATTGAGTAGTTCTAATCAGTTGAATTAATATGTTCAATTCAATCTTTGGCTTCTTAAGAATCACAAAAGTTTACGATGTAACACATGTCTTCATTTGGTAATTCTTTTAAATCACTCACTTTTTTTCAATTTCTATTATCATTGTGTTCTGAGTTTTACTTGTACTGACATGTTTTAAATAGTGACAAGCATGATTTTAGTTTCATTTTTGTTGCATAGACTCTTATGGAATTAAATTTTTTGTTCTAATATGAAAATAAAATTTTGAAAAATGTGGATGTAGCATGTTTTGTTGGCTTGCTGAACGTGTACATGTATATTTTGCTGGTTTGGTGAATGTGTACATGTATGCTTTGTTGGCTTGTTGAATGTGTACATGTATGCTTTGTTGGGTTGTTGAATGTGTACAGGTATGCTTTGTTGGGTTGCTGAATGCTTACATATATGCTCTGTTGGGTTGCTAAATGCGTACATGTATTTAAGTGACTCTAAATAATAGAACTTAGATTTATTTTGCAATTTGTATTTTTAATTTAAACTTAAAAGTTTGAAGTTATTTGTGCAATTTAATTAAGCTTATTAAGCTAACAACATCTAACAAATGAATAGGTAATAATACAAATGAATTGGATATTTGGTGATAGATTGTCTGATGAGTATAACAAATGAATTGGATATTTGGTGATAGATTGTCTGATGAGTATAATGACGGCGTTGATGATTTCTTGGAGTTTGCCATTCTTAATTCTGAAAATAGAATGTCAATTAGATGTCCTTGTACCTCTTGTTGTAATATGGAGTTTTTGACCCCCGAACAAGTGAGGCTACATCTGTTTGAAAAACTTTTTCTAGAAAAATATTTAGTTTGGAATTGACACGCTGAGGTGGACCTGAAACCTACCTCTGTAAAATGCCAAGACCAGCCACAAAATTAGCGTTTTAGATGTCTGGATTATAGTTAGGTAGATGACATGGTTCATGATGCTTTTGAGCATTATAATGAAGATCCTAGTTCTTTTAAAGACATTCTTGAAGATGTTGAAAAGTCCCTATATCCAGGTTTAAAGCATTCAAAGTTATCGGGTTTAATGAAACTATACAATATAAAAGGACTTTATGGATGGTCTGATAGTGGGTTTTTAGTTTTATTGGAAGTGTTAAATGTGATATTGCCAAATGATAATAGTTTGCCTAAGTCCATGTATGAGGCCAAAAAATAATGAAGCTATTAGGCTTAGATTATGAGAAAATACATGCATGTCAAAATGATTGCATTCTTTATAGGAATGAGTTCAAGAATCTTAGTAAATGCCCAAAGTGTGGAACATCTAGGTGGCAAATAAGAAAAGACGGATAAAAAAAATTAAAAATGAGGTCCCTAAAAAGGTGTTATGGTATTTTTCTATAATTCATAGGTTCAAAAGAATGTTTCAATCACCACAAACTACTAAGAACTTAACATGACATGAAAATAAAAGAATTAGAGATGGCAAGCTTCGCCACCCAGCAGATTCACCAGCTTGGCAGTTAATTGATAAGAAATGGCCTAATTTTGCCCAAGAGTCGAGAAATCTTCAATTGGCTTTATTATCTGATGGGATTAACCCACATAACACATTTAACACTACTTATAGTTCTTGGCCTATTACATTGATAACATTTAACCTTCCTCCATGGTTGTGTATAAAGAGAAAGTTTATGATGTTGTCTCTACTGATATCTAGCCCTAAACAGCCTGGAAATGACATAGATGTATACCTAGCACCATTGGTTGAGGACTTAAAAATCCTATGGGATGTAGGCGTCGATGTGTTTGATGCTTATAGGAAACAAACTTTTAATTTACGAGCTGTGTTGAATAGGGCAATTAGTGACTTTCCAGCTTATAGAAATCTGTCTGGGTGTACTGTTAAGGGGTACTATGGTTGTCCAATTTGTGGGATAAACACATATGCATGTCACTACCACATAGTAGGAAAATGTCATATATGGGCCATAGGTTGTTTATTGAAAAAATCCTCTTAGGCCTTTGTTTGGTATAGAGATCTTAAACTTGGTGGTTGGCATTGATACCAAGTTTGGGAAAAAGATCCAAAAAAAGCAAAAATTGTGTGAGGGTGAGGGTCACAGTAAGGGTATAGATGTGAGTAACAATAAGGGTAAAAGTGAGAGTGAGGGTGAGGATTGAAAAAATTGATACAATAATATTTCTTACTTGATTGAATTACATGGTAATTAGGATAATATATACAATGATGATAAGGAATTCCCGTAACAGTTCTAAGGCTTGACATGAGTGAATTTCCTATTGAGTGTATTATAAAATATGGAAGGCTAGAGAGGTTCTTGTTTAAATTATCAAGAAGTTATTGTCCTGCTATCAATTAAATACTTGGCCGTTATAGATGATTCTAGAACTTGATATGCCGTTGGCTTGCACTTTCCTTTCATAGGTTTTGAATGCTTGATTGTTGCTCAAATTCATCCTGTGTATGAATTTCAGCAGCCCTCCTCAAATTAGGAACAATTGTTGAGTATTAGAAAATGCATATTTATAAAGGAGAAAACCGTCATTTTACATTTCAAGTTTTACTAACAACCCTTATTTTTATGTGTTTTAGCTTTTTGTAATTTAATTATGTGTGTTTTATTTTAAATAAGTATTTTATGTATTTTAGGGGTATTATAGTCATTTCACAATAAAGGAGAGGTCAAACGGAAAAATGGACATCACTTTTGAACTCAGGACAATCGAAAACCTTAGGTGGATGTGGCGTGGACCGATGATGTGGCATTGACTGATGAGGTGTCATGATCGTGTTGGACTAAAATTCTTATGTACTGTTGATGGTGACGTGGCAGCATATTAGTGGACCAAAAAATGCGCGTACGGTACATGCAATACATGGGATTGTTTTCAACCAAACCGCGTTACTGTGCAAACCGTGTACAAACTGTGTCACTGTTCAAGTTGTATAGTCAAACCACGTACTGTTCACGCATACTGTTGATTGATAACGTGGCGCAATCCTGAGCGTCCAAATTGTTTTTAATCCGATGGTCATAATTTACTCGATGTATCTATAAAAAAAGGGGCATCTCCCCCCTAATTTAATACCTCTGAATCCATTTTTGGACTTAATTTTTTGTAATTTCTTCTCTATCTTGTATTTTCTACGTATTTTAATAAATTTTCATTTTACCCCTAGTTCAATTACGAGTGACTAATTTTCTTTTAAACTTGGGTTGAAGGTAAAGTCTCAACATGCGTCATGGGCGTTATTTGGTAAATTTATCTTCTCTTCCCTTCTAGTTTTTTTGGATGTTCTGACTTTTCATTGACAAATAATAATAATCTTGTCTAGTACCGCCCTAGTTTCACCAGCTCCCTAGTATAAAGTTATTATTATTTGGCCAGATAAGCCCTTAGCACCATATTTATTAGAGCGTGGTTCATGAGATGTGGATTCCTCTCTCATGATTTAATTGGTATTAATAAAGAATATTTAGCCCATGATGCATGTTGATACGGATCCAGATATCCAAGTACGTCATTTCAATAGAATTCTCTTCAATTTATTATCGCCATTTCAATTCCAATTTTAGAATTTATTCTCGCCATTTTAATTTAAGTTTTAGCATATTCCAAATCATTTTCACGACAAATCCAATCACCCATTTACAAAATTAATTCTACACATTAAAATTCACCTCCTCGTGGGATCGACACTCGTCACAATTGATCTATACTACAATTGATTCGTGCGCTTGCGAATTCAATAAAATTTGCGCAACAACCTTTTGGCGCTGTTGCCGGGGAGGTAAGTAATTTTAATTTATAGAATTAATTTTTGTGAATATTTCCTTTTAAATTATTTTCTTGTATTTGTTTTTTTAAAAAAAAGTGAGTTGGCATTTAGAGTTAGTATTCCTTTTTTCTCTTCTTTAAAATTCTTTAATTTAATTTCAAGTTATTTTTTGTTTTTAATTTTTATTTATCTTATTAATTTATTTTTATTTTATTTATTTTCATATATATTTTTTAATGTGTTTTTATAGTAAGGTTGTAATAGTGCCATAAGGTTAGTATCGTAATTTCTCTCTCTTCTTTATTTTTATTTGTTTTGTTCCCATCTTTATTTTTATTTTATTTTGCATGCATGGTCGTAGGTCATTATTACATAATCTTGAATTTGAACTTGAGAAAACACTTCGCACACACAAAAAAGTTAAAAATAAAATAGATTTACAAGCACCACAGGAGAGGCCATTTAAGGACTACTTCAGTCCTTTAGCTAATTTGAGCATATCATGTATAAGGTATCCAATTGTAGCTGCTAGGAGCTGTGAACTAAAACCTAGTGTACTAAATTATCTCCCAACATTCTGTGGTTTAGAAAATGAGGACCCATATAATCATCTGAATGATTTTCATGCTATCTATCAAACATTTAAATACGAGAATTTTTCAAACGATGATGTTAAACTTAGATTATTCCCATTTTCTTTAAAAGATAGAGCTCGTTCATGGTTAAATACTTTACCTACTAATAGCATTTCATCACGGGAACAAATGGTAACGAAATTTTTAAATAAATATTTCCCTGTGCATAAAACCAATGGTATTCACAGGGAAATCTCGGAGTTTACTTAGAGAGATGACGAGCAGTTTTTCAAAACATGGGAGCGATTTAATGGGCTACTCTTGAAGTGTCCACATCATGGGTACGAGAAATGGCACCAATGCCAATACGTTTTGGAGAGATTATTGTCGAATGTGCAAGAATAGCTAATGGCAACAAGTGGAGGAGAGCTAATGTTAAAAAGTGTATAAGAGATTTGGGAATTCTTCCAGCGACAAGCGGATAATTCCGAACAACGGAGTCGATCACTAAGGAATACGAGAAGGATTAAGGGAGTAAATGAGGTTCACATTGACGAGTCAACTTTAGGAATAAAAGAAGTCAAGCAAACGGTTGAAGGTCTCGCTCGACAAATAGCATCGTTATCGACTGCTAAATCAACAGAGCCATATGACCATGACTCATACTCAGATCAAGCCAATGCCATAGGTGTAATGAGAAAACCATAGAATTACAACCCATACTCCAACAAATATAACCCTGGATGGAGAGACCACTCCAATTTTTCATGGTCTCAAGGATTCCAACAAAATGGACCAGCAGCTCCAGCTCCA
The DNA here is from genome assembly GCA_029633175.1 of Citrus glauca. Lineage (NCBI taxonomy): Eukaryota > Viridiplantae > Streptophyta > Magnoliopsida > Sapindales > Rutaceae > Citrus > Citrus glauca. Next base: position 14,529,608 of record JAQOOD010000001.1, read on the forward strand.
CCAATGCAACCAATTCCTCAAAATCCTCAAGCCTCTCAGCTACCATTTAGACCATACAATTAGAACCAGAACCACTCTCAACCTAGACCATGGGAGAATGCATTCCAGAATTTCAGGAATGTTACCCCACGATTGAACAACAAAACCGCACTATTAATGGACTATGAAATGAGTTGAGAGCAGGTTTCAACTCACAAGCTCAATCAGTTTAAGGCCTTGAGAAGATGGTGGGACAAATTGCTTTTTCAGTTCAAACCTTTGGCAATGACTGTTGAGAAAGGTAAATTTCCAAGTCAACCAATGCCTAACCCTAAAGGAGTGCATGAAGCCAGTACCAGTTCACCACAACAGCATGGAGAGGTCAAAGCCGTCAAGACCTTGCCAAAAGGAAAAGAAGTCAACAACAAAGTGGAGATACCAGTAACAAAAGAAAATGACATTGTACCTGTGAGTGTTGAGGACTCATCACCGGAGGAGAAAAAAGAAACCAACCCACGAGAATATGTTCCCAAAACTCTATTTCCTCAGAGGTTAGCTAAAGGAAAGAAGGGAAAATCCACAGGTGAGATTCTCGAAATCTTCAAACAGGTAAATGTTAACATCCCTTTACTTGATGCTATAAAATAAGTTTCATCTTATGCCAAGTTTCTTAAAGACCTGTGTACTAAAAAGAGAAACATGAATGCTCAAAAGAAGACATTTTTAACAGAAAACCTTAGTTCTATCCTCCAACATAAAATTCCTTTAAAATACAAAGACCTAGGCTCCCCCACTATCTCATGTAGCATAGGGAACCACACAATTGAGAATGCTTTGTTGGATTTAGAAACTAGTGTAAATATGTTGCCTTATTTAGTTTTCATGAAACTTGGACTTACAGAATTACACCCAACTCCAGTAGTGTTACAGCTTGCACATCCCCATTATTCCAGGCGACCTTTCTTGGCAACTGTGGATACTCACATTCAATGTAGGACTGGAAATATACCGTTGTCCTTCGGCAACATGACTATGGAGCTGAACATCTTCAACATTGCCAAACAATCTCACAATACAAATGATTGAATTGTTGACATGGATTTAATTGAAGCATTAATTGATGACACTTTTATTTCAAACCTTAGTGATGATCCTTTACAAACATGTTTAACTCACTTTGATTTGGTTTTGGATATTGACAGATCGGTCGATGAAGTCAACGCCCTACTTGACTCAGCACCATCCATGGACACTAATAAATGGAAGCCAAAAGTTGAACAACTAGCACTATTAGAGAAGAAACTCATCCCATCATCAGAATCACCACCGAAACCTGATCTCAAACCATTGGCCAACACTTTGGAATATACATTTTTTGGGGAAGAAAGTACTCTGTCGGTAATCATTTCATCATCTCTCAATGACGAACAAAAAAATAAGTTGTTAGATGTTTTAAAAGAGTACAAAGGAGCATTAGGATGGACCATAGCAGACATCAAAGGTACAAACCCAGTAAACTGCATGCATTACATTCACCTTGATGAAAATGCTAAATCTACTAGGGAAATGCAATGTCGGTTAAATCCTAATATGAATGAAGTGGTTATAACTGAAGTCCTTAAGCTATTAGATGCATGTATCATTTACCCTATTTCTGATAGTTCATTGGTCAGTCCTGTGCAAGTTGTCCCCAAAAAGTTAGGAGTCACTGTAGTTACTAATACTGATAATGAATTGATACCAACTAGAGTAACTACAGGATGGCGCGTATGCATTGATTATAGAAAGTTGAATTCTGTCACACGTTTTACCATTTATTGATCAAATGTTTGATAGATTAGCAGGCCATGAATTTTATTGCTTTCTAGATGGCTACTCAGGATCTAATCAGATTCCTATAGCACCAAAAAATCAAGAGAAGACCACCTTCACTTGCCCTTTTAGTATTTTTGCATATAGGAGGATGCCATTTGGATTATGTAATGCACCTGCTACATTTTAACGATGCATGTTGAACATTTTTTCTGATATGATTGAAAGATTCCTTGAGGTATTTATGGATGATTTTTTTGTCTTTGGTGACTCATTTGATCAATGTTTACAGCATCTAACACTAGTTCTGCAGAGATGTATCGAAAAGAACTTAGGCTTAAATTAGGAGAAATGCCATTTTATGGTAAAATAAAGTATTGTTCTCGGTCACATCATTTCGAGCAAAGGTATTGAGGTTGACAAAGCCAAGGTGGATCTCATTTCTAATCTTCCTCCACCAAAACAGTCAGAGAAGTAAGATATTTCTTTGGGCATGCTGGTTTTTATAGACATTTCATTAAAGATTTTAGTAAAGTTTCTAGACCCTTATGCAATCTACTTGCTAAGGATGTACCTTTTGTCTTTAATGATTCATGTCTTGTGGCTTTTGAAAAATTAAAGTAATTATTGACATCATCACCCATCATTCAGTCCCCAAACTGGAGCTTACCATTTGAGCTACTGTGTGATGCATTTAATTACGCAGTAGGAGCAGTATTAGGATAAAGAGTTGATCAAATTCCCCATGTTATTTACTATACTAGTATGACATTGAATAAGGCACAATTGAACTATTCAACTACTGAAAAAGAAATGCTAGGAGTAGTGTTTGCATTGGAAAAATTTCGATCATATCTCATTAGTTGTAAAATAATTATATTCATAGATCATGCTGCTTTAAATATCTTATCACAAAGAAAAATGCAAAAGTTAGACTAATTCGTTGGGTGTTACTTTTGCGGGAATTTGACTTGGAATTCAAAGATAAGAAAGGCACAAAAAATATTATGGTAGACCATCTCTCTCAACTCCATTTTGACGCAATTACAGAGCCATTAACATTGAATGAGTCATTTCCAGATGAACAGTTAATGAGTGTGATAGTATTAGCTTGGTATGCTTATATCGTTAAGTATCTTGCTACAGGTCAACTTCCAGAGCATTGGATCAAGCAAGACAATGCTAAATTCTTTGCAGAAATAAAGAATTTCTTTTGGGATGACTCGTATTTGTTCAAGTGTTGTGCAGATCAAATTGTCAGACGATGTATCCCAGAAAGTGAAATTCACAATATCCTTTCATTCCGCCATGAACAAGCTTGTGGAGGCCATTTTAGTGCTAAGAAAACAGCTACAAAAGTTTTAAAATGTGGTTTCTATTGGCCAACTATATTTCAAGACGCTTACACTTTCTGTTCTTCATGTGATAGGTGTCAACGAATGGGGAGCATTACGCGAAGGAATATGATGCCACTAAATCCAATTTTAGTGGTTGAGATTTTTGATGTATGGGGTATCGACTTCATGGGACCCTTTCCCCATTCTTTTGGCCATCAATTCATATTGGTTGCTATTGACTATGTATCCAAATAGGTAGAAGTAATTCCAAGCAGAACCAATGATCACAAGGTGGTGATAGGGTTTTTGAAAAGTAATATTGTTTCGCGCTTTAGATTCCCTTTAGCAATAATCAGTTATGGTGGTGCCCACTTTTGTAACAAAGCATTCAAAGCTCTTTTGACAAAGTATTCAATCACTCACAAAGTGGCGACCCCATATCATCCATAAACTAGTGACCAAGTTGAGATCTCTAATCGAGAAATAAAGCATATATTAGAAAAGACGGTAAGGCCAGACAGAAAAGTTGGTCATTAAGACTTGATGATGCATTATGGACATATAGAATGGCTTTTAAGACCCCGATTGGGATGTCACCCTACAAGCTAATGTATGAAAAAGCTTGCCACCTACTTGTTGAACTCGAGCATCGGGCATATTATGCCATCAAGAAATTTAATTTTGACATGCAGCAAGTCAGCTCAGAAAGAAGATTACAATTGGCAGAACTTGAAAAAATTCGCAATGATGCATACGAAAATGCCAAGATTTACAAGCAACGAATAAAAGTCTTTCACGACAAGAAAATTATGAAAAAATCTTTCACTCCAGGTCAGAAAGTGTTTTTATTCAATTCTCGCTTGCACCTATTCCCAGGTAAGTTACGCTCTCGTTGGTTTGGCCCATTTATTGTTATACTGTTTTTCCACATGGGGCAATTGAATTAATGACCCAAATAATGGTGTCACGTTTAAAGTTAATGGTCAAAGATTAAAGCCATATCTAGAATACCAACCATATGGAGAAGACACCGAAATAAATTTGAGTGACCCACCAGATTTGAATTGATTTTTTATTTATTTTCAGTGGTTTGATTTTTCTTTCTTTCTTTCTATTATTCTTTTGCTAAATTGAAATTATTTTTGCATAAGTGTGTTTATTTTACCATTAAGTTTTCTCTTATCATTGTTAATTATGAGTACCGTACGTAGACCGTTCCTCCTGAACATTCTAAAACTACTTCAACGTGTCAAAACTCATCTCAAAAGGCAGATTCAATTTTGTAAAACACATCGCATTTGGGCTCTACGACCACCAGAGTTAGTAGCCTATGTTGAGGATTTAGAAAGCCAACTCAGAAATATTGAAAGAAGTGTTTACGACATCCAGTTGGAGCTTGAGATAAATTCAATAAGAGGACGATTTTAATTTTCTTTGTGTGTTTTAATTTATTTTTCTGTTTGTGTACTTTAGTTTGTTACCCCGGTGAAGTGGCGGATAACGGTACTCCGTGACAATCAAGTCGGTTACTTCAATTTTCCATAATAACTTATATTCTGAGGCGAAGGTATAGACAGAAACGAGATTCTAGCGAAGCTACACAAGCGATTCCCTTCACTCCCTCAGAATGCCCTCTTTACGATCTATAAATCTCCGCCCGAACGCATGGGATTGCTCATGAGGAATAACATACCTACTGACATCCGTTGGTTAATCGAGGCAAAAGTATGATTGGCGAGTGAGTTACCTCCAAAATTTATTGCATACATGTTTGGTTGTGGGAAAGAAAATTATGCAAGAAAATGACGAGCTCGAAGAATTTCTGTTGCTTGTGATAATTGTGCCAGAATGAGTTGCAATAAAAACCCATGTTCTTTAGGAATGGTGTCTGATAACAGGGAATATAAGATTTAATTCATTAGGGATGACTTGAATAAGGAGTCATTGGATGATATCCTTCTGTCTCTTGAAACGCATCCCAATGGATATGTGCAAGGAGCAATTCTCCAGTTATGGCCATTATTCCAGAAAGAGCACGCACTATATAGTCTCAGGAATCTAACTATAAATGACCCTGTTTGCCAGTTTATAAGAAAACTGGATGGAAAGCCCATCCTCGACCCATAAAAGGCGTTCAAGCCGTTTCTGGACGTAAAACCAGAGGAAGATGTGAGCCACAGTCGCAACTACCCGTAAATATCCTTTTACTTTACTGTTATTTTATTTCATTTCATTGTTGTTTTATTGTTTGCATTATTGTCTTTAATAATTTTATTACTGTTTGTTTTTTTCCTTTTTACTGTTTTCTTTTTTACTATCGAGCCATGTGCTTTACGCGTTATTTGACACTGACATGCCACCTCATACAAAGTTGTGATCCACTGTCACCAAGATTTTTAAAAATGACTTTTTGATAAGCACTCATAAATTGTTTTTGAGAAATATTCCAATGGCAGCTACTCCTAATAGATAATTCAACAATATTTGTGTGCTTTCTGGATTTACCTATGGCAAACATAAAGAGTTTGTTGATGCAACCATAGATCTTGGTCGAAGCATAGCAGAGAGAAAATTACACTTGGTGTATGGAGGAGGTAACCGAGGGTTATCAAAACTGGTTTCGGAAGCTGCTTTTGTCAGAGGAAGCCAAGTGTTAGGCATCATCCCAAGAGTCCTAAAACCTTTGAGCAGTTTGTCTGACTCACTGACTGAAGAAGAGTTAGTCGTCTCAGGTATGCAAGAACGAATAACTGAAATGCTTAATCATGCTGATGCTTTTATTTTCCTTCCAGGAGATCTTGCAACACTAGAGACACTTATCACACTAGCATCTTGGACCCATCTGCACATCCACCAGAAACTCATCGGTTTGTTAAATGTCAATAATTTTTATGATGGCTTTATCGCATTTCTTAACCATGCAATACAAAATTATTTTGTTCCTTCCAATGCGAAAAAAAATTTTTATTTGTGCTCACACTGCTAATGAGCTACTTGATATGTTACAAGCTTATCGACCGGAGCCAGACCCTTGAAGCTTTATGTTGGAGCGTCCAAATGATGACCGTAACAGTAGCCAAAGTAAGAAGTACAAATTAGATTTAACTCTCCGCCTGTAAATATTTTCTTCTATATTGCACCACCCAGGTGATGTCTTTTAAACTATACTTCTTTCCTTTAAAACATTGAGGACAATGTTTCGTTCTAGTTGGGGGGAGGGAATAGTCGACAATTGTGGAATCTTGGTTAAGTTTTTACTAATTTTTTGTTGTAGAAACTAAATGTTGCTAACTTTTTGTGTTGAAGATGGCTGAATATGGAGTATAGTGACTCTAGAAATGCATCTTTATTGTTTAAAAAAAAATTCAGATTTTTTTTATTATGTTTTGATGTTCATCTTTCTTCTTCTTTTTAATTTCTCCTTTACAAATATACATTTTCAAATAAAAATTTTTGAGTCAAAGATGGCTGAATATAGAGTGTAGTGACTCTAGAAACGCATCTTCTTAAGTAAAAAAAATTTTCATTTTCTATCATTTTCCAATTAGTTTTTCTGCATCATTTTCACATTTATGCATGTATATTTTCCTTTCATGTGTAGAATAGGTTGGAGGGTAGGCTGTTGTTTAAAAAAAAATTGTGATTTGTTTTAACATTTGACGACATGATGAATTTCAAATTTTAGTATTTGTATTATCTTTAGTCTGAAGTGATGTTACGCTATGTTCGCTACTCTACATGTTGATGTTGGAGACAAATATGAGTTGCTTAAAGGAATGAACATGTCACAATAAATACCAAGTGAATTTTTGAGCCTATCATTTTTCTTGGAGAGTAACTCTTTTGCCCATTCTTTATACAGCTTAGTTGTTTATTATTGTATACACGATCTCTAAATTTCTTTTGAGTTAACCCTAAAAAAAAAATGTTTGTTGCTACATTTGAAAGCCCATCTAATTAGTAGATATGGAAGATTATTTAGAGCCCTAAAAGATGATGGAAAGATCATCTTTGATCCGTTTGAGCTTTTTTATCCATCCCTTTTATGAAATATCCATAGTTAACCCTTTTGAGCCTTTTAAAACAAAAAAAAAATTTCTTTGTCAACTTATCATCTTAACCCACTCTGATTTGGAGTATTACCCAATATATTACAAGATCCATCACCTATTTATGTTTGAAAAAAATGTAAATAAACATTTTGTATAGTGAAGTTATGCCTAGTTCAAAATTTTTTTTGTTTCTTAAAAAAAAAGAAAAAATTGTTGCTTAAAAAAATTGTTGTTTCAAAAAATAAAAATAAAAATAACAGGTGAAATCCACCTTACAACTTAAAAAAAAAAATTCATTTGCATTTTTCTCAAACATACACTTTGTTTTTCCTATTTACCTTCTTTAATAGCCATGTCCCTAGCCTACGTTACGTCCTAATAAAAGTCATTCTTAATTTTAGGGAACTATAATATGAAGTAGAAGCTAGTTATATGGGCTAAAAGGATGTAGTGATGCATGAAAAAATTAATAAATAAATAAATTGGGTTGACTAGCATTTTTATTTGACTTGAGATCGTATTATTTCTAAGTTGAAGGCATATTTCTTTCATTTTAGTAAGAGCATGTGAGATCACTTCTTTATTATTTTCTCTCAATTACCATTCATTGGAATGACTATTTTTATTGGGATTAATTTCTTTGTGAGAGTGTCACTGATTCCAGTGAGATTTTGGGATTTGACATGTCATTATTGAAGGTAGCTATGATAAAGTCTACTGGGTTGATTCATGTGGATGGTTGATGTGGGTGTGATGTTTCTTTAGACTTGAGATAATGCTTATACTTTTATTTGATTGTTATCATTAGTCTGATTGAATAAACAAGAATTTTTTTTAAAAAATCATTTTTGAATTTTGTTTTCGCTTTATTTGCTAGGGACTAGCAATAAGCTGGTTGGGGGGTGTGTTGAGTGTTAAAAAATGTATATTTATAAAGGAGAAAACCGTCATTTTACATTTCAAGTCTTACTAATAACCCTTACTTTTATGTGTTTTAGCTTTTTGTAATTTAATTATGTGTGTTTTATTTTAATTAAATATTTTATGTATTTTAGGGGTATTATAGTCATTTCACAATAAATGAGAGATCAAACAGCAAAATGGACATCACTTTTGAACTCAGGACAGTTGAAAACCTTAGGAGGAGCATAAAAGGAAAAATGGTATTGTTCACATGTATGGTACTATTCACATATACGGGTACTGTCTATGTTACTTAATGTATCTATAAAAAAAGGGGCATCTCCGCCCTAATTTGATACCTCTGAATCCATTTTTGGACTCAATTTTCTGTAATTCATTCTCTATCTTGTATTTTCTATGTATTTTAATAAATTCCCATTTTACCCCTAGTTCAATTATGAGTGACTAATTTTCTTTCAAGCTTGAGTTGAAGGTAAAGTCTCAACATGTGTCATGAGCTTTATTTGGTAAATTTATTTTCTCTTCCCCTCTAGTTTTTGTGGATATTCTAACTTTTCATTGACAAATAATAATAATCTTGTCTAGTACCGCCTTGGTTTCATCAGCTCCCTAGTATAAGGTTATTATTATTTGACACGATAAGCCCTTAGCATCATATTTATTAGAGCATGTTCATGAGGTGTAAATTCCCCCTCATGATTTAATTGGTATTAATAAGGAATATTTAGCCCATGATGCATGTTGATACGGATCCAGATACCCAAGTACGTCATTTCAATAGAATTCTCTTCAATTTATTCTCGCCATTTTAATTTAAGTTTTAGCATATTCCAAATCATTTCTACCACAAATCCAATCACCCATTTACAAAATTAATTCTATACAATAAAATCCACCTCCTCGTGGGATCGACACTCGTCACCATTGATCTATACTACAATAGATTCGTGTGCTTGCGAGTTCAATATAATTTGCACAACAACAGTCATGAGGTGAGTTCCAAGTTTGTGCCCAAATTTTAGGAAGAGTTTCATAGATAGTGGCTTTGTAAATATGTTAGCAATTTGAGATAGAGAAGGAGTGTATCTTGTGTCAAGCAATCCTTATGTGACCTTTTCACAACAAAATGGTAGTTAAGCTCGATGTGCTTGGTGTAGGAATGAAATACTAGATTTTTGGACATGTCTAGAGCACTTTTGTTGTCACATATAAGTGTTGGTGTTGCTACAAGCTTGATGCCAATGTCCTTCAATAAATATGTGAGCCAGGTGAGTTCCACTGTTGTAGAAGCCATGCAATAATATTTAGCTTTGGCGCTAGAACGAGCAACTGTGGCTTGCTTTTTTGAACTCCAGCTGATGCAGTTTGCGCCTAGGTAGATGCAGAATTTGCTTCTGCTTCGATGAGTGAGAGGACAACTAGCCCAATTTGAATCTAAAAAACCATACAACTTTAGTGAGCTTTGTTTTAAATAACGGAGACCAATATTAAGAGTGCCTTTGAGATAGCGCAGTATGCGTTTGGCAGAACAAAGATTGGCTTTGGTTGGTTGTTGGAACTTCTGGCAGACATAATTCACTGCATTTGTAATATCGGGTCTAGAGAAAGTAAGGTATTGTAGACTTCCAATAATTCAATGATATTCCGTAGCATCAATAGGTTCATTATCATTGAATGTTGGTACTTCTTTCACAGTCATAAGAGTAGTAATGGAGGTGCTATCTTACATCTTAGTCTTATTGAGCAAATCCTTTGTATACTTAGCCTGCGAAAGGAAAATTCCAGCTGTAAAGTATTTTATTTCAACATCTAAGAAATAAGCTAGCATACCCAAGTCTTTCAAAGCAAATTGTGAACAAAGTGTCCTAATAATATGTTGTATAAGGGTGTTATTATTTCTAGTGATTATAACATCGTCTACATAAAAAAGTAATAAAATAATGCCAAATTCATGATGTAAAATAAACAAGGATGTGTCAGCCTTGCTATTTTGAAAACCAAGATTAATGAGTGCATGGTAAAGACAATCAAACTAAACTCGTGGAGCTTGTTTTAGCCTGTAGAGTGACTTTTTTAGCATACAGATATGTGATGTTAGTTTAGGATTGACAAAACCTAGGGGTTGGTCCATATAGACAATCTCATTGAGATGACCGTGGAGGAAAGCGTTGCTCACATCAAATTGCCTCATTGACCAATTTTGATTCAAAGCAAAGGCCAATACAAGACGAATTGTATGTTTTATGACCGGATTGAAAGTTTCTTCAAAATCAATATCGGGAATTTGTGCGAATCCTTTGGCTACAAGATGCGCTTTGAATCATTCAATAGTTCCTTTTTCATTGTACTTGATTCTGCACACCCACTTGGAACCAATGATATTCATGTTTGCTGGCCTTGGAATAAGATCCCAAGTGTTGTTTTGTTGTAAAGCCTGAAGTTCTTCCTCCATTGCAGCAACTCATTGAGGATTTTTTAGAGCACTCTTCGAGATTTTTGGTTATAATACAGTGATATGTGCAAGGTCAGGTTAGGATTACTTCTATGTTTCTGTCGAGTAATCATAGGGTGCGAATTTAAAGTAGTGTTTTTTGATAGTTCACTTGGAAGAGTGGAGCTAATAGATTGAATTAGTAATTCAATGGAGAGTCTACTTGAGATATCAGTAAACTCTTTATGGCTGATTTCAGAAGAATTCTTCTTGGTTAAAAATGAGGTGTTTAGCTCATGGTCATCAGTGGCAAAATTTATGTGAGCCTCAATATTTCCTTTATTGGTTTCATGGCTAGGAGTTGTTGTCTTTGAAGTTTTGGCAAAGTCAAAAATTTTTCTTGTATGGGGTGCATAAAAAATTGGTGCTAACATCGGAATATTGTCACAAGAACTAGTGATGGGATTAAGTTCTTCAACGTTTGTGGTAGAAGATGAGAACCACTTATTCGTGACTAGTTTTGGACTTTCCTGCAAGGTACCAGGGGAAGATAAGTTAGCAAATGGAAAAGTACTTTCATTGAATACAACATGTTTAGATATATAGACACGTTTGGTTTTTAGATCTAAACAATGACATCCTTTATGTAAAAGACTATATCCAACAAAAACACAAGGTTGTGAATTTTTATTGAATTTATTTTTGTTGTCGTCATTTAAATAAGGGAAACACCTGCATCCAAAAGTTCTCAATTTATCATAATCAAGAACTTTATTAAACAACTTTTCAAAGGGAGATTTCATGTTAATAGTTGAAAGAGGCATTATATTGATGCGATAAGTTGTAGTGATGAATGATTCAACCCAAAGTGTCAATGGAAGTTGGGCTTGAAACATTATAGTTAAAGTTGTTTCTGAAACATGCCGATGTTTCCTCTCTGCTACCCCATTTTGCTCAGGTGTGTAGGGGCATGAGACTTGTCTTTTTATTCCACAAATTTGTAGACGATTAAGAAAAATGCTTGAATTAAATTCTACTCCTCCATCACATTGGAAAATTTTAATTTTCCTTTCCAATTGATTCTCCACTTGTCGTTGGAACCTTACAAACAATAAAAAAAATTAGATTTATGCTTTAAAGGAAACAACCAAGAGAATCTGGTGCAATCGTTAATAAAGAGAGCATAAAATCTAAAATTATGTGTAGAATTGATAAGAGCGGGACCCCACAAATCACAATGTATTTTCTTTAAAGGAAATTGTGATTTTTTATTGGATAACTTGAAAGGAAGTTTGTAGCTTTTTCCTAATTGACATGAAACACATATGCTTGGTGTTTTAGTCCAATTAGAAATACTAATTTCCTTTTGTGATTTCAATATACGCAAGATGTTGTGACTTGGGTGTCCAAGTCTTTTGTGCCAAAGATCCGCGTCCGTAAACTTTCCTTTTATTGCATTAAGAGCTTCCTGATTGGTCTCCTCTAATACATAGAGATTTCCACGTCAGCTGCCTCTTGCCAGCACTTGGTTATATTTATTCTTAACAATAAAGCCATTAGAATCAAATTCAAAAGAACATGGTAGATTGTTAGTGAGTTAAGCTACAGACAAAAGATTTTTATTCAATTGAGGGACGACAAGAACATCTTTCAGTTTCAAAGTGCCATGATCAGTTTTTATAGAAATATCTCCTATATGTGAAATATTTAATACTTGTCCATTACCAACAAAAATCTTATCATGGCCTTTATAAGAAAGAATAGTATCGAGTTTACTAGGATCATTCACCATATGTGTTGTGGCACTAGAATCTGCGTAAATTTGTTTATCATTTTGTTGATTGAAATTCATTGTAGCAAGGACTTATGGCGCTTCTTTTTTATCCATATATTCATAACGATTCTGGTAAAAAGCTGCACTATATCCCTTTTTATCCCATATTTGACAAGTCACAACCTCTTCATGTGCATTCTTTTTGCTTTCCTTTGTAATTTTTGGTGCTGTTCGTATTTTCGAAAGATATGGGCTCTTATTTTGATTTTGACCCCTATTATTTTGTTTGTAGGCTCTTTCACGGCCACCGTTGTTTTTCCTTCTTCTCCCCCTCTAGGCAAAGAAAGCTTGAATTAGTGCTTTTTCTACTTGCTTTTGTACCATAACTGTTTGTTCCTGGATTTGGAGGGCAAAAATAAATTGCTTTATTGTAGGATAGGGAGGTTTGGTTAACATGGCAGTTTTAAAGTCAGCATAGTTTGGCCTAAGAGATCTTGCTAGTTGGAAGACCTTGTCTTTATCTGAAATTAGTTTTTCAATTGCTGCTAAGCTGTCACATAGTGACTTAAATTTCCTTAGAAATTCTTTAAGTTTTGTATTCCCTTTCCTAAGGGAATAAAGGCTACCTTTCAACCAAGACTCATTTCAGAAGTAGTTTGGCTTTCTACTATCATACTTAATATATATTCAGTCACCATAACTCTTAACCATGTCATCAATAATTCATTATTGTTCATTCAAATGATGAATTCAATATTTACTTTTTCTTTTCCATCTTAAGTAATCATTTTCGGTGGGGCCTCCACGTTGGTAATATGGTGTTCCATCTCAAGACATTTGATGAGTGGAAGAACTTGAGACTTTCAGAGAAGATAATTGTTTGAATTGAGTTTGATGGAGACTAAACTCACACATTGGTGGAATGACTGGATAGTGAGTGTAGGTTTTATATAATATTCAGCCATTAGCTCTGATACCATAAAAAATTGATACAATATTATTTCTTGCTTGATTGAATTACATGGTAATTAGGATAATATATACAATGATGATAAGGAATTCCCATAATAGTTCTAAGGCTTGACATGAGTGAATTTCTTATTGAGTGTATTATAAAATATGGAAGGCTAGAGAGATTCTTGCCGAGATTATCAAGAAGTTATTGTCCTGCTAAATACTTGGTCGTTATAGATGATTCTGGAACTTGATATGCCGTTGGCTTGCACTTTCCTTCCATAGGTTTTTAATGCTTGATTGTTGCTCAAATTCATCCTATGTATAAATCTCATCAAGGATGAGGATGAAGGTGAATTTAAGGTTGATGGTAAGATTAAAGTTGAGGGTGAGGGTGATAGTAAGGTTTAAGGTGAGGATGTGGGTAATGGGGATATAGCTCAGTTGCTGTACAAAAAAAGATCAATCTTCTTTGATTTAGAATATTGAGAACATTTGTTAGTTTTCCATCAATTAGATGTGATGCATATTGAGAAAAATGTATGTGAGAGCATCTATGGCACATTACTCCATCAACCGGGGAAAACAAAGGATGGAATTAATACTAGAAAATATCTTACACATCTAGAGCTTAGAGAGAAAATTAACAAAGCATTTATTGCATTAGCTCCTAATGAACAAAATAAAGTCATGCCCCCTACTCCACACATTTTAAGGAAGAAAAAAAATGTTCTGTGAAACCATGCAAGGTGTCAAAGTTCCTAATGGTTATTGTTTTAATTTTAGAAATATTGTTTCAATGGATGATCGTTGTCTTCATGGGCTTAAGTCTCATGATTGTCATACATTGATGCAACAACTACTACTATTAACAATTCGTAATTGTTTACCTCAAAATGTTAGATTTATCATAATTAGCTTGTACCTCTTCTTTAATTCTTTATGTTCTAAGGTAGTAGAGCCCAATTCTCTAGACTAATTGCAAAAGGAACTTAAAATCACCTTATATAATTTAGAACAATCTTTCATACCTACCTTCTTCGATATAATGGTCGGTTTAACAATCCATTTAGTTGAAGAAGTTAGATTATGTGGCCCGATTTACCTTCAATGGATGTATCCAACTGAGAGAGAAATGAAACCTATAAAGGGTTATATACGCAACTGATACCATCTTGAAGGTTGTGTTGTAGAGTACTCTATTATTGAGGAAGCACTTGAATTTTGTGTTGAATATCTTTTAAATTGTAAATCAATCGGACTACCTATTGGTTTTTTAATTGATTGTACAGTCAAAAGACCACTCGGAGGTGTAAATATTTAGGTGGTTGATGCCCCTACATTGGTGCAAGCGCACTGATGTGTTTTTGTGAACACCCTCAATATTCAACCATACATAGAGCATGTGACTTAAAGTTTGCACTTCTTTTTCGTTAATTTTTTTTCAATTTTATTAATTCTATTGTATAGTTTTAGGGAGAATTTGGCCTTATTGCAATCAAAATACCCTCATTAATTACAAAAGCCTTTGTGGTTACCAACCGAGCACTCCTGTACATTTGCTGATTGGCTTAAACAAAAGATCAGATTAGCTTCATTAGGTCTAATAAAAGTATCTAAGTAAAGGTAAACAATCTTTTCTCTTTCAACTAATTTTTGTGGTTTCATCAATTGAACAATAGGTAACAACTGATAAAGCAAATAATATAGCGGTTGATGAAAAAGTATGGTGGCTGGCAAACAAACCTCGCTCAAGTGTGGTTACATATGAAGGCTACTGTATTAATGGTTTTAATTTTGCTACGAGAGATCAAGACAACAACTGCATAACAGAAAACAGTGGGGTTTATGTGGTTGCTAACACTTTACAGATTTCAAGTTCGAAAGAAAAAAAATTCTCATTCTGGGGATATGCCTTTTGATGGGGTTGTTAATGAAATTTGGCAACTTGATTATCTAGGGGTTAAGAAGGTACTTTTCAAGTGCAATGGGGTAGATGATATAGTGGTTAACGTTGATGAGTTAGGGTTCATTGTAGTTAATTTAGATCGGATAGGCTATAAATATGACTGTTTCATTCTAGTTGGTCATGCAAAACAAGTGTTTTATGTGAAAGATCAGTTAGATAATAGTAAAACAATTGTTTTTGAGTGAGTGAAAAATGTAATTATTAAAATGAGACTATGTGTGATGGCATCGATGGGTATACGCCATTATCCAACAATTTTCCAAAATGTAAGTTAGATTTGAGTGATGAGGAATTTGTGTAAGATTAGTTGTTGATGTTTTTCATGTAAATGTTAATGCAGAAAATGAATAATCTAACTACTATGCCTTATTAGCAATACTTTCCATAAGTCAACAACTAATTTATTTTTTATTATTTTATTATTATATTGGGATATTATATTGGTATCTGGTGCACTCATCCACTTTTATATATTTGCAAGTTTGTTAGAGACATAGTAGAAAATGAGGAGCCAACATATGATCCAGAACAAAAAGGAAGACCAACACAAAACCTTACAAAGAAGAAAGACTTGTAGAGAGGAGTTAATGATGAGACTAAGGTTATGTACAATTCATATGGAGTTCCAGTTGGAAATAAGAGAAACGATCTGAGGAACTACATTGGGGTGATTGTACGGGAAAGAGTTCTAATTATATATGATGATTGGAGGAAAGTCCCACTAGACATCAATGAGACGTTATAGAATTATTTTCAGGAAAAGTTCAAGTTGAGTCTTAAGGCAAAAACCCAAGTGTTCAAGTGGATGAGAATTGCATTAAGGAGCTTTAGATGTAAGTTGGCCAATGAATATATTCTGCCTAATGCAAATAACTTGAGTACACAGAAAAAGCCTCCTCTTGAGAAGATTAAAAGAGTTTTATTGATAAGATTTTATCCGAAAACTCTTAGGTCTGTTTAAAATTCTGTTAGTTATATAATATTATTGAGTTCGTGTAACCATTTTAATCAATATCCACTTTGTGCAGGAAAAAAGTAAGGCAACAAAGGAAAAAAGAGCGAAGGATGTGTACACTCATCACTTGGGCAACACATTATATGCTAGGTTGTTGCATAAAAGACTAAGTACAATAACCACTCTATACAAACTTATGACATTTTGAATACAAATAATAGGATGATTCATAGTAGTTTTGAATTCAATTTTTATAGAATTATTGCAGCAGTTGGACCTCGGAGTTTCTGAGCTCGAGTTAACTGTGAAGCCTAGTTATTGGCTCATAGGAAAAAAAAATGGAATACTTGATGTGTAGCAAGTGGCTAAAAGAATTGTAAGTTTCCACCACCGCTGAAAAATACCAATGCAATTAGTTTGAAACTAAAAGATTCCTGGATTATTTAATAATACAAGATCATGTAAATTGACAGATTAAATTGCTTTGTTTATTTCAAAAAATGCTGGTAATGCAATGTATGTTTAAACTATCATTATTTAACTTATTTTTTTCCTATTTTTGATCAAATATTTTGTATTTATTCTGTAGAGTGAGCTAAGAAGCCAAGTTGAGCAGGGAATGTTCCAATCCCAAGGACCGAACGATATCTTAGGTGAACCCCTTCAAAAGAAACCTAATGGAAGTCGGGTGCAGGGATTGGTTTAATTCATCACCCCATCCATGTATTTCAATATTTCTAACCCTACGAATTTGGCGCGAGAATGGAGAATGTATTAAGAAAGTTTTAAGTTTATGCAAGCTCAATTAGAGCAAAGATAAATGGCTGTAACAACACTAAAGTTGGCAGTTCCAATTTTCCTAACTCCAACGGTAGTTGCAGTGTTAAGATAGAGATAGATCGTCAATCACCCAGTAAAGTTACTCTGAAGTCAATGACTAACAACCCCAAAGCTACCCCAAAGTCAATGATCAAAGTTACTCCAAAGTCAGTAACTAATGACCCCACTATTTGTCGAAAACCTAACAAAAACATAAACACACCTCCCCTAGCATCCCCTGTACAGAATCCACCTCCAGTAGATTGTGAAGCCACTTCAAAAATCACCCCAAGAAGATCTTCAAGATTAACTCCTTCAAAGAGAAAAGTCGATGGCCGAAAGTCTTCTACAAACGCTGTGATATATCTGTATGAACAGATAAGAACAACAAAGGAACTCGTTGTTGTAAAACCAATGATAGCAAGGAAACTTGTTCTAAGAAAGAATACTTGTGAGCTATGTGTTAACATATATGTTCTCATAATATTGATTTTGATGATAACAAACAAGATTAAAAATGATTAATCTTTTAAGCTCAAATTATGTTTTATATTTAATGGAAAAATGATGTTATAAAATATACATGTATCTAGGGAGAGTATGCATGTATGCAGGGGGAGTTTGTTTCAAATCATTGTTTTCTTTAACCTTGCATTAATTAATGAGGAGCTTTTTATAAATAGTTTAAATCTTTGTAATGTATTTTGTCATCATCAAAAAGGGGGAGATTGTTAGCTTTTATATCTATAGATATTGATTTTGATGATAACAAAACACATGTATTGGTTAAACAAAGATTTATAAATTGTGTTTTATAATAAGAAAATGAAGTTATAAAATCAAAGTGTTTTGGACTAAAATAAATGTGTTTATAAATCTTTGATTTTCGAATTTGGACCTATTTGAAACTATTTTCATGTTTTGGGTCACACTATAATTTATGAATATTTTGGACTAAAGTGAAAGGTTTTGAGAACTTTAAAAATATGGATATTTTGTTAAATAGGACCTTTGTGAAAAATAATAAAATCGTTAGGGTCAAATCATAATTTCAAAAAGTTTTTGGAATAGCAAAGTAATATTTGGAAATTCTAAAATTGGACCTATTTGCAAAGTTTTTTGACTTTTAGGGTCATAATACAGTTTTATCAAGATTTGAGGTCAAACTATAATTTTAGAAATTATTTCACTGTAGCCGTCACTGTAGCTGTTACTGTAGCAACCGGCTAATCGGTTGTGTAAATCCGGCTAACCGGTTTCGGGCAGAATGTATGCAAAATTCAAGCGGCTAACCGGATGTAGAAATCCGGCAAACCGGTTTTCTGGATTTTCTAGGCAGAATTCATGCAAACCGAAAACGGCTATCCGGTTGTGAAATCCAGCAATCTGGTTCGAGGCAGAATGCAACCAAAACGCAAGCGGCTAACCGGATTCGACAAACGGCAAACCGGATGTTCAGAATTTCAAATTTGTGTTTGTAACGGTAACATGAAGCGGCTAACCGGATGAGACAACCGGCAAGTCGGTTCCGGCTAGAAATGAACATAACGGCTAGTTTTTGAGTTCAAACTATAAAAACTCAAAACCATTTCATTTTTGGTAAGAGAAGAAAAACTCAAGCAAGCAAAAACAAGTGCACACAACATATATTGAGCTTCATTTTCGTAACTCATCATTTATTAGCTCATCTTTGTTCTTCAATTTGTATATCTACTCTTAAAGAGAGATTCATTGTTATACTTATCATTTCTCATCAAATTGTGAGGGTACAAGTGAGGGAAACACTTAGGTTAAGAGATTGGGGATGTAATCTCTTGTTGTAAAGGTTCATTGACACCTTGAAGTCAATTGTAATTGGTTGAAGCCTTGGAAAGGCTTGGATAGTGAAATCCTCAAGCGAGTGAGCTTGGAGGCGTGAACGTAGGCGGGGATAGCCGAACCACGTAAAAATCATTGAGTTCGTTTTTCTCTTCCCTTACTCTTTTATTATTGTACTTGCATTGAATTTATTGTTTTTGAATTTATTAAGGCATTAGATTGGATTGTTGTGTGGTTTGCTTAGGATAGTTTTAAAATTCCAATTCACCCCCCCTCTTGAGTTGCACACTTGTATTTCACTATGAAAGCAAGAAAAGAGAACAAAAGTTCACAGATGAACATCTTTTCTTTTATGATTGAGAGCTTCTTGCCACGGTCGATTATGATTGCACATGATTTGAAAAGTTTTGGTGTCTACTGGGAGAGTATATTAGACAAGTAAATTTGCAATGAAGTCATTGAGTTTACAGAGCTCTCAAATTTTGTTTTGGAGATATGGATCAAGTAAGAAATAAAAAACTTGATTTATGTTTTTATTATGTTTTTTTATTTTGTAAATTGTCATTAATTTATTTCTTATATTCATATGTCATAAAGGTTTCTTTTTTTAATACACTTTATGAGGAGATGGATAATGGCAGTGATGTTTTCCAATTCAATTTAGATATATAGCTAAGTCAAGCAAGCTACCCAAATAAGTGTTCCTATATTTCAAACCTTTTGGACAAGATACAAATAGCCTAGATAATTGTGTTCCCATATAACTCAGGGTATAGTTTATTTATTTTTTGTCTATTTTCTTTTTTTAACATAAATGATTTAAATTTATCTTGTAACCTTTTTTTTAGTTGTTTATTTAGTGGCCAATGGGTGCTAGTAGCAATTGATATGGTGAGGCGAAAAATATTTTATCTTGATCCATTAGGTGATAATCCTGATGATGAGTCGAAGCAGATGGTGAATGAGTAAGCTTAATTAGTTTAATTAATTCTTTCTTAATTTTTTATGTTGTGGATTAATTTGCTGCATCTGTTATTTATTACTTATAGTGGGATAACAATGCATCAAGTGAAGCCTAATAAAAAGAAGGTTGTGCAATGAGTCTCTGTGAAGGTATTAATGAAACAAAGTTATGACTTCCATTGTTACTTCATCAGTATATTTGAAACTAATTTTTTACTTTTTTAGTGTCTGAAACAATCTAGAACCTTTAAATGTGGTTATTATATGATGAAGTACATCCAGGATATTGTTCGCGATTTGTGCATTCTTGAAAACAATGTGAGTTTCTCCATAAATTTTTTAATATTTTGTCAAAGAATGCATTGTAGAGTGAATTTTCTTAAGAACAATGTTTAATCGATCGATTGCCATTATTTACGGAATACTACCTGTCAATTATGTGAATTTTCAAGATGGTTAATGGATGAACAATTTGCTACTTTTTGCTTGAAACTAGCAATATAATCATATCTTGTGCTAGGGATGAGAGGAAGTGTTGTGTATGTTTGGAAAAATTGATGCCAATTTTTAGTGTGTTCTGCTATGTATTTAAGGCACTTTAGGGCAAACCAAACTGACTGGAGCTGTTGCATCTACAAATAAAATGCATATAAATCTCAGTGTTCAGTGTTAAAGTAATATTGAGTAATAATTGGATCTGTTGCATGTAAAAATAGGAAGGCATATAAATCCCAATGCTGAGTGTTAAAGTAATATTAAGTAAAGCAAAATAATATATTATAAATTATCAGCTTCTTAGATAGCTTTGGTAACCGTTGTTTGCTATGGTGATACAATTTATTTGCATGTTCTTCATTTTTTATATTAATCATAACAAATTTAAAGATATATGTATTTATTTTATTGTTTTATTTTAGGACATATTTTAAAATATATGAATACATTTTGTTGCTTTATTTTTGAAGTTTATGGGCTGTGATGAATAACACTATGGACAATCTTTCGTAACTTCGCGATCAGTGAGCCATGCATGTTGCAAAATTAATTGTAACATACAATAATTAGGTAAATTATATTTTTGCTTGTAAATATTAAAGAATTGATTTTTGTAGCATAGTAGCTAATTGATTCTATATACTGCATTTATAGGTGGGAAAGGCAAAAGGAAAGGCTAAGGTCAAAGATTAGATGTACTGAGAATAATTGTTTGTTTTTCGCAAATTGTCATTATGTTGTTTCCAAACTATGTTTGAGATGTTTTCAAACAATATTTTAGATATTTGTATTAGTATTTTATTTGATACCTATTTAAATTTTAGTAGGAATGTTATATACTTATATTTAATTATTTAGTTTCGTACTTTAGTTTAACTTTAATATTTTCTTTGAATATCATCATTTGATTGGCAAAAGTAAAAGAACAATGAAAATAATAAAGTAACAACAATAATGTTTAAGCATCGTTTCTTTGAAGCAATTGACGCTAAAAAATGTATGGGAAGTAAGAGCTCTATTGCGTCATAATACTAGTGATACTTTAATATTACAAATTACTGACACTAAAGCATTAGTATCCATTCATTCTATCATGTCATCTCCTTGTGCAAAACAAACCATTGACGTGTAATAATTGTTAGTAAACATTATCACTATAGTGTCATAATATTTGTGATACTACAATGAGAGTATCTTTTAACTAGCGATCATTATCAGTAACTACTAATACCATAGTGTCATAAATTTGGTAATACTGTAGTAATAATAATCACTGAAACCACTTACAAGTGTCACTATTTTTCTGACTGCCAGATTACTAACACAATTAGCAAGTGTCAGTGAAAGTAATTTCTAACACTATTCTAAAATCAGTAAAGATCATTTTTCTAATAGCGTTCTCTAATAAAGTCAATTATCTTCAAGGCAACTCAATTTTAAAGTGACATCCTTCAGTGAAAAGATTTAGATTGTACAAGAAAGAGCCAACAAAAGAACAAATTTTGATGATGCATAGAAGATAAAAATATTAAATAAAGAGGGGGTAAAAGAAGGAAACACAACATCTTGCTAATGAGTAGTCAGCTTCAATAGCACAAATTCTCACTCACACTCTAGAAAATCAATTGTCTTTTCCAAAAAAGATACTTTATATCTTTCTTTTTCTTCATGAACTTTAATAATTGTTAGGTTAAGATAAATTCTAAAAAGCTATTAGTAAGCTATTTTGGATTGGTTATAGACCAAATCTAGTAGGATAAATGGTTTAGAGAAATTTTTTATTTTAAAATTCAATCCATAGAAGGAAAAGCCCAATAAACCCTAAAGGAAAACAAAAGAAAAATATCTTACTTCTCAAACTTGAAAAGTGAGACTTAGCAGACCTCTTCTATACCAAATTATAAAATGCCCAAAAGTCCATAAAAAAAATAGACCTAACAAAAACTTTATGCATCAAATGACCTAGGTCCGTTCTCCACAAGAGTAACCTAGATACTTAGAAAATGTTCTATTTAAATTTCCTAAGGGAATGATTACACACAAATGACCGAGGCATGTGATCTACTTGAACAACTTAAGTACTTAGAAAGTATTCTATTTAAATTGCCTAAAGGCAAGAATTGGCAAAATGCCTAATCATATGATTCTACAAAAATGACATAAATCTACTCTTTGTAAGATTGACCTAAGTATATAGAAATTAATTTACGTAAAGAGCCTATAGGTAAACATAAGTTATAGAGAATGAGCCTATAGGCCAACAAATATTCCACAAAGTATCCATATGAGCAAACAAGCATTTTATAAAATGAGCCTATGAGTCAACAAAGATTTCATCGAAAGACCTTACGGGCCAAAAATACATTTTACAGAATGAGCTTATGGGCAAACATACATTCTACGGAATGAGTCTATGGGTCAACAAATATTATAAGAATGAGCATATGAGCAAACATATATTTTATGAAATGAGCATGCAGGTAAACAACCATTCTATAAATGAGCCTATAAATTTTCCCAGAATTTATATCATATCAAGTTTTGTAAACCATTTTCTCCTTGAAGTGAAGCTCTCCAATGATATGTCTTCTTGTCGTTAATTGTCCTGAAAAAAAAAAACAATTATCAAAGAGTGTTGGGATTACTAACTATATCTCTCCGATACTCTAGTTAATTAGTTGTATTCAATTTCAAAATAGAGTTCAGGAAAGTAGACATAATTTTGTATTAAAAAAAATTGCATCAACAATTACTATACTTCTAAGTTTTGTTTTAGTTTTATGACAACTGGTATAAAAAATAGTCATATATTGAGTCAACGCTCGTGTCCCAGTGCCGGGTGAAAGGATTAATAAAATGTAAGTCAAAAGTTACATAGTTTATGTTGTATGTTGTATTTAGAATATAGAATAGAAGAATGTCGGCAAATCTTATTGCGGTTGGAGGGCGGCCAAGAAACTGGAAAATTGAACTTTTGGCAAAGCTCTATTCTCGTCAATGCAGAAAATTCAGTGGTTTCATAATCTCATCCATTAACTTACCTTGCCTCAATTTTGTTTAGTCTTCTCTACCCTGCAGCTATGGCTACAAGTTGTCCAATTAGAATATATTTACGGCACTATTCATCATAAGCTCGGTAACACCCGCTATATATAGCAATTTCAGTGCCCCACCAGCTCATAGACGAGTTTCATACAGACTCTGCCGCCATTGAATCAGTCTGTTTACGGCCACATTGCAATTAGTGCAATTGAGTCGTTTAATTATTTTGTAATTGTGTATTTTAACCTAAAAATGGCGTGGCGTGCGCCTTCGTTTACGCACGAAAAGGAGAGTTTGTGACTTGCTCCCCTATTCTGAATTGATTACGCAGTTCTAGGAGGTTTTTATTAGGCCAGATTGATATAATATTACTAGACCAAAAGTCGTCACCGAGCCGGCCAAAAAGAGGATTATACTTGTTCTCGTTTGTAATCAAATCAATGTATTTAGAATAAGAAGCACTTGCAAACTATGTGCTAAGAAATTAAAATATATATTAAGTGGTTTCTCAAAGTGGTTTAATTAAAACTGTTTAATGATGATGACGGTCAGATCATGACCGTATAAATGGTCAAAAAATAAAGAAACGCTCAAAAAACTTCAATAAAAGTTCAGACGAACAACAACAAAACAATTCAAGAACAAACGGGAATGAAATGAACTCATGAGATTTACGTGGTTCAGTTTTGTTAGTCCTGTTAGTCATGCTTCCATGGGGACAAACGCACCGCTATTTATTTTATTAATAAAGTATAACAAAAAATAACAAGGGAACTGTCCTTTACCAAGGTTAAGAGCTCTCAAACTCTTACAAAAATAAAAAATAAAATCTCACAAGAGTTTCTCTCTAAGGTTTGAGACCTTAACAATAACTCTAGCCACCTCATGGTCTCTACTTTTCTCTCTTAAAGATTTAACCACCCTTAGAAACACTGGAAAACCCTTTTTGACTCTTGAAACCTAAGCCTCTCACGATTCCTTATTTAGGTAGCAGAGACTGCATCCGATTGGTTGGACAAAATTAGTTAATGTTTTCACATGCAGGGATATCAAAGGATATCTCTGTTTTGAAAAATTCTAGAATACATCTAAAGTATCATGTCATGCATACAAGAAACAATTATACCATGACATGCGTGCATTTATTTTAAAATCTTCTAGAATACATCTAAAGTATCATGTCATGCATACAACAAACAATTATACCATGACATGTGTGCATTTATTTTAAAATACTATCATACAAGCCGTGGTTGTATATATTAAATTTAATTACACTTGTCATTCATGCATCAATTAATTGTAGTACATCTGACGTATTCTAAAATTTCTCCTCTATTTCATTTTCGAATTTTGAAAATTGACTTACTGATCTTAAAGTGCATGCGAATTTTCAGATTTTATCGGAATAAACATGAGTAATGTAAATAGGGATGAGTATAGATATCCTGACCATATTCTAAGCCTAAAAATTGCCAACTCCCTACGCATGAATTGTACTCTTATAATACTTGTATGAATATTTAAAAAATCAAAAGTCCACGTACAGAACAATGCACATTATAATAATTTGTAAATTGTATGGAAAGTAGTAATGTTACAGACTCTTCTTGCATAGCATCGTGCGTATTTTGTTCTGCTTTTTATTTTTTATTTTTAAGTAATGTTATAAGGAAGAACGTTCTTTAATACATAATATATTGCTTAATCAATTTTTGATACCTATTTATCTTCTATATTAACATCTCATCATATGGGAGATTAATAGCTTTTCTTCCCCCAACCCCCCCCCCCCCCCCCCCCCCCCCCCCCAACACAAAAAAAAATAAGGGAGTTCTGTAAACTCTCCCTTAATTTACAGCATGTTCATGGTCAATTTAGTGATCTATATTTCAATAAACAGTGCTAATGAAAATGTCATAAAGTGAAAATTTTTGTAAAGTTATAATAGTAAAATAATAAATATCAATACTTATTGTAGTTATTTGATATTTCGCCATCTTAAATTAGTCAGCATGAAAATCCTTTAATAAATTTGTCAAAATTCTTGCATTTTTTTGCTATTAGATGTAATTTTTAGGGTAAAATATTATTTTGGTATGAGATAATATAAGACCAGAGAAGTTGATTATTCATGGAATTAGTGGCGATGCTAGGAATTTTATGTAGGAGGAGCTAAGTTGTACAGCATCACAATTCAATTTTTTTTCTTTTTTTCTTTTTTAAGTATCAAAATGATAAATTTCAATTAACAATATTGTTTAAATTCTATAATGGCTTGTAACTTTTAGTGGTTTACTAGTTTATCAATTAATAATGATAATTAGTTATAGGTTAAGGTTCTTAATGTATTATTATTTATTTTATGATTAGATTGAACTATTGGTTCACTAAAATTTAAAATCTTGAAAACTTTTAATTTTACCGCTAATATGAGCGTGTAGCTATAGTTTGTCAATGGGTTTAGTCATGATGATAAATTATTTAACAATAGAAAGAGAGATAAGAGAAAGAAATTACCATAAATTATTATAATTTGATTTAAAGATTAACAAATAAGAGGAAGATAAGAGAATCTATTGTAACACATATATGATAAATTTTGATTTTTTAGTGTAAAAAGAATAAAGAAGTAATTAAGAGGAGATAATACTTGCATTTTTTAATTTTCATAAATTTAAAAAAGATTTTTAGGACAATTAATAATAAATAGATCATTAAAACAAAGTAATTTCAATTTTTTTTAAAAGTCAGCAGTGGATTCAGCCCTTCTCGCACCTTTTGGCACTGCCCTTGGATGGAGTGGCCAAAGAGAGACATCTTCTTGTGGGTCTGTGTTTTGGGGCGTGGGGGGGGGGGAGAGGGGGTGTTGTGTATATATGTAAATACCTCCTTTCATGTCGAACTTTGTGCAATTGTTATGGCTTTGGAGGTAGCTTATCAGTAGGGATCACGGGCGGAACAAGCCAATCTTGGCCGGAGAAGCCAAAGGTTTTTTTTTTTTTTTCAGGCCTATAAAATAGGTATTTTATTAATATATATTTATTTTAATATAAAATATTGAATATTAAATTACTTTTTTTTTACAAGGGCCATGGCCCATAGCAGTCCCTTAATAGATTCGCCCCTGGTAGGGATGGTTAAATATTTAGTTAGAATGTAAAACAAGTAGAAGGTAATGAATAACTACAGTGGCTTTGATTGGCTTTATTGTAAGCTACATTATATATAGCTTAGCAAGACCCTCTGTATTAGTACTTTTTCTTTCTTCATAAAGCTTTGGCATTTATCCAAATAAAATGTTGATTATATTTTAATAAAAACATACTTTAATGAGAATATAGACATTTTAAGTAATTCTTAAACATACGTCATGAATTAATTAAATAATTAACTCAAATCCTTATAACTAAAAAAATTATTTACCTTGCATAGTTGTTTTGTTCGCTTTGGTTGTTGGATAAGAAAGAGGAATTAAGCACGTGCTTTCACTAAATATCAATATTTGATACGGAATTAAATCTCTATATAAACTTCCTTTCTTCTTCAACGCACTCTCTCAACCAACAACACAAGAAATACAACTTTCTTGATTCTTCATTTTCTCGAAGCAAATGGCTACAAGTTCTCCAATTGTCATATATTTTATAGCACTATTCGTGGCAAGCTCTATAACATCTACCATGTTGGCTATTTCAGTGCCACCCGAGCTCACAGATAATTTGCACACAGACCCTGGTGCCATTAAATTAGCCTCTATCGATTACGGCCGCATTATTAAAGAAAAACCATTTGCAGTTCTTTATGCATCATCTTTAGATGACATCAGAACCCTAATAAATTTATCATACAGTTCTTCATTTCCATACACCATTGCAGCAAAAGGCCAGGCTCATTCCACGTGGTGCCAGGCTCAGGCCAACAAAGGCGTCGTAGTGCAGATGAGTTCTCTGAACAGCTTCAGAAACGGGACGGGAATCTTGATCTCCGGAGACCGTTCCTCAGGATTTTATGCTGACGTCGGCGGCGAGCAACTTTGAATTGATGTGCTGAACGCCACTCTTGCTCGGGGGCTTTCGCCGGTTTCTTGGACGGATTATTTGTATCTCACTATTGGTGGGACCCTCTCCAATGCTGGAATTAGCGGCCAAACGTATCGAAAAGGCCCGCAGATAACAAACGTTCTTGAATTAGACGTTTTAACAGGTACCTGCTAGCTAGTATCTTCTCCAGTTTTTTTTTTTTTTTTTTGTCCTGGTCTCTCCAAATCATTCATATCTAGTAAAAAAAATTGATTTAATAGTAAATAAAACGAAAAAAAAGCTTGATTATTAACATCCAAATTTAAAATTCAACATTGACCACTTATTATTAGGAGAGACTAGGAGAGAAAATCACAATATGATGCGTTATTTATTAAAACTTCTTTTTTTTTACCACTTTGATCCATGTAAGATATTCAAACAGTGAATAGAAAAAACATAACATAAATTGGACCTTTTAACAGATAAATTAATTAGTTTTAATTTAAAGAACTGTTGAACCATCAATTTATATGACAAACTATTTTCTTTTAACGATTTTTTTCTAATTAAAAACAATTAGGACTAACGTAATGTTTTGTATTGAGGTGTTGTAATGTTTAAGCCACGGTTGCTGTAGAGAAAAAATTGTAATTATAAAATAAAAATTTATATTGTGTAATAATATAATTTTTAAATAATAATTTTGATAAAATTAGTAAAAATATTAAAAATTGTAACTATAAAAATTACTATCGTGTAGTAACTATTACTTTTAAATAATAATTTTCACAAAATTATTACAAATATTATAGTAATATAAGCATAAGATCAAATCAATTTATCTTTTAAGACACAATAATTAGTGTTTATCAAATATTTAAGTGCTATAACTTAAAATTTCCACCTATTCAACCTCTATACCAAAGGGAGTATAAAGTGATAAGAACAAATTCTAAAAGAGAGCAAAGTATTCATTCTCCACTTAGTTAATTTTTGAATGCTTTAAATAATGTAAAATGTAGAAACTTGTTTTAATTTATTTTGAATCAACATAGAAATTTTGTTTAAAAATGAAACATATAATCTAGTTGGTAATCGTAACAGATCGACTGATTTTAATTAATTACATTCTTAATGAAAAAGTCAATATCTTTGATTTGATTATGTTTTTCTTTCACTAGAAAATTTCAGGATGATCCAAATCTATCGACTTGAAGCTAGATGAATTGAAAATTTCCAACCACATTAGTTTCGTACAGTTTAACACCTCTACTTAAATATAGGATGCACATCACTTTCAACACTTTCGTCAAAGCTGGAAATCATTTTGTTGAGCTTGATCCAAGCCATAGACTTTTCAGGGGCTTTATATTATAAGAGTAATCCTGAAGAGAGAAAGATGAGAGAAATATGAGAGAATTTGACTCTCTCTCTCTATCTATAATGTATCTAGTATATTATAAGGACACATCATAATATTTCATTAGAGATTTTGCAATTGATATTAATTGGATTTATTTTTTTGTTCAGCATTCCTTTTATAAAACATTTATTATAATCTATCTGGCAGGAATTTAGGCTTACATCTTTTCCTATTATGGAATTGAAATTAATGAATTACTGGTGCTAGTTACATTTAATTTGTATTCTAGAACAAAAATAAACTGATTTATGAGACAATATAAATAACATGTAAATATACAGAGCACGTTAATTATGTCATCATATTTCATAGACTGTTTACTTTTTTTTTTTTGAGTCGCATGACGGACCCTAGATTTTTTATGTGACCGACCCAAGATTTCTTGTATCACCATAATATATTGTAACAGTTGAACTTACTAGTGACCACAATATTCACACCAAATCATAATATTAGAGATTATTGAATGACACAATGATTATATTAAAAATTTGTTCTAGTATGAATGAAACCTCGCCGACATTCAATTTTTTTACAAGAAAAGAATTAAATCTTCTCCTTCAATCATCATCATAAACTCTTCTGGAATTACTTAAAATAATGTAAATAAAATTAAAGAAAAAAAGTGCCTCCAAGGACCTGACCGAGGAATTTTCAAGCAATTTTATTTGACATGCAACTCGAGTTGAAATCTTGAAAGAGTGGGAACTTAATATTTATTTATACTTTATCCACTCCTCTATATTTTAAGAAAAAAATAACTATACAAATAAAAATTAAATGAAAATGTTCTTTTATGAATGAGTTGTTTAATTATCTAATATTAATTAATTATTTTTCTATTGAGTCGAAATATTGTAACCAAAAAATGGTGTGGCGTGCGCCTTTCATTTTTACAGGAAAAGGACAGTTTGTGACTTGCACCTCTCCGAAGGATACAGAGTTGTTTTACGCAGTCCTCGGAGGTTTAGGTCAATTTGGTATTATAACTAGAGCAAGAATTGTCCTCGAGCCGGCCAAAGAAAGGATACTTAATGAGATTTCTTCATAACTTAATTAAGCATGAATTTACACTTGCTTTTTCATGCTTAATTTATGTTTAAAAACGAATAATCAAATTGTACATGGATTGCCTTTGTATCCATTAATTCATTTTACTGTGGTTACTTTGCCTGCAGGTTAAGTGGTTACGTATACTTTACTGTGATTTCTCTTCTTTCAGCACTGACCAGGAAACTTTGATTTCAACTACTGGACCTAGCCACAAAGTGATGCCGGATTATTTGGAAGGTCAACTTTTAATGAGCCAAAGTCCTCTAGATTTTTATCCACAGTCACAACATCAAAAGATAACTTCCCTCATAAACCAATATGGCATCGTTTACCTTATTGAGAGGTAGCCACGTATTACGACAACAAAAATGAGGATAAGGTAAGCCATCAATCATCTTATGTACCGCAATAATACGCACATACATTCTCAGGTATGGCTTCTTTATTTTTCATTCAATGTAAATACATGGTTAAGCCTTGCAATATAATAGAGTTTTTTTATTGTATTATAAAGTCATGCAGTTTAATAGCATTAAAATTTGACTCTATTAAACCATATGACTTAAAAGTGTGTCTACATGAAAAAAAAGAAGACACTTTATATATATATATAGAGTAAAAGCTCGTTTAGTCCCTATATTTTGAGTTAGTGTCCGTTTAATCTCTATATTTTTAAAAATATCTCAAAGCATCCCTATCATTAAATTATTGACATCGTAGACATTACCTTTTGTTTATTTTGACTTATGTTTACAATATTACCCTATTACAATAATGTTCCTTTTTTTAAACGTTACTAAAAAAGAAAAATTAAATTACTAGTTTAACACCAATTTATATATATATATAAATTTTTGTGGAACACTTTGCTGAGAAGTTAAAATATTAATTTTTTTAAATTGATAATTTAATTTTTTACAAAATTAATTTTTTTTGGACACACATGAGCTTCCACAAAAATTAACATATATCTTTTTTGTTTATTATTTTATTTTTGGGGTTAATTTGATAATCCAATTTTTTTATTAATACCTAAAAAAGAAACATTACTGTAAGAGTGTAAAATTGTAAAAGTATGCTAAAAAAAAATAATAGCATAAGTATCAATATTTAATAGCAATGACGTTTTGATGTATTCTTAAAAATATAAGGATTAAATGTACACTAAGCTTATAATAAAAGGACTAAACAAGCTTTTACCATACATACATACATACATATATATATATGTATGTATGTATGTGTATATATATATGTATGTATGTGTGTGTGTTTGTATGTATATATAATGATATTCATTAAAATATTAATGTTTCATATATTTATTTGTTGACAGAGAGTGAAACAAATGCTGAAAAGCTTAAAGGGTTTTGTTCATGGATTTGTTTTCGAGAAGGATGTAACATACCTAGAGTTTTTAAATAGAGTTCATGATGAAGAGATAGTCCTTCGGAAGAAAGGACTGTGGGATATCCCTCATCCTTGGCTAAATATCTTTATACCAAGATCTCGAATCGCAGATTTCGACAATGGCGCCTTCAGGAACATTCTTCTTAAGCGAAACTTTACCTCGTCAACTGTTCTTGTTTACCCTCTGCTCCGAAGCAAGTAAGACTGAAAGAAATATAATAATCAAGAAAAATACTAGCTATTTGAGCAAAAGGGTGATAAAATCACCGTCATTTTGCTTGACAATAGTCAAAACGACATGTTTTGACTATGGTTTTAAGGACATTTTTAAATTTTTAAAAAATCTTTTAAGGACCGCTCTCATATAATATATAGGAAT
This sequence comes from Citrus glauca, assembly GCA_029633175.1. Lineage (NCBI taxonomy): Eukaryota > Viridiplantae > Streptophyta > Magnoliopsida > Sapindales > Rutaceae > Citrus > Citrus glauca. The sequence goes on from JAQOOD010000001.1 coordinate 14,561,222, forward strand.
TTATAATCTAGAAATCATACATTGAAAATCCGAGTTGGCTTTTTCCGCTGAAGTGATTTAGGCTCTTAGATCACGATTCGTCACCACCACGCTTGTTAGATCACGAACTGTCACCAATGATCTTCCAGGTTATGACTCAGGTTCGATTTGCACTTGACGTGCGGGCGCCTTTATCACTACCAAAGCAACTAGCACGAGAAAAATTTTCTCTCAACAATAGAGAGAAATTTTTTTTTCTTTGATCTGTATAAAGTGGCCTCTACTTGTATTTATGTATTCTCTGAATCCACGTGGTGATCACATAAATACATATAATATGATTAAATAGATTTTAATAAAAATATTAATGCAATTAAGATATTTGAATAAAATACCTCATTAATTTTATTAATCAGAAAAATGTTTATTACAATTAAATAAACACATATGCTTTTAAAGAGCATATTTTTCCAACAATCTCCCACTATCTCTCAAAGCATATTTAGCATATTGCTCATGCTCTAGGCCTCTAAGTGCAGGTTATAAAGGTTTCCCACTAATGGCCATTGCAATAAGATCTGCCATTTAGCATTTAATACTATTTGGGGTACTGTCATATAACCTTTCTACACTATCCTCTTATGAGATGATACTTCCAGTCAATATTATTAGCCTAAAAGGCTATACGTAATATAATTTTGATGATAACAAACATATATATTAAGTGAAATAATAATTATTGTTTCTCACATTTTCACTAGTTTTTAAAGGATAATATTTATGCAAGTGAATCAAGTGAAATCAAGATTGAAGACACTCAACAGACAACGACAACATCAAGAATAAAGTTTAGATCTCAACGGACAAATTATTGCAACAAATTCTTGTAAATCCGGTATGATTTAATATATGCATGATTTGGCATTTGAAAAGCTCAAGAGATTAATTTAATTAAATACTTTTCATAAACTAAATGGTTTTATATTTATAACATAAGTTTTTTTTTTAATTTAGTAATTTGGATTAAAATGAAAAAGTTTTGTAATCTTTGAGTTTAATAAATATTATTTTGAAATTCAAATTTAGACTTATTTGCAAAGGTTTGAAACGTTTTGGAGCATACTATAATTTATGAAAGTTTGAGGACCCGAATGTAATCTAGACACTTAAATCCAAAGTTGGACAGAGAGGAAGCGGCTGACCGCCTGAGGGCTAGCGGCTAGCCGCCTGAAGAAAATCTCACATTTTCAATTTTTGGACTAAAGTGAAAGATTTTGAGAATTTAAAAAAAATGGGTATTATGCTAAATTTAAAAAGGACCTTTTAAAAAAATAATAATATCTTCGGGCCATATTCTAATTTCAGAAATCTTTGGAAAGATAAATATTTATGAAATTGGACCTATTTGTAAAGTTTTTTTACATTTTGGGCCGTAGTATAATTATAAAAAGTTTTGGGTCAAAGTATAATTTTAGAGAATAATGTTACTGGAGTAATTTAAAAATAACGGTAATATCACTGTTCCTGAGCGGCTAGCCATTTGGGCACTGGAATTTACCTATAACAGCTAGTTTTCGGACTTTAACTAGAAAAACTCAACTCAAACTTTATTCTAATGAACAATACAAGGAAAAAAAAGATCATATAACATATATTGAGCTTCTATTTCGCAAATCATCATTTTTTGAATCATCATTGAGTTATAATTTGTTATTCATTGTTAAAGAGAGTTTTATTATTGTGAATTTCATTTCTTATCAAATTGTGAGTGTACAAGTGTGGGAAACACTTGGGGTGAAGAGATTAGGGATATAATCTCTTGTTGTAAAGGTTTATTGACACCTTGGAAGTCAATTGTAAACATTTGAAGCCTTGAGAGGCTTAAATAGTGAAATCCTCAAGCCGGGTGAGCTTGGAGGTGGACGTAGGCGGGGATAGCTGAGCCACGTAAAAATCCTTGTGTTCGTTTTTCTCTTCCCTTACTCTTTTAATATTATTCTTGATTGAATTTATTATTTTGATTTGATTAAGGCAATAGATTAAATTATTGTGCGAATTGTATTGCATAAATTTTAAAATCCCAATTCACCCCCCTCTTGGGTTACATAACTTGCATTTCATTTGGTATCAGAGCTTGGTTCTCTTGTTAGGATTTAATCGTCTAGAGTAAAAGATCTATGGCAACCCATAATGACTCAACCTTTAGGGAAGGACAATCCACAATGAGATTACCGTTCTTTGACGGTAATGACTACCCATATTGAAAAAATAGGATGAGAATTTATTTACAAGCTTTAGATTATGAAATTTGGGAAATTGTTTGTGATGGTCCATTTATGCCTTTGACTAAAATGAAGTTGGGGAAGATATTCCAAAACCTTCAAGGGAATGGAATGAATTGGAAAAGAGAAAAGCTTCCTTAAACTCCAAAACTATGAATGTCTTATTTTATGCACTAGATAAGAAAGTGTTTCATAGAGTATCTAGTTGTGAAAGTGCTAATGAAATTTGACACAAACTTGAAGTTGTTTATGAAGGCACGAATCAAGTGAAAGAGTCTAAAATTAGTAGGTACACTCGACAATATGAATTGTTCCAAATGGAACAAAATGAGAGTGTGAATTGTATGTATACTAGATTTACGGACATAGTGAACACTCTACGAGCCCTAGGCAAGACCTTTTCAAATAGCGAGAAAGTTAAAAAAATCATTAGGTCCCTACCTAAGGAATGGAGACCAAAAAGGACTGTCATTGGGAAGCCAAAGATTTAAATATTTTACCTATTGATGATTTAATTGATTCTCTTATTTCTTATAAGGAAGACTTGGTAGCCGAAAAAGGCAATGAGGAGAAGAAGAAAAGCATTGCTCTCAAAGCCTCGAAACATGAGAGTGATGAAGAAAGCGAGCTGGATGAGGAGAAGATAGATATGTTGGCTAGGAGGTTTAGAAAACTTTTTAAGAAATCTGGTGAGCGAAAAAAATTTAGAGACCTTAAGAACCGAAAGGAGAAAAAGGAAGTAATAAAATGTTATGAGTGCAAAAAGCCTGGCCATATAAGAACAGAATGCCCTCTTCTCAACAAGCTCAAGAAGAAAGCAATGGTAGCTATATGGGATGATAGCGATGAGGAAACAAGTGATGATGAAGAGTATCAAGAAATGACAAATCTAGCTCTCATGACAATTGGAGATAAATCGAATGATGAACTTGATGATGTAAATAATCTTTCTACTTATGATAAATTATATGATGCTTTTAAAGAATTGCATGATAATTGGATAAAAATTGGTAAAAAGAATGCATGTCTTAAAAAGAAATGGTAAAGCTCACAAATGATAATGAATCTCTAAGTGTAAAGATTACATGCCTGGAATTGGAGAATAAAACACTGCATGATAGAGTTGCATTATCAAATGAGAAACCTAGCATTTCACATGAGCATCTAGAATCATATGTAGATGACTTGAAAAATGAAAATGATGTTTTACAAAAATGCAATGATTCATTAAATGAAAAGATTAAAGGACTAAAGTTAGATAATAAAATGTTGCATGAAAGAATTGCATCATTTAAATGCAAACAAAGTACTTCATATGAGCATGAGAAATCAAATGTTGATGAATTAATGAAAGAAAATGAAGTGCTTAAGAAGAAGAGCAATGAGCTAAATCAAATTGTGTTAAAATTCACAAATGGGCAAAAGATGTTTGATAACTTGCTTAATTCACAAAAATGTGTGTTTGACAAAGGAGGTATTGGCTATAAGCCAAATTTGAAACAAAAGTATTATAAGAATTACTTTGAGAAGAGTACCTCCATTAACAATCAAGTTGTATGCCACTATTGCAATCAAGATGGTCACATGAAGAATAAATGTCCTATTAAAAGAAATGCGTATTATAGAGCAAAATTTATTTAGGTTCCAAAAGGAATCATTGCTAACACTCAAGGACCCAAGAGTACTTGGGTACCAAAGCACACAACTTGTATATTTTTTGTAGGTTCCACAAGCAAGGAAGGATGGAGAGTTCCTTGATGAAGCTTGTGAGGATGATCATGGTCTAGGAAAAATTAATGAGACAATATGATTTAGTTGTTTTGGTAACAATTATTGTCTTATTGATTATGAGTGATGGTCTTTTAAGCTTAGTAAGTATTTAATAATTCATTTGGTATCATGTTGAGTGAATCATGAAAAATGGATAGTAGCTTGAATTTGTGATAATATGCTTATATGTTTACATGATTGAATTATCATTGTGCTTAACATTGAGTGTTTTATCATGATGCATGGTTATATATATATATATATACATGATGATAGCTTATCAACTCATCATGATGGATTTGTTTGATGTTAATGTTTATGAAGTGTTTAAGCATGATAGATAAGTGGTGTGTTTGATTTATTAACTTTCGAATGCTTATATGTTTAATTATTGCAAAAAATATATGCATGATGAATGAATTATATTTTTGAATTAATCATGCCTTAAATGTTTATAATTCAAACTATAAAGTGTTATTGTGATGAATATACATGATGAATATGTTATAAATTTGAGTTTTATGATTGGATGTTAATTATATTAATCCATGCATTAAAATGGTTTTTGAAAGTGTTCAGATCTCGAAATGGTCTTCAAATTGATCAAAAATAGTCGGAGACCAAAAATTGGTGCAGATGGGCAGCCATGAGGCAAGCGGCTAGCCGCTTGGTCACGGGTTGGGCATATTATTTTTTGCTCCTTCTCCTTCCTTCGTTATTTTTCTGCACTTGTTCTTCCTCTCTCTCAAAACCATGAGCCACCCTCTTCTATTTCCAATCAATTTCACTTCATTTCTCAACCATTTTTATGCCAAGATCAATCTCTTAAACCATTACCCATGCATTTAACCTTCATTAAACACTTCTTAATCATTATTTCTTCACTTGTTCTTCATCATTTCGTCATCATTTCTCACGCGTGAACAATACTTCTCCATTTCTCTCTCAAATTTCTTCATCTTTCACTCATTTCCTTGTTAAAATCAATCATCCAAATAATTATTCATCCATTACTCTTTCAATTTTCACTCTCAAAACTCGATTTCATCATCTCTCCACATAAAACCCAAAATCAAAAATTCTCACTCTACCCATTTCTTTCTCTTCATTTTCAAGCTTCCTTTAACCCATTTTTAATCCAATCTACATCATATATTAGCTTCATTCATCTCTAGGATCAATTGTCTTGGCTCAAACAAATCCATTTCACTCAATTTTTATAAACCCGAAATTGCATATTTAATATCTTTTTAGTCCACTTTTGATCCAATCAACACCATCCATTATCTTAAATCATCTCTTGGGTCAATATAATTGGTTTAAAATCATCCATTTCACTCATTATTTTACAAAACCGAATTTGTACATTTTGGGTATGCGCACCTACATTTTCATATGCATTATTGTTTTAATTTTGGATTACGGATGATGGTTGTTTAATATTAAGATGATTTATATTTGGATGATATTTTTTGAATTCTTAGAATGAATATGACTCTTTAGCTAATTGCACGCTTAATTTTTATATGTTTCTTGATTAATCATTAAGATATTGTTTTTGGTATAAGCATGGATTTATAGTACTTTTGATGATTGATGATTATATGTGTGTTGCTTGATGAATTAATGGAGTTGTTGGTTTGTTCTACTTGTTTAAGCTTATATGGAAGTATTTTTAACCATGGTGTGTATTTAAGGATTTGTGCTTTTTAAGGGGAGACTCTGCTGAAATTTTTCCTCGCACAAAATTGGTAATATCTTTATCGAATTATTTTTTATGATCTTGTTTCGATTGCATTTTTCTATTTTTTTAAAGGGGAGATAAATATGATATGTTTTTAGATAATATCATTTTGGTTAAATTGTTTTTAATTGGCCATATATTTAGGGGGAGCATACAATATGATTTTGGATAATATGCATTTTGAGCATTCTTTTGATGGCTTGATGGTTCATTATCATTTTAGGGTTAATTGGATATTTGGTTATTATATGTTTCTCGATTAACCATTGACATATTATCGGTCTTAGCATGAATTTATAGTAATTTTGATGATGAAGGGGGAGAGATCATGTATTTTGAATATGGAGATATATAATATGTATTTTGATCTTGAAGTATTTATGCATGGTTTTGAAATATTAAGGGGGAGCTTACAAATTGTTATAGATCATATATTTAGGGAGAGTTTGTTCTTAAATTTGATTTATAAGTTGAAGTTATGTATGCCATGTATTAAGGGAGAGTTTAACATCAAAATACATGAGATGTTTGTCATCATCAAAAAGGGAGAGATTGTTAGCCTAAAATGCTATACATAATGTAATTTTAATGATAACAAACATATGTATTAAGTGAAATAATAATATTATATTTCACATTTTCACTAGTTTTTGAAGGATAATATTTATGCAAGTGAATCAAGTGAAACCAAGATTGAAGACACTCAACGGATAACGGTGACATCAAGAATAAAGTTTAGAGCTCAACGGACAAATTATTGCAATAAATTCTTGTAAAGCCGGTATGATTTAACATTTGAGAAGCTCAAGAGATTAATTTAATTAAATACTTTTCATAAATTAAATAGTTTTATATTTATAACATAAGTTTTTTTTGGATTTGAGTAATTTGGATTAAAATGAAAAAGTTTTGTAACCTTTGAGTTTAATAAATATTATTTTGAAATTCAAATTTGGACTTATTTGCAATGGTTTGAAACATTTTCGAGCATACTATAATTTATGAAAGTTTGAGGATCTGAATGTAATCTAAACACTTAAAATCCAAAGTTAGACAGAGAGGAAGCGGCGCCTGAGGGCTAGCGGCTAGCCGCTTGAGGAAAATCTCACATTTTCAATTTTTGGACTAAAGTGAAAGATTTTGAGAACTTTAAAAAATATAAGTATTATGCTAAATTTAAAAATGATCTCTTAGAAAAATAATATTATCTTTGGGCCATATCATAATTTCAAAAAATTTTGGAAAGATAAATATTTCTGAAATTGGACCTATTTGTAAAGGTTTTTGACGTTTTGGGCTGTAGTATAATTAGAGAAAGTTTTGGGCCAATGTGTAATTATAGAGAATAATGTTACTATAGTAAAAATTCAAAAATAATGGTAATATCACTGTTCCTAAGCGGCTAGCGGCTTGGGCACTGGAATTTGCCTATAACGGTTAGTTTTCGGGCTTTAACTATAAAAACTCAACTCAAATTTCATTCTAATGAACAATACAAGGAAAAACAAGATCATATAACATATATTGAGCTTCCATTTCGTAAATCATCATTTGTTGAATCATCATTAAACTATAATTTGTTATTCACTCTTAAAGAGAGTTTTATTGTTGTGAATTTCATTTCTCATCAAATTGTGAGTGTACAAGGGTGGGAAACACTTGGGGTGAAGAGATTGAGGATATAATCTCTTGTTGTAAAGGTTCATTGATACCTTGGAAGTCAATTATAAACATTTGAAGTCTTGGGAGGTTTGGATAGTGAAATCCTCAAGCCGGGTGAGCTTGGAGGCGTGGTTGTAGGCGAGGATAATGTTGTGAAAATTTTAATATACTCACAAGCGCACGAGTCTAGAGATAGAGTAGTGGTAACGAGGTCGATCCCACAGGAATTGTTATCAATTGAAAAGTCTAATTTAAATCTAAAATTAATATTAATTTTAATCTAGTTGACCGAATTAGTTTTAAGAGAAATTAAACTAATTAAACTAAGGAAATAATTAAAATAAAAGAGAATTCAATAAGATACGAATCACCAAGGTTTCAGAATCCACCACTATTCAACTAGTAATTATCTAATTACTAATTAATCCCCAATTTTAGAGTGACAACTCGAAATCAGTCTATGTCATCTCATGGATATAACAATTAAGCCCAAGTAATTAAATCTAATGTAAGTTCTTTTTCTGCTTAATAATATGACATCTAAGCATCCCATGTGAACACATTGAATAACAAAGAGTCAAAGTTTTTCTAAACACTCTATGTAAACAATTTAACCAAAGACATAAAATCAAAGATAATCATGTATAAACTTTATATATCCAAGCATAGATTTAATAAATATTAATCCTAACAATCAATAATGCATAACAGAATTGATGAAAAGATTTTAATAACATCCAATTAATCAAGTGAAATAAAAATCATAATTATTAAAGAACATATATAGGAAATTAAATAAATAAAAAGATAATTATTTCATTGAATAGGGTGTCATCCTTAACCTTAGTATAAGAAATTTAGCTAGACATACTTGAATTGGGAGCAATAAATAAAATAAATTCAGCTATGGGAAGCCGAAATATCACTGCTGCAATTGCTCTCTCTTCAAAGCCGAATTCTGCTTCTTGGTTCCTTCCCCTCTCCGGCGGCTGGCTCCTCTCTAAAAGCCAAGAGCTTAGCTTTCTTATATAGCCTTTAAAATGGACCCTACCTTGTCAATCTTAAAGCCGAAAGGGTTTGGCCTTTTGTTTGCTTCACTCACGTGGTCACCAATCAACCTTGCACTAGGATTCCTTTTTCCAGTTGTAAAAGCCAAGTGTGGACCCCTTTAAGTTGCTTTCGATATATTACAAAGCCATGCACGTGTAACTTAACTAAGCTAAAGCCAATGTTATGCTTAAATTCTTCTTCATGTGTTAGATCAATTAATCTACTAGCTTTGGTTTCCTCGGTTTCACTTCCACATGCTTGTATGTCTAATTGCTTCTGAAATCAATTAATTAATGCTTCTAAAATTGAGCTCCCTTATATCCTTTTTTTATCCATAATCTCCAATTAATCCCCTATTCAATAAAATAATTTAATTAATTAAAAATAACAAATAAAAATAACTAGTAATTATATAATTATGGGTAAAATATGTATATAAATTATGCTCATCAAATACCCCCAAACTTAGATTTTGCTAGTCCTCGAGTAAAACTAAAACTAAAAACAAAAAGAAAAGTAACGAAACAAAAAGTAAATCCTAACTAAACCACTTTCGCGGGTGATCGCGATTGCATTTGAAATACAAGTGTGCAACCCAAGAGGGGGGTGAATTGGAATTTTTAAACTTATCCTAGCAAATCCACACAACAATTTAATCTAATGCCTTAATAAAATCGAAAACAATAAGTTCAATAAAAGCACAATAATTAAAAGAGTAAGGGAAGAGAAAAATGAACACAATGATTTTTACGTGGTTCTGCTATCCCCGCCTACGTCCACGCCTCCAAGCACATTGGGCTTGAGGATTTCACTATTCAAGTCTTTCCAAGATTTTAACCACTTACAATTGACTTCAAGGTGTCAATGAACCTTTACAACAAAGAGATTATCTCCCAATCTCTTCACCCAAGTGTCTCACACACTCAAACTCTTACAATTGAGATGAATAAATGAGAGTTACAATAAAACTCACTCAATGAGTAGATATTCAGAAACGAAGAACAAGAAGTGATTCAATCTTTTGTGTTTTACAAGTTGAAGGCTCAAGATATCTCGTGTGCTTTTTGATTTTGCTTGTTGGAGATCTTGAAAATGAGTTGGATTTGAGTTCTTATAGTTTGAGCTCAAAAACTAGCCGTTGTGCACTTGTCAGCCCGAAAACGGTTAGAGGTTAACTGTAAACGGTTAACCGTTTGCGCTGGTCAAAGTTACCATTGGGCCAAATTTCAAGTTACCCTTTCACCGTTTAGGCTTACCCTTTCACCGTTTACGCTTACCCTTTCACCGTTAACCTCCAAAGACTTGCAAGATGAACATTGGGCTAAATTTCAAATAAACGGTTAACCGTTTTCAGTAAACGGTTCACCGTTTTGTTCCAGAATCATCATTTTAACAAAACTGGACAAAACAAGCTTTCTGGACGTTATCGGTTAGCCGTTTTAAAATAAACGGTTAGCCGTTTGCTATAGTGATTGCTACAGTGAAATAAGTTTCCAAAAATTCATTTTGACCCCAAATCTTTATAAAACCGTAGTATGACCCAAAAAGTTATGAAACTTTGCAAATAGGTCCAATTTCAGAATTTCTAAATATTACTTTGTTAATCTCAAAACTTTGTGAAATTATGATATAACCCCAAATACTTATTGATTTGCGCAAAGGTCCTTTACACATATTTTTAAAGTTCTCAAAACCTTTCACTTTAGTCCAACACATTCATAAATTATAGTATGGCCCAAAACATGTAAATAGTTTCAAATAGGTCCAAATCCGAAATTGAAAAACAATATCAAAGGATTTAAAACACATTTATTTTAGTCCAAAACACTTTGATTTTATAGCTGTTGTGCAAATTTTATTGAACTCGCAAGCGCACGAATCTGTTGTAGTATAGCTTAATGGTGCGAGTGTCGATCCCATGAGGAGGTGGATTTTAATTATTTATAGAATTAATTCTGTAAATGGATGGTTGGATTTATGGTGGAAATGATTTGAAATATGCTAAAACTTAAATTAAAATGGCAAGATTAAATTCTGAAATTGAAAATAAAATGGCAGAAATAAATTGAAGTGTAAATCTATTAAATGACGTACTTGGGTATCTGGATCCGTATCAACATGCATCATGGGCTAAATATTCCATATTAATGCCAATTAGATCATGAGAGGGGAATCCACACCTCATGAACCATACTCTAATAAATATGGTGCTAAGGGCTTATCGTGCCAAATAATAATAATCTTATACTAGGGTGCCGGTGAAACCAGGGCAGTACTAGACAAGATTAGTATTATTTGTCGACGAGAAGTCAAAACATCCACAAAAACTAGAGGGGAAGAGAAAATAAATTTACCAAATCAAGCCCATGACACATGTTGAGACTTCACCTTCAACCCAAGCTTGAAAGAAAATTAGCCACTCATAGTTGAACTAAGGGCAAAATGGGAATTTATTAAAATATGAAGAAAATACAAGATAGAGAGAGAATTACAGAAAATGAATCCCAAAAATGGATTCAGAGGTACCAAATTAGGGGGGGAGGCCCCCTTTTTATAGTTACATCGAGTAAATCATGGCCATCGGATTAAAAATAGTTTGGACGCTCAGGATTTCGCCACGTCATCAGCCACTATTTGCACAGTACAGTCAACCGCCACTATTTGCACAGTAACGCCAACAATACCCGTATATGTGAATAGTACCGTACGTGTGAACAGTGTCATTTTTCCTTTTATAGTCCTCCTAAGGTTTTCGACCGTCCTGAGTTCAAAAATGATGTCCGTTTTGCCATTTGATCTCTCGTTTATTGTGAAATGACTATGATGCCCCTAAAATACATCAAATACTTAATTAAAATAAAACACACATAATTAAAGTACAAGAAATTTAAACACATAAAAATAACGGTTGTTAGCAATACTTGATATATAAAATAACGATTTCTCCTTTATAAATATGCACTTTCTAACACTCAACAATAGCCTCATTTTTTTATTATAAAACACAATTCATAAATCTTTGTTTAATCAATACATATAATTTGTTATCATCAAAGACAATTCTATAGCTAAAAAAGCTAACAATCTCCCCCTTTTTGATGATGACAAAATACATTACAAAGATTTAATCTAGTTATAAAAAGTTCCTCATTAATTAATGCAAGGTTAGAGAAAACAATTATTTGAAATAAACTCCCCCTGCATACATGCATACTCTCCCTAGATACATGTATATTTTCATAAATCATTTTTCAAAATATAAAACATTTATAATGTGAAAATAATGATTTATTCAAAAAGTATAAAACATAATTTGAGCTTAAAAGATTAATCATTCTTAATCTTGTTTGTTATCATCAAAATCAATATTATGGAAACATATATGCTAACAGCATTTAGCGTATGCAACAAGCCTTTAAACCCCTAGGCGGCCCTAGTGGACGAGTTATAGTCTCGTGAGGGCTTCAGTAATGATACCCACAAACATCATTTAAAAGAACTAAATTAAATTAAAAAACAAAAAAACTTAAAATAAAACATGAAAAAAAGCCTCAAAGATTGCAAAAATTATATACCTCAAAGAAAATTTCAAATATTGGTAAAGTTCTAACTTTAATTCAATAATCAATTCCATCTCTCTTTCGATTCTTGTAGTGTGTGTGTGAAATCAATTCAATCAAATTCATTCCCAAAATCCTCAATATCAACAGCCTTCGCCTCAAACAAAGAACATAGTAGGTCAAACTAATCTTATCATCTTGATCTCCAATTTTTTTTCCATAGGCTTTTATGTGCATTTTCTTTTGATTTTTTTTAGCACATGCACTTGATTTTTTTCTTTCTCTTTTTTTCTTTTTTTTAACCATAGTCAGGAGCTTTCACTCTACCCCTTAAGGTAGCCTTCTTCTCATGGTAGATTATCCTCTACATACTTGTGGTACATAAGCCCAAATTACTCAAGGATAGCTTCACTCTTAAGGGTTATAGGTAGCTATTTCTGAATTTGGCGCCTGTGTATACTATTTTGTATTATGGAGATAAGAATCAAGACAAACAATCATTTACTCTATCTAAAATTCTCAACTCAGGCTGCGTTAATATCAAATTTCAAGTCCAAATTACGAAAGAATTAATATTAGTGCTCATAGTTTAAAGAATCTCAATAAAGAGGAACTAACACAAGAATCAAGTATAAACTAAGACAATATTAAGCCTTTTCTAGAAATCATATTCATTGTCAATCAAATTCTTATCATAATTGCTTTTCACATAATTTTTTTTGAATTTTTGAATTTTTGAATTTGTTTTTTTTGTTTTTCTTTTTTAACAAACAAAGCACACATTATTCCCACCGCCAAATTTATTCGGAACATTGTCCTTTATATTTCACAAACAAAAGATATGCATGCAAACAATTGAAAGAGAAATAATAATAATAATAAAAACATAAATAATAAAAAAGAAAGTTGGAGAGAACACACCTGGATGAGCTGGGAAAGCTTAACAAAAAATACCAAATGAAAAGAAAACCTATTATTAAAATAAAATAAGAGTGCAAAGATGGACTTAATTAATCCTGATAAACAGGATCATCTAAAAGTATCTCCTCAACTTCTGTTGTTTTTAACTCTAAAAATGGTTTTAATCTTTGACCATTGACCTTAAATAAATCACCATTTTTAGGATTTTCAATCTCAATTGCTCCATAAGGGAAGACAGTATGAACTATAAAAGGACCAGACCATCAAGAACGTAACTTACCTGCAAAGAGATGCAATCGAGAATTATACAAAAGTACTTTCTGACTTGGTGTAAAGGATTTTCTCAAAATGTGCTTATCATGAAAGACTTTCATACGTTGCTTGTAAATCTTGGCATTATCATATGCATCATTCTTGATCTCTTCAAGTTCTGCTAGTTGTAATCTTCTCTTGGAACCAGCTTGCTGCATGTCAAAATTGAATGTCTTGATAGTCCAATATGCACGATGCTCCAACTCTACTGGCAGATGACATGCTTTTCCATACACAAGTTGGTAAGGTGACATCACAATTGGTGTTTTAAAAGCAGTCCTATATGCCCACAATGCATCATCAAGTCTTAAAGACCAATCCTTTCTATCTGGCCTAACTGTTTTCCCTAGAATCTGCTTGATCTCTCTATTAGAAATCTCTACTTGGCCACTGGTTTGAGGATGGTATGGGGTGGCAACCTTATGTGTAATAGAATATTTATCCAAAAGAGTTTTGAAAGGTTTATTGCAAAAATAGGTGCCACCATCACTAATGATTGTTCTAAGAAAACCAAAACGAGACAAAATATTACTCTTCAAGAATTTCACTACAACCCTATGATCATTGGTTTTGCATGGAATAACTTCAACCCACTTCGACATATAGTCCACTGCAACCAATATGATAACCAAAAGATGGAGGGAAAGGTCCCATAAAATCAATACCTCATATATAGAAGATCTCAACCACAAGAATAAGATTGAGTGGCATCATGTTCCTCTTTGAAATGCTATCCATACGTTGGCACCTATCACACAAAGAACAGAAAACATAAACGTCATGAAAAAGAGTAGGCCAATAAAAACCACATTGTAAAATTTTGTTGCTGTCCTTTTAGCACTAAAGTGTCCTCCACAAGCTTGTTCATGGCAAAATGAGATAACACTTTGAATTTCATTATTAGGAACACATCGCCTAATAATCTGATCAGCACAATATTTAAATAAATAGGGATCATCCCAAAAGAAGTCCTTCACTTTAGATAAGAACTTTGTTCTATCTTGCTTAGTCCAGTGCTTTGGGATTTGACCTGTAGCAAGGTAATTAACTATATCAGCAAACTATGGTACAACATTTACACTCATTATTTGCTCAACTGGGAAAGACTCATTCTAAAGTAAAGATTTTGGAATAAATTTAAAATCAAGGCGAGATAAATGATTCGCCACAACATTTTTCGAACCTTTTTTATCTCTAAATTTAATGTCAAATTCCTGTAAAAGCAACACCCAACAAATCAATCTTGCCTTAGCATATTTCTTAGTAAACAAATATTTTAAAGTAGCATGATCAGTAAAAATAATCACTTTACAACCTATAAGATAAGATCTGAATTTATCAAGTGCAAACACCACGGCTAGCATTTCTTTTTCTGTAGTTGAATAGTTCAACTATGCATCATTGAGTGTCATACTAGCATAATAAATCACGTAAGGCATACGATATAATCTTTGTCCTAAAACTGCTCATACAGCATAATCAGATGCATCACATATAATTTCAAAAGGCAAATCCCAATTAGGTGGCTAAATGATAGGTGACGAAGTCAACAATTTCTTAAGCTTTGCAAAAGCATCAAGAGATGATTCATCAAAGATAAAAGGTGAATCCTTAACCAGTAAATTGCATAAGGGTCTAGAAATTTGACTAAAATCTTTAATGAGTATTCTATAAAAGCCAGCATGTCTAAAGAAAGATCTTACTTCTTTTACAGATTTGGGATGTGGAAGATTAAAAATTAAATACACCTTAGCTTTGTTGACTTCTATACTTTTGTTGGAAATTATATGACCAAGGATAATACCTTGTTTTACCATGAAGTGACACTTTTCCCAATTTAGAACTAAGTTCTTTCTTTTACATCTCTGTAAAACTAATGTTAGATACTGCAAACATTCATCAAAAGAATCTCCATAAATAGAAAAATCATCCATGAGCACTTCAAAAAATCTCTCAACCATATCAGAAAAAATACTAAGCATGCATCTTTGAAAGGTAGCAGGTGCATTGCATAAACCAAATGACATTTTTCTATATGCAAAAGTTCCAAGGTGCATTGCATAAACCAAATGGCATTCTTCTATATGTAAAAGTTCCAAAGGGACAATAAAAGTAGTTTTCTCCTGGTCCTCTAGAGCTATAAGGATCTGATTATAACCTGAATATCCAGTTAGAAAACAATAAAAATCATTACCTGCAAGTCTATCAAGCATTTGATCAATAAATGGAAAAGGAAAATGATCTTTTCTTGTGAATGAATTCAATTTTCTATAATCAATGCAAACACGCCAACTTGTAGTTACTCTAATGGGAATTAATTCATTATTAGCATTAGTAACTACTGTAGCACCAGATTTCTTAGGAACAACTTGCACAGGGCTAACCCAAGAGCTATCTGAAATAGGATAAATAATTCCTACATCTAATAATTTGATTACTTCAGCTCTTACCACTTCTTTCATGTTAGGATTTAGCCTACATTGCATATCCCTAATAGGTTTAGCATTTTCTTCAAGATGAATACGATGCATGCAATCTATTGGATTAATACCTTTAATATTAGCGATAGTCCATCCTATTGCCTCCTTATGCTCTTTTAGAATACCCAACAACTTACCTTTTTGCTCAAGATCGAGGGAAGAAGAAATAATAACAGGTAGAGTATTAGATTCTCCCAAGAATGCATATTCTAGAGTGTCAGGTAGTGCTTTGAGTTCCAATTTTAGTGGTGCCTCCGCAGATGGGCTAATTTTCTTTTCAGAATGAGGCAGTAGCTCTGACTTTGGCTTCCATTTAGTTGTGTCCGTAATTAGAGGTGCACCAAGTAAAGCGATGACTTTTGTAATTGCATTGTCATTATTAAAAGATAAATCAGAATGAGTTAGACATGCCTCTAATGGATCATCAGTATGGTTAGAAATGAATGAATCTTCTACTAATTTCTCTATCATATTTGCTTCAACAAATTCATCCTCTTCTTGCGGCTTCTTGGTAATATTAAAATATTCAATTCCATAGTCATTTTACCAAAAGATAGCTACATATTTCCACTCCTGCAATTAATAAGAGCATCAGTTGTAGCTAAGAAATGATGACTTAGAATAACTAGAGTGTGTTTCTTAGGATCATGTACATACTGAGTATCAATAACGATAAAATCAATAGGATAATAAAATTTATCAATTTATATCAACATATCCTCTATAATACCACAAGGTATTTTCATTGATCTATCAGGAAGTTGCAAAATAATAGGAGTTGATTTTAACTCACCTAGTCCAAGCTGCATATAAACAGAATAAGGCAAGAGATTAACACTAGCACCCAAATCCAATAATGCTTTATCAAAACATTGGTTCCCTATAACACATGAGATAGTAGGAGAACCAGGATCCTTAAATTTTGGTGGCATTTTACATTGAAGTAAATTGCTAGTTTGTTCAATTAAAAATTCCTTTTTAGTGACATGTAAATTTCTCTTTTTAGTCATAAATCTTTCAAAAACTTGGTATAGGAAGGAACTTGCTTAATAGCATCGAGTAAAGGGATGTTTATACTTACCTATTTGAAGATTTCCATAATCTCATCTGTTGAAATCCCTTTCTTTACCTTTGTTAACCTTTGAGGAAAAGGAGCCTTAGGAATGTAAGCTGGCAGGCCACTCTCTTTAGGATCATTTGGTGATGAGTCTTGTCATGGAACTGAATCTGAAGAAGTAGGCGCATATGTCTTTCTTGTTTAAACTTACATCTTGTTGTCAAATAATTTTCCTCTTCTCAAGGTCATAACAGATTTTGCTTGTTCATGCTGATGACTTGAACTCGATTCAACTTCGTGCACTCCTTTGAGATTAGGAACTGGTTGACTTGGAAATTTTCCTTTTTCTCTCCCCGCTACAGTAGTTGCTATTTGACCCAATTGATGTTCAAGCTTTAGAATAACTTGAGTGTTTGACTGAAAAGCTTGTTGGGTTGACTGAATAAAACTTTGAAGTATATCCTCTAAAGAAGACTTTCTTTGTTAGGGTGCAACAAATTGAGACATAGGTTGTTGGGCAGGAGGATATACTTGGTTAGGAGGGACAAATTGTTGATTTGGCATGTTAAATTGTTTCCCTTCTTGGTTTGACAAAGGTTGATTTTGTTTCCAAGGAAAATTAAGGTGATTCATCCAATTAGGATTATATGTGGATGAATATGGACTATTGGAGGTTTTTTCATATAATTGTAAGTCATGTACCTGCTCAGAATAAGCATATGGATAGACTGGTAATGATGCACAATTCTGTGCTGTATGAGACAAGTTAGAATAAATAGTACAAACCTCATTAGCTACACTAGCATGATGATTTATGGATTGGTTTATCACTCAGGCATCTACTTTCTTAGAAAGGGTAGTTAGAGTGGATTTCATATCTAAATCATCCTTAACTTCATATAACCCCTTTCTAGAAACTTGAGATGATTTTTCCCTTTGATTTGAAAAATCCCACTGTTGAGAATTTTTAGAAAGTGAATTAAAGAAATCCCATGCGGCCCCTTCATGTAAGTTAAAAAATCTCCCACCATTCATAGACTCTACCATATGACGATTTGACATGGTTAAATCGTTATAAAAGCATTGTATAAGTCTCCATTTTTCAAAACCATGGTGGGGACACTTGAGGAGTAAATCATTGAATCTTTCCCAATACTCATAAAATTGCTCACCTCCTCTTTGATAAAAATCACTTATCTCTCTCCTAAGGGCATTTGTTTTAGACATAGGAAAAAACTTGGTGAGAAATTTATTACTCAATTCATCCCACGTAGTAATAGACCCAGCAAGAAGTGAATTCAACCAAGCTTTCGCTTTGTCTTTTAATGAGAAAGGGAACAAACCAAGCCTAATTGACTCATCATTAAAATTTTAAAAACGGAATGTAGAGCATATGTCAAAAAAATTCTTAATGTGCAAATATGGATCCTCTCTCTCTAACCCATGGAAGGATGGCAAAAGTTGAATGACAGAGGGCTTTAGTTCAAAGTGTGTTGCTGTAGTTTGTGGCAACACAATACAAGATGGTTGGTTGGCTGCAAGTGGTGAAAAGTATTCTTTAAGGGTTTTCTCTGCTTGCACTGGTGGGAGTATTGGCAATAATCTATTTGGGTTATCCTTGACTTGAGAAGAACTAGCTTGACTACTATCAATTTTTGACTCTCTTTTAACCAAATGATTTGTTGAATCACGTTCCCAAACACTCATAAACTAACTAGACAAGGAAAGAAAGAAAAATAAAATAAAATAAACCAACAATAATGAGAATAAACGAAATTTAAAAATAAAAGAAATCAAACAATGAATTTAAAGATAAATAAAAGTTTTTTTAAAAAAATAAAAGACAACCTAAATTATAACTAGTGGAAGAATTAAATCAACCTAAATTAAACTGACTTTCTAGCACAATCCCCGGCAACGGCGCCAAAAACTTGTTGTGCAAATTTTAATATACTTGCAAGTGTACGAATCTAGAGATAGAGTAGTGGTAACGAGGTCGATCCCACATGGATTGTTATAAATTGAAATTTAAATCTAAAATTAATATTATTTCTATCCTAGTTGACCAAATTGAATTTTAAGAGAAATTAAATTAATTAAACTAAGGAAACAATTAAAATAAAGGAGAATTCAATAAGATACGAATTACCAAGGTTTCAAAATCCACCACTATTCAACTAGTAATTATCTAATTACTAATTAATCTCCAATTTTAGAGTGACAACTCGAAATCAATCTATGTCATCTCAGGGATATAATAATTAAGCCCAAGTAATTAAATCTAATGTAAGTTCTTTTTCTACTTAACAATATGACATCTAAACATCCCATGTAAACATATTGAATAGCAAAGAGTCAACGTTTTCCTAAGCACTATATGTAAACAATTTAATGAAAAAATATAAAATCAAAGATAATCATGTATAAACATTATATATCCAAGCATAGATTTTATCGAATATTAATCCTAACAATCAATAATGCATGACAGAATTGATGAAAAGATTTTAATAACATCCAATTAATCAAGTGAAATAAAAATCATAATTATTAAAGAACATATATAGGGAATTAAATAAATAAAAAGATAATTATTTCATTGAATAGGGTTTCTTCCTTAACCTCAGTATAAGAAATTTAGCTAGACAAACTTGAATTGTGAGCAATAAATAAAATAAATTCAGCCATGGGAAGCCGAAATATCCCTGCTGCAATTGCTCTTTCTTCAAAGCCAAATTCTGCTTCTTAGTTCCTTCCCCTCTCTGGCGGCTGGCTCCTCTCCAAAAGCCAAGAGCTTAGCTTTCTTATATAGCTTTTAAAATGTACCCCACTTTGTCAATCCTAAAGCCAAAAGGGTTTGGCCTTTTATTTGCTTCACTCACGTGGTCACCAATCAACTTTGCACTATGATTCCTTTTTCTAATTGTAAAAGCCAAGTGTGGGCCCCTTTAAGTTGCTTTCCATATATTTCAAAGCCATGCACGTGTAACTTAACTAAGCTAAAGCCAATGTTATGCTTAAATTCTTCTTCATGTGCTAGATCAATTAATTTACTAGCTTTGGTTTCCTCGGTTTCACTTCCACATGCTTGTATGTCTAATTGTTTCTTAAATCAATTAATTAACGCTTCCAAAATTGAGCTCCCTTATATCCTTTTTTATCCATAATCTCCAATTAATCCTCTATTCAATAAAATAATTTAATTAATTAAAAATAACTAGTAATTATATAATTATGGGTAAAATATGTATATAAATTATGCTCATCAGATAGTCGAACCACGCAAAAATCCTGGTGTTCGATTTCTCTTCCCTTACTCTTTTAATATTGTGCTTGATTGAATTTATTGTTTTGATTTGATTAAGGTAATGATTAAATTATTATGCGAATTGTATTGCATAAATTTTAAAATCCCAATTCACCCCCTTCTTGGGTTACATAACTTGCATTTAAAATATGTTTTGTTTCTTTTGGTTCCTTATTTCCTTAGATTGAGCTACCACACCTCCATTATCACAAAATAGTTTAAGGGGTGCAATTACAACAGGTACCACCTCAAGATTTTGTAGGAACTTACAGAGCTATATAGCTTCTTTTGCAACTTCAGATATAGCCACATATTCGGCTTTAGTTATTGAGTCTGTGATATAAGATTGTTTCACACTCATCCAACTAATAGCTCCACTTCCTAATGTAAACACATAGCTGGAAGTTGATTTTCTAAGATCCTTGTCTGATAAAAAATTAGAATTAGTATAACCCACTAGAATAAGTTCATTACTAGAATACACAAGCATATAATTTTTAGTTCTTTTCAGATACTTTATAATATGCTTTACTGCAATCCAGTATTGAGGTCCAGGATTAAATTGATATCTGCTAACCATCCTTACCGCAAAACATATGTCTAGTCTAGTGCAAAGCATGGCATACATGAGACTTACCACAACTTCTGCATAGGAAACTCATTACATTCTCTCTATCTCTTAAGATGTTTTAGGTGATTGATCCTTAGAGAATGTAATTCCATGTCTGAATGGTAATAAACCAGTCTTGGAATTTTCTATGCTAAATCTAGCCAATATCTTATCGATATAGACCACTTGAGACAAGGCTAAAGTTTTATTCTTTCAATCTCGTAGAAACTTGATACCAAGAATATAACTTATCTCTCTCAGGTCTTTCATATCAAATTATTTTGCTAACCAAATCTTTATTGTAGTCAATACTCCTATATCATTTCCAATCAGGAGAATATTGTCTACACAAAGAACTAGGAAGGCTACAATTTTTCCTGAATTTTCTTGTACACACATGGTTCATCAATGTTCTGAATAAATCCAAGCGATTTAATTGCTTGATCAAATCTAATGTTCCATGACCAGGATGCTTACTTCAATCCATAAATAGATTTCTGCAACTTACTTACCATGTGTTCTTGGTCTTTTTGTATAAATCCATCTGGTTGCTGCATGTAGATGTTTTCTTCAAGATGCCTGTTAAGAAAGGCAGTCTTGACATCCATTTGCCAAATTTCATAATCTAGCACTGCAACAATGGAGAGAAGAATCCTGATGGATTTAAGCATAGCAACCGGAGAAAAGGTTTCCTCATAATTGAATCCTTCTTTCTGAGTAAACCCTTCGGTTACTAATCTTGGTTTAAATGTTTCCACCCTTCTGTCTACTCCTCTTTTTCTCTTGTAAATCCACTTGCACCCTATAGGTTTTACTCCATTTGGTGCCTTTACAAGTTTTCAGACTTTATTGGAATACATAGATTCCATTTCTTGATTCATTGCCTTTTTCAAAATTCAACATCTCTATTTATTAGAGCTTCGTTGTAACTAGTGGGATCTTGTACATGTTCATTTGAGATAGCCATATAGGTTTCTCCTAAAAGCATGTATCTCGCAGGTAACCTAGTTACCCTGCCACTACGACGAGGTTCTAAAAGTGATGGTTGTTCAAGGATAATCCTATGCTGATCAGTTGGTTGTGGATGTTCTTCCTGTTCTATAATAGATGTTGAAAGCTGAGCAACAACCTGATCTCTTTTATTTCTCTAGTTTTACCTTACTCTTAGGTTATAAGTCATTATATAGTCTTCCTCAAAGAAAGTAAAGAATATTGCTATAAATACATTCCTCTCTTGAGGACTATAATTCAGACTTCCCTTATTCCTTTTAGATACCTAAAACATACAAGCTTCTGAACACAAATCCATCTTCTCTATCTCTGATTCTAGTAGAAATACTAGTGAACTCCAAATACGAATGTGTCTCAAACCATATTTGTGACTTTTTCATAATTTCTTGGAGTAGTAGATACCGAGATAGATGAAACTAAGTTCAACAAAACTTTGTAGTTTCAAATACTAGTATCTGGAAAAAAGGTAATTAATAAACCACTTAGTATATATCTTGTCTTATCCAAAAGAATCTTGTTTCTCCATTTAATTACACTATTGTATCATAGTGTCCATTGATAACCAAATAGTGTTTAAATTCTCCATAGAGATATTATTTGTTTCGATCATATCGATGTTCTTTTATGTTCCTATCTAATTGCTTATGTCTTATCCACGTACTCTTTTGAATTTCAAAAGCAATGGAATCATGACACATTTAGACAAACATAAATAAAATGAATATTCATCAACAAGATTGATAGAATACTCATAACCTCTTATAACATGTAAACTGATTAGTTCGTATACTTTTGTATGTGCTAAATCATCAAATACAATGTTATGCTTTTAGCTTAAAAAGAGCATCCTTATCATATTACTTTTCTAAATAAGATTTATAGAGTTACAATGATCAATCTTAATAGGCCAATAAGTCTATCATTAATCATTTTTTTAAAATCTTATTATAGTTTATATGACTTAAGCATAAATATCAGAGGTGATCTTTGATTTCTTTTGGATTATGCTACCCACATCTATGGGAAGCCCTCGAATAATGACATTTAACAAAACCAACCTTTCTTGTGAAACCGTAGTAGTGTGAGTGGTTGGCATAAGCTTAGATTTTAGAAATTTCACCCACACCTTAGTAATAGGTTTCAAATCTATCCTATTAACTACACGCCCTTCCTCATTAGCCCATATTGCCCCTTATATTGTAAGAGTTGTGAAGATGGTGTTCCATTTTTTCGGGGTTAACTTATCAAGCAACTTGGCATACTCACAATTAATTTTTGCAGGTAAATTATAAAAAAGTATTTATAACATAGGAGTCTAATGGAACAAGTGTGTTTCTTACCCAAATGTCGTCCTGATCAGGGCTTACCAAATTGGCGTAAAATTCCTTGACTACTGGTAGCACTGGATCTCGAGGGTGGTTGCAAAACTCTAACCATCCGTGCTTTGCTGCAGTATTGTGTATTGTTTGCATAATTCCAGTGAGTTGTTATGGAAATTGAAACCCTTTTTTCTTCCAGAATCTTTCGCGGCTCAATGAATTCTTCATATTTTTCTTCGGCGTGGTAACTCTGATAGCGTGAAGGATCTTTGAGTTGGCTGGCTGTTTTCTTATACCTTGGCATGGCTATGGCAGCAACAAAGTGAGGATAATGTCCCTGAGAGTTAAAAAAAGAAAGATGAGAGGCTCCAATTTTTAATAACGGTAATATTGGTTGCTGCAACACCCATTTGCTTGCTCCAGCAACTGTTACATACTCCACTTCAATACCCTCTCACACGTTGCTCGTCTCTACTCTCTGTCGCCATACAACCCCACTTGTCAAAATGGAAATCTAATGCCACTCATACTTAACAAAAAAACTAAAACCAATTCTAAAAATAATTAAAAAAATAAAGAGATCAAATGATAGCAAAAGTAAATAATGCAATAATGTGAAAAGATAAAACCAAATAACTTGAATTGAAGAACAAAAGTAAATAAAATGGAAGAGATGGAGAGTTGTCAACAAAACCAAAGAGGATTAAACTTGGATTGTGGTGGCTGTCTCCACAATGGGCTGCCTCCCATTGAGCGCTTAATTTAAGGTCCTTCAGTCTGACCTTCTTTCACTGCTCAATAGTTGGGTTCTTTAAGGAGTAAAACCTCCTTTGAACAATCTGCCACTGGGTGTATGTAATGCTTAACCCTGTGTCTATTAACTTTAAATTCGTGACCTATTTGTTCATCTAAAAGATCAACAGCTCCATGAAGATAAAATTTTAACAGCCTAAAAGGTCCAGACCATCGTGATTTTAGCTTCCCTGGAAATAATCTTAGTCTTGTATTGTGGAGCAGCACTAGTTGACCAGGGTTGAATTGCCTGTTTTGAATATGCTTGTCATGCCAGTGTTTTGTCCTCTCTTTATAGATTCTCGCATTTTCATATGAAAATAGCCTTAATTCATCTAGCTCACAAAGTCGAAGCTTCCTTTGCTCTGTTACAACATGAATACCCCAATTTAATTTCTTCAGTGCCCAGTGTGCTTTATGCTCTAGCTCTAGTAGCAAGTGACAAGCCTTCCCATAAACAATTCCGTAAGGAGACATGCCAAGTGGAGTTTCGTATGTTGTTCTGTATGCCTATAGGGAGTCATGTAATTGCAAAGACCAATATTTAATTGTTGGGTTTACCACTTTTTCTAAGATCTTTTTAATTTCTCTATTGGACACTTCAACCTGACCATTGGATTGAAGAAAATATCTTCATCACTAATAATTGCTCTAGGAGTGCCAAACCTAGAGAAAATATTTTTATGAAGAAAAGCCACCATTGTTTTAGCATCATTGGTAGTTAATGCTGTAACTTCTACCCACTTGGAGACATAATCCACAGCAACAAGGATATATAAGTTCCCAAAAGATGGTGGGAAAGGTCTTATGAAATCTATTCCCCAGACATCAAAAACTTCCACTTCCAGAATGTTAATCAATGACTTCATGTCTTTCAATTATGTTCCCTGTTCATTGACACATGTCACAACATTTAACAAATTCATAAGCATCTTTAAAAATAATAGGCAAGTAATAACTTGATTGCAGAACTTTAGCAGCTGTTCTGTGACCACCAAAATGTCATCCATATGTTGCAGCATGGCATGACTCCAGTATATTGGGGATTTCTCCTTTTGAAGCACATCTTCGTATTACTTGATCTGAGCATAACTTATATAAATGTAGGTCATCCCACTAATAATTTCTAACATCATGAAGAAATTTTTTTTTTCTCCTGAAACTTCATCTCAGATGGTAGCATCCCACTTACTAAGTAGTTAGCAAAATCTGCATACCATGGAGATCCTGACTGCTGCAGCACCTGTGCTTGCTGTACTACCAACAGTTGTTCATCAGGAAAAGTTTCAGTGATGTCCTTCCTAGTCAATGTACTAGTGTCTGCTTCTAGTCGTGACATATGGTCTACTACTTGATTCTTAGTCCCTTTCTGTCTTTAATTTCCAGATCAAATTCTTGAAGCAATAAGATCAATTTGATTAATCTTGGTTTGACATCCTTCTTTGAAATTAAGTATTTGATGGCTGCATGGTCTGTGCATACAGTCACTTTAGTACCTACTAAGTAAGCTCTGAATTCGTCATAAGTAAATACTACTGCTAGCAACTCTTTCTCTGTAGTGGTGTAATTAATTTGAGGTTGAGTAAGAGTTTTGCTTGCATAGAATATAGAGTGAAAAACCTTATCATTTCTTTGCCTTAATACTGCTCCCACAGAATGATCACTAGCATCACACATCAATTCAAATAGTAGAGTCCAGTCTAGAGATATAACTACTAGTGTAGTGATCAGAGCTTTCTTCAATTCTCCAAATGCTTGAAGATAATCTTTGTCAAATTGAAAGGGCTTGTCATGTTCCAGCAATTAGCATAATGGTTTAGCTACCTTGGAAAAATCCTTAATGAATCTTCTATAAAATCCAACATGACCCAAAAAACTCTTAATACCGTTTATTGAAGTGAGGGGTGGCAGTTTATCTATTAGCTCTATCTTGACTTTATCTACCTCAATGCCTTTCTTGGACACCTTATGACCTAACACTATTCCTTCTTGCACTATGAAATAATACTTTTCCTAATTAAGTACTAAATTAGTCATCTCACATCTTTTAAGAACTTCTTCCAAGTTGTGTAAACAATCATTGTATATCTCTCCAAAAATTGAGAAATCATTTATGAAAACTTCTAAAGTCTGCTCTACCCTTTCATTAGCTAACACTGTTATCCCTCCCTTCTTTGGAACACATTGAACTAGGCTCACCCATGAACTGTTTGATATTGGATATATGATTCCAGCATCCAACCATTTGATGATTTCCTTTTTCACCACTTCTTTCATAATAGGGTTTAACTTTCTCTGATGCTCCATCGAATAGACATCATGCATTTTTGAAAAGTTGCTGGAGCATTGCACAACCTAAAGGACATTTTTCTGAAGGTAAATGTTCCATAATTATAGGTAAATATAGTCTTCTCCTTGTCCTTTGGAGCTATAATAATCTGGTTGTACTCTGAACACCCATCTAGGAAGCAATAGTATGGTTTTCCAGTAAGTCTGTCCATTATCAGTTCTATAAATGGGAGTGAGAAGTAATCTTTCCTTGTGCCTTTGTTGAGCTTTTTGTAATCCATACGTACTCTCCATCCAGTCATTGTCCTCGTAGGAATAAGTTCATCCCTCCCATTAGCTATCACTGTTATCCCTCCCTTCTTTGGAATAAATTGAACTGGGCTCGCCCATGAACTATTTAATATTGGATATATGATTCCTGCATCCAACCATTTGATGATTTCCTTTTTTACCACTTCTTTCATAATAGGGTTTAACCTTCTCTGATGCTCTATCGAATTGTTGTGCCAATCTTCTAACAGGATTTTATGCATGCATATTAATGGGTTTATCCCTTTGATGTCTGCCATGGTCCATCCAATTACTTTTTTGTATCTTCCAAGCAAATCTACTAGACTTTGTTCTTGACCTGCATTCAAGGTAGAGGAAATAATTACAGGGAATGTGTTGTTATGACCAAGATAAACATATTTCAAATGTAAAGGTAATAATTTTAATTCACAACTAGAAGGTGATTTAATATATGGTAAAGTTGTTTTTACTTTCCTTTCTAAAAGATCAGATGCTCAATAAACCTGTTGTGCCTATCAGATTGCTTTTTTTCTTCCAATCTATTTAGTTTGCCGCAACATCTTTCTCTTCTAAATCTTCAAAGGTGGAGACTTTGTTGATCTCATTACTAGAGTATCTGTCCATTTTGTCTGCTACAACAAAATCCATGACACTTAGGAAATTGAAATCTTCAACTTCATTAGGGTTCTTCATAGCCTCTAGTACATTAAATGTAACTTGTTGATCATTCACTCTCATGGTGAGCTCTCATTTATGCACATCTATCAGAGTCTTTCCAGTTGCTAGAAAAGTTCTTCCAAATATAATGGGTACCTCTTTATCAGCTTCAAAATCTAGTACAATGAAGTCTACTGGGAAGATGAATTTGTCAATCTTCACCAGTACATCCTTAATTTTTCCTTCAGGGTATGCATGACTGTTAGAGAGTGACTGTTGTTGGTCTGCATTCCCCTACTCCCATCTGCTTAAATACAGACAATGGCATCATATTAATACTGGCTCTTAAGTCACAAAGTGCTCTCCTAGTGTACATAGTTCCTATAGAGTAGGTATTGTAAAACTTCCTGGATCCTGTGTCAAAACAACAGTTTTAAATTCTCCCAGCCTTTTCTTTTGTGCCAAGATTTCTTTTAGAAATTTCACATAATTTGGTATTTGCTCCAAAGCTTCCACAAAAGGTATGTTGATGTGTAACTGCTTCAGCACTTCCAAAAATTTGTTGAACTGCTTGTCTTGTTTTTGCTTCTGGAATCTTTGTGGGAAAGGTGGTGGATTTCTAAACTGCTGGGTAGCTTCAGGAGGTACCAAACTCTGCTTGTTTGGTTTGGTGTAGGCCATGGCTACTAGTGTTACTTCTTTTTCAGCATGTTCTGATTGAATTCCCTCTAAAGTTGTTGTAGCTTAGCCCATGTAACCAATGTCTTGTTGGGTTGTTGTAACTTGCTTTCATTTGAAAGTGGTTTTTGTGATGAATTAAATTCTATCCCATTTTTAGTCACATCAATTGGGATATCAACATTCTTTTCAGATCTCAAATTAACTACTTTGCAGTGTTCTTTGCCCTCTCACGTAGGGTCCTCTGTGTTGCTAGGTAAGCTTCATTGACTTCTACTACTCATTGCTGTGGCAAGTTGTCCTATTTGGTTTTCCAAGTTTCTCAAGGATACAGCTTGACCCTGCAAAATTGCTTCATTCTTTGCAATGTATTCCTTAATCAGTGCTTCTAGTGAAGTGATTGGATCCTGACTGATATGTTTTTGCGCCCCTGACTCTGCTAATGAAAAATAGGTGGTTGAGTGTTCATATTTTGTCCATTTAATGTTAGAGCATTTTGATTCTGACTGCTCCAAGAAACATTTGGGTGTTGTTTTTAGCCAGGGTTGTAAATATTTGAATATGGGTTGTTCTGAGGCTGTCGATTCAAATTACCCACATAGTTTACTGAAGCTGGATTTCTAGGACAATTATCAAAGTCATGTTCTTTACCATAATATACACAAGAAAGTTCAACAACTTGGTTTACTATTGCTGGAGCAGATGTCATGGCCTTTACCATGTTAGTCAATGAGGTTACTTATGCTAATAAGGTTATATTTGCATTTATGTTATGTACCCCTGCTGTTCCTCTTGCTAATGGTTGCCTAGTGGATGGCCACTGATAATTATTATTGGCAATTCTCTCTAGAATTTCATATGCTTCAGTGTAAGATTTGGATAACAGGGCTCCATTTGTTGATGCATCCACCATTAATCTAGTAATAAGATTCAACCCATTGTAGAAAGTTTCCAATTGAATCCAACAAGGAATGCCATGACGAGGACACCTTTTGAGCAGTTCTTTGAATCTTTCCCAAGCTTCATACAAACTCTCATCTTTAAGTAGATGAAAAGAAATAATCTCATTCCGCAATTTTGCATTTTTTGCCGGTGGAAAATATTTCACCAGGAATTTATCAGCCAACTCATTATGTGTAGTAATGGAATCATATGTTAACAAATTTAACCATGATCTTGCTCTATCTCTTAAGGAATAAGGAAAAAGCCTCAGTCTTAAGGCATCTTGTGTTGCTCTAGCAATCTTGAAAGCATCACTCACTTTTCCAAGAACAACTTAAAATGGAGATGAGGATCTTCATTTGGCAATCCATTGAATTGACTAATTGTCTGCAATATTTGAAACATCACTGGCTTCAATTCAAAGTTTGCGGCTTCTACTTTAGGTATGATTATCCCAGGGTGTACAACTTGAGGAGTTAACCCAGCATAATCCCTAATAGCTCTGTCTTTGTCATCAGGCATGTAAATAATGTTGTTATTGCCTGGTTGTCTCTCGTTAGCATGTTCATTATGCTCTTCTTAAATGTTGACTGGTTGTCAGGGCTCGTAAGGGTTCAAATTTCCTATATCCTACAAATTATTCATGCCTAAAACAATTTTTGAATTCCTTTGTTCTCTTCGCAGTCTCCTAACGGTCCTTTCAATCTCAAGATCGAATTGGAATACCACAGATGCGTCTTTGTGCATGCACATATTGATCTGCCAATAAATAGAATGACTCAAATCAAATTGGCACTATCAAGATTTACTTAACACTTAAAAAATAAACAATCAATCTCCGGCAACGGCGCTAAAAACTTGTTGATAAATTTTATAATCAATTGCTATTAATGTCAATGTGCAAGTATACACAAGAAGTAATAGAGTTATGGATATTTAAGATCGTCTCCATAGGGATTGATGTTACTCGAAATGTTATAGCAATCACAATAGTGCAAACCAACTTAAGTCAAAAGTTAACAAACGTAAAATGAGTTCTATCGTAATTGATGATTGTGAGAGAATAAAGTAAAATAATACTGTAATGAAATAAACTAAATTAAATGTGTCTAAGATTCAATTGAGATTATGGTAGTTGAATGATCAAACTCTCCTTATGGAATGATTATTTTTCATTAAGTTAACTCCAGTTGTTACGGCAAGTGTTGTAGCACTCGGCAGAATTAATCTGCATCTTGAGCTGTCGCATATTGGAACTCTCATACCCTTAAATACACTAGCATTGACCAGTTGTTAATCTACTCATGATATGGTTTTATGACTCTTTTAGTCTCTCCACCCTATAAGGTGAGCAACTATGTCTAGTGTGTCACAAATCTTAACTTCAAGTATTGCCCTTATGGGATTCAAGATAAGTTAATCCAGGAAACTTAACTGAAGATCAAGTAATACTCTCATAATATCCGCTAAGACATGCCCTTTTGCTATTTTATCTTAACTGGAACTATTAAATGGGTGGTAAACCAAAATAACAGTTATATTAATAATAATTACTAGAGTAAAGTGCTACAGCAATGACATAATAATACATAAGAATAGTCAAGAACCCATTGGATTATTTGTCACTCAACTACAAGCAAATCTAGTTCATATTATGAATGAGAAAAATAAACATAAATATATTGTTCACGGGATACACCAGAACAATCAAAGAAAGAAGAAGAGTAAAATTTGAGAATAATAAAAAGCAAATCCAAATAACTCTGCTGGAATTCCCAATTTTGCTGTAGCCGTCTCTTTTTGTTATGATCTTCTTCTCCTCTTTTCTTTAATGTATTAATGATAATCCCTTTTGCCGCCTTTCTATGTGGTGTGCGCCCCCCTTTTATACTGCAAACTAGGGTAAACAAAAGCCCGTGGGTGTGCATGAGTTAAATTAGGAATCATGCAGATCGCGATTCTACAGCTGGCCCGTGCCTAAGTTTTCTCCTCATTGCTCCCAGATTACTATAGCATTGGTTGCTCTAACAACAGCTACAATACTGCACTGTTCCTGATTAGGCTTTACTTCTTTTGCAGCCATCTTCATTCCTCCTCTTGCTAATCTAATGTCTCAGCATCCCTTCCTGAATTAAGACTTTCTGAAAACCTACAATTATGCACCTATTTTGAGTACAAATTACTTTGATTCAAGAAAAACTTATTAAGATTCAACTAAAATGAATGTTTATGCAAAATATAACCAAACTGTGATCAAAACACCTTATTTGTTTTCTAAATGATCTTGATTTAAGTCTAGAATTGCTGCAATAAATCTCATTTCATAGAGTTATCACTTACTAATGTAAAAGCAATTAGTCAGCATAACCAAGTTTATCTGGTGCTCTAGTTTGCCTTCTTTCCCTATCTCTAGCCAATTGGTAATCTTATAGATCATTTTGCTGCAAGGTTGGTGACTCAGTGTCTTGAACTTCAGTATGCACCATGTCTTCACTATTAGAAGCCTCTATTTCACGACCAGAAAACTCCACTTTAAGTGTTGGTGTTTTAGTAGAGTGTTTAGTGTCATTATTAACAAGAATATTTGTATTACCAGCTGCACTTTCTTTCAACAAAGCAGCCTCATGGAACACTACATCTCTAGTGATAATGTACTTATTTTATTCCCTACCCCAAATCCTATAACTTTTGACTCCATCAGGGTATCCAACAAAGAATACCTTCAAGGCTCTAGCATTTAGCTTACCTTGATTGATGTGTACATAGGTAGGACACCTAAAAATCCTAAGATTTTCATAATTTGGTGTCTTGAAGTTAAGAGCTGCTAATGGGCTTCTATTCACCAAGTAGTAGATTGTACTCACTGCTTCTACCCAGAAACATCTTGGAAGTTTTGAGTTGATAAGCATGCATTTAGTTTTGTCTACTATAGTCCTATTCATCCTCTCAGCTAAGCTATTTTGTTGAGAGGTGAATCTGACTATTTTGTGTCTCAAAATGCCATGCTTTTGACAGAAAGTCTCAAACTCCCTATTACAGAACTCCAGGCCATTATCTGTTCTTAAGGGCTTTAGCTTTCTACCACTTTGGTTTTCTACCAGTGCTTTCCAGGCTTTGAACTTCTCTATAACCTGATTTATAGTTTTTATAATATAAAGCCACACATATTTTGAGTAATCATCTATTAAAGTCATGAAATATCTGCTCCCTGACAGTGATGACACCTGAGTTGGTCCCTATAAGTCAGCATGTACATAGTCTAAGACATGTTTAGAGCTATGCACTCCTTTAGGGAACCTAGCTCTATGTGGCTTACCAAAAACATAATTCTCACAAAAGTCAAGACTGCCTATCTTGTCTCCACATATTTTATTGAACTCACAAGTGCACGAATCTGTTGTAGTATAGATCAATAGTAACGAGTGTCGATCCCATGAGGAGGTAGATTTTAATTATATATAGAATTAATTTTGTAAATGGGTGATTGGATTTGGGGTGGAAATGATTTTGATTATCCTAAACTTGGAATTGAAATGGCGAGAATAAATTCTAAAATTGGAATTGAAATGGTAAGAAGAAATTAAAGTGTAAATCTATTAAATTGACGTACTTGGGTATCTGGATCCGTATCAACATGCATCATGGGCTAAATAAACCTTATTAATGCCAATTAAATCATAAGGGGGGCATCCACACCTTATGAACCACGCCCTAATAAATATGGTGCTAAGGGCTTATCGTGCCAAATAATAATAATCTTATACTAGGGAGCCAGTAAAACCAGGGCGGTACTAGATAAGATTAGTATTATTTATCGATGAGAAGTCAAAATATCCACAAAAACTAGAGGGGAAGAGAAAATAAATTTACCAAATCAGTCAACACTACATTCAACACACGCGTAAACAGTAATACGGTTTGATCACGGTTTAAACAGTAACACGGTTTGCATAGTAACGCGATTTGCACAGTAAATAATCCCATGTGTTGCATGTACCGTATGTGTAGTTTTTGAGCCACTAATATGCTGCTATGTCACCATCAACAGTACATAAGAATTTTAATCCAACAGGA
The DNA here is from genome assembly GCA_029633175.1 of Citrus glauca. Taxonomy (NCBI): domain Eukaryota; kingdom Viridiplantae; phylum Streptophyta; class Magnoliopsida; order Sapindales; family Rutaceae; genus Citrus; species Citrus glauca. The sequence continues at coordinate 14,594,009 of JAQOOD010000001.1, forward strand.
TTATAACACCTCATCGGTCAATGCCACATCATCGATCCGTCTATGTGAATAGTGTCATGAACAGTAACGTGAACAGTACCCGTACATGTGAATAGTACCGTACATGTGAACAGTGCCATTTTTCTTTTTATGTTCCTCCTAAGGTTTTCGACTATCTTGAGTTCAAAAATGATGTCCGTTTTGCCATCTGATCTCTCGTTTATTATGAAATGACTATAATGTCCCTAAAATACATAAAACATTATATTAAAATAAGACACACATAATTAAATTGCAAGAAGGTAAAACATATAAAAGTAAAGCTTGTTAATAATACTTGAAATGTAAAATGATAATTTTCTCCTTTATAAATATGTATTTTCTAACACTCAGCACACCCTCCCAATTAGCTATTGCTAGTCCCTAGCAAATAAAGCGAAAACAAAATTCAAAAATGATTTTTTTTTAAACACTCTTGTTTATTCAATCAGATTAATGATGACAATCAAATAAAAGTATAAGCATTATCTCAAGTCTAAAGAAACATCATACCCACATCAACCATACACATGAATCAGCCCAGTAGACTTTAAGAATGACAAGTCAAACCCCAAAATCTCACTGGAAGTAGTGACACTCTCACAAAGAAATTAAACTCAATAAAAATAGTCACTCCAATGAATGGTAATTGAGCGAAAATAATAAAGAAGTGATATCACATGCTTTCACCAAAATGAAAGAAATATCCCCTTAGCTTACAAATAATACGATCTCCAGTCAAATAAAAATGCTAGTCAACCCAATTTATTTTTATTTTTATTATTATTATTTTTTTTATGCATCACTACATCTTTTTAGTCCATATAATTAGCTTCTACTTCAAACTATAGTTCCCTAAAATCAAGAATGACTTTTATTAGGACGTAACATAGGATAGGGACATGGCTAACAAAGAATGGAAGTAGGAAAAACAAAGTGTATGTTTGAGAAAAATGCTGAGGAATATTTTTTTTAGGAAGTTGCAATGTGGATTTCACCTATTATTGTTTTTTTCTTTGAAGCAACAATTTTTTTCTTTTTTTTCTCTATTTTTTTAAGAAACAACAATTTTTTTTGAACTAGGGATAACTTTACTGTACAAAATGTTTATTTACATTTTTCTCAAACATAAATAAGTGATGGATCTTGTAAGATATTGGGTAATACTCTAAATCAGAGTGGGTCAAGATGATAAGTTGACAAAGAAAAGGTTTTTTTTTTAAAGGCTCAAAAGGGTTAACTATGGATATTTGATAAAATGGATGGCTAGAAAGGTTCAAACGGATCAAAGATGGCCTTTCCATCATCTTTTAGGGTTCTAAATAATCTTCCATATCTACTAATTAGATGGGCCTCCAAATGTTACAACACACAATTTTTTTCTTTTTTTTAATTTTCATTTTTTTAGGGTTAACTCAAAAGAAATCTAGAGATCGTATATACAATAATAAACTGCTAAACTGTATAAATAATGGGCAAAAGGGTTACTCTCCAAGAAAAATGATAGGCTCAAAAACTCATTTGGTATCTATTACGACATGTTCATTCCTTCAAGCAACTTATATTTATCTCCGACATCAACATGTAGCATAGCAAACATAGTGTAACATCACTTAAGACCAAAGATAATACAAATACTAAAACTTGAAATTAATCATGTCATCTAATTTTTTTTAAACTTAAGAAAATGCGTTTCTAGAGGCACTACACTCTATATTCAGCCATCTTCGACTTAAAAAATTTTGTTTGAAAATGCATATTTATAAAGGAGAAATTAAAAAGAAGAAGAAAAATGAACATCAAAACAGAATAAAGAAAAATAAAATATCTGAATTTTTTTTATTTTTTATTTTTATTTTTTCAAATAATGAAGATGCGTTTCTAGAGTCACTACACTCTATATTCAGCCATTGTCAACACACAAAGTTAGCAACAGTTAGTTTCTACAACAAAAAATTAGTGAAAACTTAACCAAGATTCCACAATTGTCGACTATTCCCTCCCCCCAACTAGAAAGAAACATTGTCCTCAATGTTTTAAAGGAAAGAAGTAGAGTTTAGAAGACATCACCTGGGTGGTGCAATACAAAAGAAAATATTTACAGGCGGAGAGTTAAATCTAATTTGTACTTTTTATTGCGGCTATTGTTACCGTCATCATTTGAACGCTCCAACACAAAGCTCCAGGGGTTTGGCTCTGGTTTATAAGCTTGTAACATATGAAGTAGCTCATTAGCAGTGTGAGCACAAATAAAAAGTTTTTTCGCACTAGAAGGAATAAAGTAGTTTTCTATTGCATGGTTAAGAAATGCGAAAAAGCCATCATAAAAATTATTGACATTTAACAAACTGATGGGTTTCTGGTGAATGTGCAGATGGGCCCAAGATGCTAGTGTGATAAGTGCCTCTAGTGTTGCAAGATCTCCTGGAAGAAAAATAAAAGCATCAGCATGATTAAGCATTTTAGTTATTCGTTCTTGCATACCTGGGACGACTAACTCTTCTCCAGTCGTTGAGTTAGACATACTGCCCAAAGGTTTTAGGACTCTAGGGATGATGCCTAACACTTGCCTTCCTCTAACAAAAGCAACTTCTGAGACCAATTTTGATAACCCTCGGTTACCTCCTCCATACACCAAGTGTAATTTTCTCTCTGCTATGCTTCGACCAAGATCTATGGCTGCATCAATGAACTCTTTATGTTTGCCATAGGTAAATCCAGAAAGCACACAATGTTCTTGAATTGTCTATTGGGATTAGTTGCCATTGGAATATTTCTCAAAAACAAATTGTGAGTGCTTAACAAAAAGTCATATTTAAGAATCTTGGTGACATTGGATCACAGCTATGTATGAGGTGGCATGTCAGTGTCAAATAACGCGTAAAGTATATGGCTTGATAGTCAAAATGAAAAAAGTAAAAAACAGAAAGTAATAAAATTATTAAAGGCAATGTTGCAAACAATAAAACAACAGTGAAAAGAAATAAAATAACAGTAAAGTAAAAGAATATGTACAGGTAGTTACGACTGTGGCTCACATCTTCCTCTGGTTTTACGTCCAGAAACAGCTTGAACGTCCTCTATGGGTCGAGGATAGGCTTCCCATCCAATTTTCTTATAAACAGGCAAACAGGGTCATTTATAGTCAGATTCCTAGGACTATATCGTGCATGCTCTTTCTGGAATAATGGTCATAATTGGAGAATCGATCCTTGCACATATCCAGTGAGATGCGTTTCAAGAGACAGAAAGATATCATCCAATGACTCCTTATTCAAGCTATCCCTAATGAATTGAATCTTATCTTCCCTATTATCAGACACCATTCCTAAAGAACATCGGTTTTTATTGCAACTCATTCTGGCACACTTATGACAAGCAACAAAAATTCTTTAAGCTCGTCGTTTTCTTGCATAATTTCCTTTCCCACAACCAGGCATGTATGCAATAAATTTTGGAGATAACTCACCCGCCAATCGTACTGTCGCCTCAATTAACCAACGGATGTCAGCAGGTATGTTATTCCTCATGAGCAATCGCATGTGTTCGGACCGAGCTTTATAGATCGTAAGGAGGGCATTCTGAGGAAGTGAAGGAAATCGCTTGTGAAACTTCGCTAGAATCTCGGTTCTGTCTATACCTTCGCCTCAGAATATCAGTTATTATGGGAAAACTGAAGTAACCGACTTGATTGTCACGAAGTACCGTTATCCGCCACTTCACAGGGGTAACAAACTAAAGTACACAAACAAAAAAACAAATTAAAACACACAAAAAAATTAAAATCATCCTCTTATTGAATTTACCTCAAGCTCCAACTGGATGTCGTAAACACCTCTCTCAATATTTCTGAGTTGGCTTTCTAAATGCCCAAGGAAAGATCTTACTTCTCTAAATATTTTGGGTAGAGGAAGATTAGAAATGAGATCCACCTTGGCTTTGTCAACCTCAATACCTTTGCTCGAAATGATATGACCGAGAACAATACCTTGTTTTACCATAAAATGGCACTTCTCCCAATTTAAGACCAAGTTCTTCTTGATACATCTCTGCAGAACTAGTGTTAGATGACGTAAACATTGATCAAATGAATCACCAAAGACAGAAAAGTCATCCATAAAGATTTCAAGGAATCTTTCAACCATATCAGAAAAAATGCTCAACATGCATCATTGAAATGTGGTAGGTGCATTATATAATCCAAATGGCATCCTCCTATATGCAAAAGTACCAAAAGGGCAAGTGAAAGTGGTCTTCTTTTGATCTTTTGGTGCTATGGAAATCTGTGAGTATCCATCTAGAAAGCAATAAAATTCATGGCCTGCCAATCTATCAAGCTTTTGATCGATAAATGGTAAATGAAAATAGTCTTTATGTGTGACAGAATTCAACTTCCTGTAATCAGTGCATACACGTCATCCTGTAGTTACTCTAATTGGTATCAATTCATTATCAGCATTTGTAACTACAGTGACTCCTGACTTTTTGGGGACAACTTGCACTGGACTGACCCATGAACTATCAGAAATTGGGTAAATGATACCTGCGTCTAATAGCTTAGGGATTTATGTTCTAACAACTTATTCCATATTAGGATTTAACTGACATTGCATTTCCCTAGTAGATTTAGCATTTTCATCAAGGTGAATATAATGCATGCAGTTTTCTGGACTTATACCTTTTATATCTGCTATGGTCCATCCTAATGCTCCTTTATGCTCTTTTAAAACATCCAACAACTTACCTTTTTGTTCGTCATTGAGGGATGATGAGATGATTACCGGTAGAGTACTTTCTTCCCCCAAAAATGCATATTCCAGAGTGTTGGGCAATGGTTTAAGCTTGAGTTTCGGTAGTGATTCTGATGATGGGATGAGTTTCTTCTCTGATGGTGCTAGTTGTTCAACTCTTGTCTTCCATTTATTAATGTCCATGGATGGTGCTGAGTCAAGGAGGGCGTTGATCTCATTGACCGATCTGTCAATAGCAAAATCTAAACCAAAGTGAGTTAAACATGTTTGTAAAGGATCATCGCTAAGGTTTGAAATAAAAGTGTCATCAACTAATACTTCAAATAAATTTACATCAACAATTCCATCATCTTTATTGTGAGGTTGTTTGGCAATGTTGAAGATGTTCAGCTCCATAGTCATGTTGCCAAAGGACAACTGTATATTTCCAATCCTGCATTGAATGTTAGCATTCGCAGTTGCCTAGAAATGTCGACCTAGAATAATGGGGATGTGCTTCTTTGAATCCTGTATTGGTTGAGTGTCAATTACAATGAAATCAACAGGAAAATAAAACTTGTCTACCTGGATAAGCACGTCCTCCACAATACCATGAGGTATTTTCGTGGACCGATTTGCAAGCTGTAACACCACTGGAGTTGGGTGTAATTCTCCCAGTCTAAGTTTTACAAAAACTGAATAAGGCAACAGATTTACACTAGCTCCTAAATACAACAAAGCATTCTCAATTGTGTGGTTCCCTATGCTACATGAGATAGTGGGGGAGTCTGGGTCTTTGCATTTTAAAGGAATTTTATGTTGGAGTATAGAACTAACATTTTCTGTTAAAAATGTCTTCTTTTGAACATGCATGTTTCTCTTTTTAGTACACAGGTCTTTAAGAAACTTGGCATAAGATGGAACTTGTTTAATAGCATCAAGCAATGGAATGTTAACACTTACCTGTTTGAAAATTTCGAGAATCTCACCTGTGGATTTTCCTTTCTTTCCTTTCGCTAACCTCTAAGGAAATGGAGTTTTAGGAATATATTCTCGTGGGTTAGTTTCTTTTTTCTCCTCCAGTGATGAGTCCTCAACACTTACTGGTACAATTTGATTTTCTTTGTCACCGGCATCTCCACTTTTTTGTCGACTTCTTTTCCTTTTCGCAAGGTCATGACGGCTTTGACCTCTCCATGCTGCTGTGGTGAACTAGCACTTGCTTCATGTACTCTTTTAGGGTTAGCCACTAGTTGACTTGGAAATTTACCTTTCTCAACAGTCTGAACTGAAGAAGCAAGTTGTCCCACCATCTTTTCCAGGCTTAAAACTGATTGGGCTTGTGAGTTGAAGCCCGCTCTCAATTCATTACATAGTCCATCAATGGTGCGGTTCTGTTGCTCAATTGTAGAGTGAGTAACATTCCTGAAATTCTGGAATGCATCCTCCCATGGTCTGGGTTGAGAGTAGTTCTGGTTCTGATTGAATGGTCTGAATGGGGGCTGAGAAGCTTGAGGATTTTAAGGAATTTGCTACATTGGTGGAGCTGAAGCTACTGGTCCATTCTGTTAGAATCCTTGAGACCGTGAAAAATTGGGGTGGTCTCTCCATCCAAGATTTTATGTGTTGGAGTATGGGTTGTAATTTGATGGTTTTCTCATAACACCTGTGGCATTGGCTTGATCTGAGTATGAGTCATGGTCATGTGGCTCTGTTGATTTAGCAGTCAATAATGATGCTATTTGTCGAGAGAGACCTTCAATTATCGCTTTGACTTCTTTAATTTCTGAACTTGACTCGCCAATTTGAACCTCATTTACTCTCTTAATCCTTCTAATATTCCTGAGTGATCGCCTCCGTTGTTGGGAATTATCCTCTTGTCGCTGAAAGAACTCCCAAATTTCTGATGCACTTTTTGACATTAGCTCTCCTCCACTTGTTGCCATTAACCATTCTTGCACATTCGGCAATAATCCCTCCAAAAAGTATTCGCATTGGTGCTATTTCTCGTACCCATGATGTGGACACTTCAAGAGTAGCCCATTGAATCGCTCCCACGTTTCGAAAAACTGCTCGTCATCTCTCTGGGTGAACTCCGAGATTTCCCTGCGAATAGTATTGGTTTTATGCACTGGGAAATATTTATTTAAAAATTTTGTAACTATTTGTTCCCATGATGAAATGCTATTAGCAGGCAATGTATTAAGCCATGAACGAGCTCTATCCTTTAAAGAAAATGGGAATAGTCTAAGTTTTACATCATCATCTGAAAAATTCTCATATTTAAATGTTTGACAAATTGCGTGAAAATCATTCAAATAATTGTATGGGTCCTCATTTTCTAAGCCATAGAATGTGGGGAGACAATTTAGCACACTAGGTTTTAGTTCAAAGCTCCTAGCAGCTACATTTGGGTATCGTATGCATGATGTGTTAGTAATATGCCCTAATGGCCAATCGAATGGTGATTTGATTGTTTAGGGAATGATTGTATGTGAATAGCATTTTGATATTTATTAAATGGCAAAGTTATCAATATTCATATATTAATATAATGAATATAGTCCAAGAAGTAAAATAGTTAAGGAACACATTCTCGAGTATGTCGAGAATATGAAACGTGTATCCTTTGTACTATACTTCTAAAATAGTTCCTAGTGGTGGATTTATAATTGGACATTATAAATTCCTATAAACACTAGTATGTGTTATGACTCCTTATGGTATGTGATACTAAAATGGATGGTGAGTTTCATATCATTGACATGAGATGTCAAGTCAAACACATAGGTACTTGTTAAAAGAACAAGTTTACTGAACTTGACCGAATATAGTAAGCCATATGGTCTTGAGTGTTAATGGCTTATTATACATTGTAACAGACACTATGTTTAGTAATGGTCTTTAGACCTGAGGCATAACAGATGTCTTATACATAGACATCTCTGATATGTGAATGCATAACGATTGATTCCTAATCACGGAAGAGATCTAGCAATAGCTGTCATGGTTGGCTATGTATGAAGACAAGTTGATGGCCAATATGGAATTCATCACTTTGTAATATACAAAAAGGATGTCCCTATGAGATAATATGAATTGGCATGAGAAATCCTTGGCCAAGGTGAAATATATTTGAAGGAGTTCAAATTATATTATCATGTCAAGTTCATTTATATTTATTTTGAGATAAAGCACAACTACTTAACATAATAAACCATAAGCTGTGTTTTTCTCTGGACATGGATGATGAAGAGACCAAGACATAGAGATACAATGGAATAGGTTCTATAGATCCAACAATTCTTGTTATTTGGATAGTCGTGATATACTGCTAGGTGTCACTCATGACTTGTAGAAACCTTATGATCAATATTGGTAAAGCGTATTACCAATGCATCTTAAGGTCATTAGAAAGGTTCTAATTGATGACTAAAGAGTTTAGCATCATTTAATGAATAAAGAGTTATCATTAAAATAGTTCTACTACCTTATAACTAAGAACCTAAAAGGTCACACACAATATAGAAATGAAAAAGGAGTTACTAGAAAATGAGAAGTTAGATTTCCTAATTTTAGAAAAATCAATATTTATATTATAATTCATTGAGAATGAATATAAATATAAATACATCTTAAATATGATTTAAGATAGAAATTTAGATGTTCCATAAATAGTTTAAGGAACAAAATAAATTTCATAAATCCTCAATTAAACATTATAGAATGTCGAGCACGTAAAATGACCGTTTTGGACATGTTCGGGTTCATATATGATTATGGACTTCTAGACCAATTTTGGGTTTAGAATTATGGGCTTTTATTGGATCCAATATGGATTAAGAGAAAGCATTAGAACATGTCACAAGAGAAGCCCACATTTAACCATTTGATGTGATCAAAATGGGGTTAAATAATTAATTCCGAAATTAATTAATATTAGCTATTTATTTATTTGATTAAATAGTTTATTGAAGTGATGAGATCAATTTCAATAAATAATGGCTAAGTGGGTGGGTCTAAGCACATGATAATGTTTGGTGCCATTATTAGAGATAATGGGGCTTTATTTGGTGGATGGAATCAAATGAGCTAGCACTCATGTTTCTTCATGATCTCTCTCATTTCTTAATGAAATTTCGAGATTCCAAATCCTCTGAACTCCTAGAACATTTCTAAGTGTGGACTGATTAGAGGCATCACAATTGGGGTGCTTAAGGGATCTCAGATCGTGGCAAAACAGAAGCTGTTCGTGCAGAGCTGTTTTTCTGGACAGTGTTCGGAGCTTGCTGTGTTCAGTCGTTTTCTCCTACTTCACGAAGTCGTTTTTGAAACTGCAAGTGAGGTAACTAAACTTCAATCTTTCCTCTTGATTTTCGTTTTTGAATGAAGTCGATCCGAGGTTTCTAGAGCTTCCGCCATATGTTTTAATTTTACTGCGCAATAGTTGCGAAATTAGGAACCTCATGGACAAATGTTGTCCTTCAAGTGGTATCAGAGCCATCTTCATTCAATTTCGAATTTTTGAAGCATGATTTATGTTATTTCCATTTATAATAGCATGAAGGATGATCATGGAAAGACCTAGATATATTTATGTCATGTGATGATTGAATATATGCATGATTGAATGAGCTATTGATTCATTTGTTGATTTGGCCGATTTCTAAAGGCTTAAATGGTTGTAATATTTTTAAATAGGGACTTGCATGTTCCTCCTTCTATTAAGATCTGATTGTATCCCATTACCCCTGAGATTTGTACCCCAATTCTTCTAAATATGTAATTACTACAAAGTGAGATGATTGCCAAAGGAAGGATGGCGTATTTATGGTGCGTTGGAGGATTGGAGCAAGAAGACTTCATGGATTGTTGCATCACTTTCAATGTAATTTTGGCCTCTCAAATAGAAATTAATATTTGTAATAATTTGAGGCATAAGATGTCTCATAGTCATTATTGTTTGCTTGATACCTAGGTGGACCTTAAAACCAATTTTGGCTCAAATTGGTTTTATTAGAAAATTCCATGATCATCCTTAGTTGGTTTGTCTATAATATGCATGAGATGTATATTAGGGTGCTTAGACATATTTGAATATTGTAAATGGAATAACATGCTAAAAAGTGAGACCATAATAATGCCCAAATACTCCCTAATTAAATAAAAATAATTATTGTTAAGTTGTAATGATGGATATTGGGAATATTCATCATGGCCTACTAATACCAATGGAATATTTAAAATATTTTATGCTTGGGCTAGTCGACATGGATACATGGGCTACTCATTCATTAAAATGTTGAAAATAAACCATATATCATAAGATGATGCATAATTCATACATTAAGCTACCAAGAACTGTTAGGTGAGGTTAGTAAGATGTTTTGAAAATGTGCAAGGGTATTAGGGTAAACTTAACTAAATCATTTATACCAAGAACTGTTAGGTGAGGTATTAATGATTTAGAGGCCGAAGGATAATCGGTACATGCATGAGATGCATTTGGTAAAGAGTTACCTACTCATTAAAATAAGTAAGCCAAGAACTGTTAGGTGAGGTAAACTTATGCTAATGAGAATCCGATTCCTACTAGAAACTTTTACCAATGAGAGTTTCCGTTTCTTACATATGGGAGTGTAATGAAATGATAAAATAGTGGGAGGTACTATTTGATTTAAAGACCAAAATCAAATAGATTATGATAAAATGCTAATAATTTAATTTAATATTTTCTGCAGAAATATTCAATAATGAATAATCCGCTAGCACGAATTCTGGAAAACTACCGTTTGACGGGACCCAATTACGTTGATTGGTTAAGGAATTTAAGAATTGTTCTTAATTATGAGAAAATTAGCTATGTTCTTGATACACCTAAGCCAAATGAAATTCCTGAGGGAGCAAGTGAGGAAGAACGTGTCACTTATCAGAAGTGGCAAGATGATGACCTCACTGCTAAAAACTATATATTGGCATCGATGTCCAATGAGCTACAAAGGCAACATGAAAATATGCCTGATGCAAGTTCCATGATACTTCATCTACAAGAGTTGTATGGTGAACAAAGCAGAACAGTTAGATATGAGATATCTAAGAAACTGTTTAGAATGAGAATGACTGAAGGATCGGTCAATGAGCATGTACTCAAAATGATTGATTACATAGAGTAGCTGGAAGCTCTTAATTTCTCAATGGATGGGGAATTAGCTATCGATCTTATCCTACAATCCTTGCCAGACTCATTCTCTCAATTTATCATGAATTTTAACATGAATAAAATTGAGTGCAGTCTTGCTGAACTGCTAAAGATGCTTAATACTGCCGAAACTTGCATAAAGAAGCCAAAAGATGTTATGGCTATAGAAGGACCCTCAACTAAAAAGGGTAAAAAGAAAAAGTTTCAACCCAAGGCTAAAGGTGGGATTAAGAAAGGGAAAGCTAATAAGCCCAATGACAAGGGAAAATGTTTCCATTGCGGTAAGGATGGGCATTGGAAGAGGAATTGCAAAGTTTACCTCAACAGCTTGAAAGTCAAGCCTAAAGAGAATCCTTGTGAAGGTATGCTCATTATTGAAACTAATATTTCAATTATTCAATCTACTTCTTGGATTTTAGATTCTGCTGCAACCGCACATATTTGTATGTCAATGCAGGATCTGAAAGGAAGTAGAAGACTTAAACAAGGAGAAATGTCTCTTAGAGTGGGAAATGGAGCAATGGTTGCTGCCTCAGCTATAGGGACATTTTTCTTAAAAATGACATCTGGGCATGTTATAAGTTTGAATGATTGTTTATTTGTTCCTTCTGCTGTAAGGAACATAGTTTCAATTTCATGTTTGTGCAAAGACAATTATGAATTTTATTTTAGAAATAAAATTTGTAATATTTATTATGAGAATAAATATGTTGCACATGGTACTTTAGATAATGATCTTTATGTACTAAACATGAAAGAAAATAATGAGCATGTTGTGAATGTAAATACCATAACACATAAACGTGAAAGAGAAGAAATAAGCCCCAAATATAAGTGGCATTTAAGGCTAGGTCATATTGGAGAAGATAGAGTCACAAAATTGGCTAAAGATGGACTAATAGGTCCATTTGGTTTAGAACCTTATCCAACTTGTGAATCATGTCTTCAAGGAAAAATGACCAGGGCACCCTTCGTTGGACGAAGTACAAGAGCCACTGATTTACTTGAACTTATACATACTGATGTATGTGGGCCATTTAATGAAATGGCAAGGGGTGGATATTACTACTTCATAACTTTTATCGACGATCACTCAAGGTATTGTTCAGTATACTTAATGAAGTATAAATCTGAAGCCTTTGAAAAGTTCAAAGAATACCGAAATGAAGTAGAGAAACAGACTGGAAAATTTATTAAAACCCTACGATCAGATCGAGGTGGTGAATATCTCAGTGGAGAATTCCAGTCTTACCTTAAAGCAAATGGTATTGTTTCACAATGGACGCCTCCAGGTACACCAGAGCTTAATGGAGTATCTGAGAGGAGAAATCGCACACTGTTAGACATGGTGCGATCAATGGTGAGTTATACAGACTTACCAATTTCTCTTTGGGGATATGCTCTCCTTACTGCAACGTATGTACTAAACAGAGTACCTTCCAAGTCTGTACCTAAAATAACATATGAGATATGGTATGGTAAACAACCAAGCCTAAATCATCTTAGGATTTGGGGATGTCCTGCTTTTATCAAGAGACTCAAGAGTGAGAAACTTGAAGCTAAAGCGGATAGTGGGAGGTTCATTGGATACCCAAAGGAAAATTTGGGTTATTACTTTTACATCCAATCTGATCAAAGGGTATTGGTCAGTAGAAATGCCATATTTCTTGAAAAAGAGTTTATTCAAGAAGGTGGGCAAGGAAGAAAATTAGAATTTATTGAGAATTCTAATGAGGATAAATCCAATGAAGAGCCTGTTCAAGTACAAACACAAGGAACACAACAACTCCGTAGATCTAGTAGGATAATTCACCCACCAGAAAGATATGGTTTTCTTCATCAGATGAATGATATATTTTTATTGGGTGATACGGATCATAGAGATGATCCTACTAGTTACGAAGAGGCAATATCAGATATTGACTCTAAGAAATGGCTTGAAGCCATGGATTTAGAGATGGACTCTATGAGAACCAACCAAGTCTGGACTCTAGTGGATCCACCCGAAGGTATTGTACCTATTGGATGCAAGTGGATCTTTAAGAGGAAGATAGGCTTAGATGGAAAGGTAGAGACCTATAAAGCAAGGTTGGTAGCTAAAGGTTATCGTCAAATACAAGGTATAGACTATGAGGAAACCTTTTCACCAGTAGCCATGCTAAAGTCCATCAGAATCTTATTGGCTATAGCAGCATATTATGACTATGAGATTTGGCAAATGGATGTCAAAACTGCATTTCTTAATGGATACATTGAGGAAGATATCTATATGATGCAACCTTGTGGTTTGAATCTAAGACAAATCCTCATAAAGTATGCAAGCTAAAAAGGTCCATTTATGGGCTAAAACAAGCCTCCAGGAGTTGGAACATCCGATTCGATGATGCAATCAAATCATTTGGTTTCATCAAGAATGAGGATGAACCATGTGTTTACAAAAGGGTCAGTGGGAGTGCAATAACTTTCCTTGTGCTATATGTAGATGACATATTGCTTATAGGAAATGACATTGGACAAATGTCTTCTGTCAAAATTTGGCTTTCTCAAAACTTCTCCATGAAAGACCTAGGAGATGCAATGTATATCTTGGGAATCAGGATTTATAGAGATAGATCCAGAAGATTAATAGGTCTATGTCAAGCTAAGTACATAGAAAAGATATTAAAGAAATTTAATATGTGGGATTCCAAAAGGGGTTTTATACCCTTCAGACATGGAATTCATCTCTCTAAAAGCATGAGTCCAAAAACTTATGATGAGAGAGAGCGTATGAATAAGATTCCATATGCTTCTGCAATTGGAAGTCTTATGTATGTTATGCTATGTACTAGACCGGATATAGCTCATGCAGTGAGTGTCACTAGCAGATACCAGAGTAATCCGGGTGAGAAACATTGGACCGCAGTTAAGAATATCTTTAAGTACTTAAGAAGAACTAAAGATTTGTTCTTAACATATGGAGAGGGTGAGCTAAAAATTGAAGACTTCACTGATTCAGATTTCCAGTCAGATGTAGATGACAGAAAATCTACATGAGGATTTTTATTCACAATCAATGGTGGAGCAGTAAGCTGGAAAAGTTCCAAGCAAGCAACTACTGCAGATTCTCCCATTGAAGCGGAATATATAGCTGCATTAGATGCAGCAAAAGATGTTGTTTGGATACGGAAGTTTATTCAATAACTTCAAGTGGTTCCAACCATTGCGTTGTCAATCTCATGACAACAATGGAGCTATAGCACAAGCTAAGGAACCAAGGTCTCACCAGAAGTCCAAACACATTGAGAGAAGATATAACATTATTAAACAAATCATTGGAATGAGTGATATCATTATGCAGAAAATAGCCTCCGCTGATAACACTGCGGATCCTCTGCCTAAAGCACTTACTCAACAGCAGCTAGATCGTCATCTTGAGAAGATGGGTATGAGATACCATAACGATTGGCTTTAGTGCAAGTGGGAGATTGTTAGTAATATGCCCTAATGGCCAATCGAATGGTGATTTGATTGTTTAGGGAATGATTGTATGTGAATAGCATTTTGATATTTATTAAATGGCAAAGTTATCAATATTCATATATTAATATAATGAATATAGTCCAAGAAGTAAAATAGTTAAGGAACACATTCTCGAGTATGTCGAGAATATGAAACGTGTATCCTTTGTACTATACTTCTAAAATAGTTCCTAGTGGTGGATTTATAATTGGACATTATAAATTCCTATAAACACTAGTATGTGTTATGACTCCTTATGGTATGTGATACTAAAATGGATGGTGAGTTTCATATCATTGACATGAGATGTCAAGTCAAACACATAGGTACTTGTTAAAAGAACAAGTTTACTGAACTTGACCGAATATAGTAAGCCATATGGTCTTGAGTGTTAATGGCTTATTATACATTGTAACAGACACTATGTTTAGTAATGGTCTTTAGACCTGAGGCATAACAGATGTCTTATACATAGACATCTCTGATATGTGAATGCATAACGATTGATTCCTAATCACGGAAGAGATCTAGCAATAGCTGTCATGGTTGGCTATGTATGAAGACAAGTTGATGGCCAATATGGAATTCATCACTTTGTAATATACAAAAAGGATGTCCCTATGAGATAATATGAATTGGCATGAGAAATCCTTGGCCAAGGTGAAATATATTTGAAGGAGTTCAAATTATATTATCATGTCAAGTTCATTTATATTTATTTTGAGATAAAGCACAACTACTTAACATAATAAACCATAAGCTGTGTTTTTCTCTGGACATGGATGATGAAGAGACCAAGACATAGAGATACAATGGAATAGGTTCTATAGATCCAACAATTCTTGTTATTTGGATAGTCGTGATATACTGCTAGGTGTCACTCATGACTTGTAGAAACCTTATGATCAATATTGGTAAAGCGTATTACCAATGCATCTTAAGGTCATTAGAAAGGTTCTAATTGATGACTAAAGAGTTTAGCATCATTTAATGAATAAAGAGTTATCATTAAAATAGTTCTACTACCTTATAACTAAGAACCTAAAAGGTCACACACAATATAGAAATGAAAAAGGAGTTACTAGAAAATGAGAAGTTAGATTTCCTAATTTTAGAAAAATCAATATTTATATTATAATTCATTGAGAATGAATATAAATATAAATACATCTTAAATATGATTTAAGATAGAAATTTAGATGTTCCATAAATAGTTTAAGGAACAAAATAAATTTCATAAATCCTCAATTAAACATTATAGAATGTCGAGCACGTAAAATGACCGTTTTGGACATGTTCGGGTTCATATATGATTATGGACTTCTAGACCAATTTTGGGTTTAGAATTATGGGCTTTTATTGGATCCAATATGGATTAAGAGAAAGCATTAGAACATGTCACAAGAGAAGCCCACATTTAACCATTTGATGTGATCAAAATGGGGTTAAATAATTAATTCCGAAATTAATTAATATTAGCTATTTATTTATTTGATTAAATAGTTTATTGAAGTGATGAGATCAATTTCAATAAATAATGGCTAAGTGGGTGGGTCTAAGCACATGATAATGTTTGGTGCCATTATTAGAGATAATGGGGCTTTATTTGGTGGATGGAATCAAATGAGCTAGCACTCATGTTTCTTCATGATCTCTCTCATTTCTTAATGAAATTTCGAGATTCCAAATCCTCTGAACTCCTAGAACATTTCTAAGTGTGGACTGATTAGAGGCATCACAATTGGGGTGCTTAAGGGATCTCAGATCGTGGCAAAACAGAAGCTGTTCGTGCAGAGCTGTTTTTCTGGACAGTGTTCGGAGCTTGCTGTGTTCAGTCGTTTTCTCCTACTTCACGAAGTCGTTTTTGAAACTGCAAGTGAGGTAACTAAACTTCAATCTTTCCTCTTGATTTTCGTTTTTGAATGAAGTCGATCCGAGGTTTCTAGAGCTTCCGCCATATGTTTTAATTTTACTGCGCAATAGTTGCGAAATTAGGAACCTCATGGACAAATGTTGTCCTTCATGATGTGCTCAAATTGGCTAAAGGATTGAAGTAATCCTTAAATGGCCTCTCTTGTGGTGCTTGTAAATCCATTTTGCTTTTAATATTTTTGCGTGTGCGAAGTGTTTTCTCAAGTTCAAGGTCTATAGGTTCAAGATTAGGTAATAATGACCTACGACCATGCATGCAAGAAACAAAAATAAATGGAAACAAAACAAATAAAATAAAAATAAAGATAGGAATAAAACAAATAAAAATAAAGAAGAAGGAGAAATTACGATACTAACCTTATTGCGCTATTACAACCTTATTATAAAAATAAAAATAAATACGTGAAATAAATTAACTAAAAAAAATTAATAAGATAAAAAAATTACAAAGAAAATAAATTGAAAATTAAATTACATAATTTTAAAGAAGAGAAAAAGAAAAGAAATACTAACCTTTAAATGTAGATTCACTTTTTTTCTTTTTTTAATAAAAAAATACAAGAAAACAATTAAATGAAAATATTCACAAAAATTAATTCTATGAATTAAAACCTCCCCGGCAATGGCGCCAAAAACTTGTTGTGCAAATTTTATTGAACTCGCAAGCACACGAATCTGTTGTAATATAGATCAATGGTAACGAGTGTCGATCCCACGAGGAGGTGAATTTTAATTATATATAGAATTAATTTTGTAAATAGGTGGTTGGATTTGTGATGGAAATGATTTTGATTATCCTAAACTTGGAATTGAAATGGCGAGAATAAATTCTAAAATTAGAATTGAAATGGCAAGAAGAAATTAAAGTGTAAATCTATTAAATTGACGTACTTGGGTATCTGGATCCGTATCAACATGCATCATGGGCTAAATAAACCTTATTAATCCATACCTCATGAACCACGCCCTAATAAATATGGTGCTAAGGGCTTATCGTGCCAAATAATAATAATCTTATACTAGGGAGCCAGTGAAACCAGGGCGGTACTAGACAAGATTAGTATTATTTGTCGACGAGAAGTCAAAACATCCACAAAAACTAGAGGGGAAGAGAAAATAAATTTACCAAATCAAGCCCATGACACATGTTGAGACTTCGCCTTCAACCCAAGCTTGAAAGAAAATTAGCCACTCATAGTTGAACTAGGAGTAAAATAGGAATTTATAAAAATATGTAGAAAATACAAGATAGAGAGAATTACAGAAAATGGATCCTAAAAATGAATTCAGAGGTGCCAAATTAGGGAGGGAGGCCCCCTTTTTATAGATACATCGAGTAAATCATGGCCATCGGATTAAAAACAGTTTGGATGCTCAAGATTGCGCCACGTTATTAATCAACAGTACAGTCAACACACGCGTAAACAGTAACACGATTTTGCTACGGTTTGAACAGTAAATAATCCCATATGTTGCACATACCGTACGTGCAGTTTTTGAGCCACTAATATGCTGCCACGTCACCATCAACAATACATAAGAATTTTAGTCCAACAGGATCATGACACCTCATCAGTCAATGCCACATCATCGGTCAATGCCACGTCATCAATCCATCTATGTGAACAGTGTCATAAATAGTAACGTAGACAGTACCCATATATGTGAATAGTACCGTACATGTGAACAGTGCCATATTTCCTTTTACGTTCTTTCTAAGGTTTTCGACCGTCCTGAGTTCAAAAATGATGCCCGTTTTTCCATCTAATCTATCGTTTATTGTGAAATGACTATAATACCCTTAAAATACATAAAACATTATATTAAAATAAGACACACATAATTAAATTACAAGAAGGTAAAACACATAAAAGTAAGGATTGTTAGTAATACTTGACATGTAAAATGATGGTTTTCTCCTTTATAAATATGCATTTTCTAACACTCAACACCTTTTATACTCATATGAGCAAGGCTGAGATGCCAAAGCTTAGTTTTATCTACATCAAATTCTGTTGTCATTATAGCATTTATAGGAATAGAAGAGTTAATCAACACATACAATCTATTTTTCTTTTCATCTTTTAGCACTACAGAACCCCCTTTAGTCACTCTTATCCCTCCATTATCTGAATTAAATGAGTACTTAGAGTTATCTAACATGCCTAAAATGATCAGATTTCTCTTCAACTCAGGAGCATGTCTAGCCCCATGTAAAGTTCTAATGACCCCATCAAATATCTTTATTGTGACAGATCCTATCGCAACAATTTTACACCCATTGTTGTTACCCATGAGAACTCTACCCCTATCAACATATTCATATTTATGATAAAGTGGCTTATTGGGACATATGTGAAAAGAACAATCTAAATCTAACACCCACTGACCTTCTAAATCACTTTTTGAAGCTATTAGTAGATTAACACTCTGATATCCTTCATTTGTGGAGTCATCTGAGGCTACAGCTGCATCTTTTGACTTCTTTTAGCTCTCTTTTTTCTTTTTCTCTGCACAATCTCTTATGTAGTGCACTTCTTTTCTGCAGTAGAAACACTTCATTTTTTTCTTTTTCTTATTTACATTCTCTTAATTATTTCCTTGCCCCTTCCCTTAATTCTTATATTTTTTTATCTTTCTTCTTCTTTTTTCTAGCAATCAATCATTCACCATTGCTTTCCTTATGCTCATTCTTCTGAATTTATTTAGAACACAAAGATGCTTTAACATCTTCCAAGGTTAAAGAGGTTCTCCCATATAACATTGTATCTACAAAGCCTTCATAAGGCTTTAATAGTGAACTCAACAGAAAGAATGCTTTGTCTTCATCATTTATCTTCACATTCTCAACCCCTTCAAGATTTAGGATGATCTTGTTAAACGTGTTGATATGATCTTGAATTGAGACCTTTTCTCTCATTGAGAAGGTGTATAGCATTTTCTTCAAGAATAGTCTGTGAGCCAAAGACTTCTTCATGCAAAAATCTTCAACCTTGTTCCAGATTCTTAGGGCTGTCTTTTCTTTAGAAATTTCAATCAAGATTGAGTCACTCAGACTCAAGATGAGAGTACTGTGAGCCTTATTTTGAATATGTTTCTTCTTTTCATCGGATGCTGAAGTTGTAGGAGCCTTTGGATCATCTTCTTTCAGAGCAGATTCAAGGCCCTAATGCACAAGAAGGGCATTCATTTTCAGTTTCCAAAGTGAGAAATCATCACCAATGGTGAACTTCTCGATTTTAGGCTTTGGGAGAGACATTGCTATGAACCACCAATGCTATGATACCACTTGTTAATATTTATAACCAATTCCCAGAAAAAGATCCAAGCAAAACGGATCAAGAATCAAAAAAGTAAAAATACACCAGCTGATGAGCTTAACCAAAACGAAATTGTTTGAAGGAAAAAAATCACACACTTTTATTACTCGAACTGATTACACACGATCACACATTCAAAATAAGATTACAAGCTTTCAGTTAAAGTAAGAATTACAGAAATTGGATGAGAAAACAAAGAGAAATCACATTAACTCCAGAGGCTGTTCATCAACTCCTTTTATACTGAGGTTTCTAGAAATTTTCCAGAAACGCTCTTAACAACCATAACAAACTTTGCCGCATCAGCAAAGTATTTGCAAATCGACTTCTACATTGAATACGATCTGCACTATGGCCCAGTAACTCTCTTTCGTTTACAGTTTAGTCCCCAGATTCACATCTCAATTCTCCACAAGTAGCTTAATTGTCCCTAAACATTGAGACATAATGTGTGAAAAAATTAAACAAAAACTAACCATATGATTAGTAGCTCTGAAATCAATAATGCAAGAAGTAGAACGTGGTTAATGAACAACATTATGGGCAAGACATGTCAAATTGATTTATGGAACTTTGTTACTCATTAAATTTAATCTTGGTTGAATGTTAATTAATTCCAAGATCTATTGATATTGTTTTGGCTTGAGAGGAAAGGCTTGTAATGCTGGAGGATTCATAGAAATTTAGATGACAGTAAGTTGAGTTGGTTAATTTTGACCTTTATACAACTTACAGATAGGAGGATATCCATGTAACTTGTAGCGTTTTTCTTTCACATTGTCCCATCTTTCCATGAAAATCGTAAATTATTTTATTATAATAAAATGAATTTTTCTTGGAAATTTACCTGATGCTATGTTGTTGCTCGTCGTAAGGAACCAAAGCAACGACTTTTCAAACATGTAGAATTGGATTTATCAATAAAATTTGGCTTCTCATAACTGTATATGTTTCGTTCAAGCCCATAAGAAACTATATAACATGATCTCTATCTCTATATGCCTCAAAGATCTTATTAGAATTTATATTGAAGTGTCATGACCCATATATTCCAAAATGTATCTTACTAATTAAGGTGTGAATCATCCCTTATAAACCTAGCACCTGTCTCGTGCTTTATTGATGTAAGATTTGCCTAAGGTGTTAAATGCACCCCCTTAGGGACTCAGCATCTTTACTGAGGTTTGCCCCACCATCGCTAAAGAGGACACGTGAAGCCGCTTTGAAACCGTCTGTTATAACCCAACCTAGACATGATAAGATATTGTTCACTTTTATTTCTAGGCCGTCTATATATCCCAAAATGTGTCTTGCTAATTAAAGAGTAGATTATTCTTTTTAAACCCAACATCTCTCCCGTGCA
Source organism: Citrus glauca (assembly GCA_029633175.1). Lineage (NCBI taxonomy): Eukaryota > Viridiplantae > Streptophyta > Magnoliopsida > Sapindales > Rutaceae > Citrus > Citrus glauca. The sequence goes on from JAQOOD010000001.1 coordinate 14,615,072, forward strand.
TTGTTGATGTAGGATTTGCCTAAGGTGTTCATATGTCATGAACCAGCCCAGACCTTGCAAGATATTGTCTACTTTGGGCTTCAACAAGGCATACACAATTTTTTTTTTGGGACACCTATACACCTTAAAACTAATTTTGCCAATTAAGGTGTGGATCATCCCTTATAAACTCAATATCTCTCTCATGCTTTGTCGATATGGGATTTGCCCAGGGTGTTACGTGCATCCCTTTAGGGACTCAATGTCCTTGCTGAATTTGCCCTACCATCATTTAAGAGGACACATAGAGCCACTCTTATACCATTTTTCGTAACTCAAACTAGACTTACCAAGATATTGTTTGCTTAAGGCTTTAACTAGTCTCATACAGTTTTATTTTTGGAGCATTCATGCACCTCAAGACGTGTTTTGCCAATTAAGGTGTGGATAATCTCCAATAAATCCACATTTCTCAAGTGCTTTGTTGATGTAGGATTTATCTTGGATGTTACATTTATTATGACCCAATTAGACCTAGAAAGATATTGCCTACTTTGGGCCTCAACAAGGCCATCACGATTTTGTTTCTAGGGAGCTCATACACCTTAAAAGGCGTCTTACTAATTAATGTGTGGATAACCCCTTATAAACCTTGCATCTTTCCCGTGCTTTGTTGACGTGGGATTTGAATAAGGTATTACATACACCCCTTTAGAGACTGAGCATCCTTGCTGAGGTTTACTCGAATATCGCTCAAAAGGACATACAAAACCCCCTTGATACTATTTATCATGACCTAACCCAGTCCTGACAAGATATCGTCACTTTGGGCCTTAACAAGGCCTGCACGGTTTTGTTTCTAGAGTGCCCATACCCTTTAAAGTGTGTCTTATCGATTAAAATATGGATAACCCTTTTTTAAACCCAGTATATCTCCCATGCTTTGTCGATGTGAGATTCGCTTAGGTTGTTACACTTATGGTGTGCTTATTGAATGAGAATTAGAATATAATGGTGATGTCTCTATGAAATGAGAGTTATTAAGGCATTTCTAGACTTAAACTAATATTATTTAGAGAGTAAATGATGTGTTTTTTATTACAATTTTAGTTACATTTTGTATAAGTATCTATTCAAGTTTACTTTTAATAAAGTGATTGTGTTTTAGATCACTTTGTGTTCTAATTATGTGCATGATTGTAGGTGATAAAAAAAATCGAGCTTTATGGATGGAATAACTGTAGCTGTAGACTTATAGAAATGATAAAGAACTTGTTTGCAAATTAACTAAAACAAGTTTGAATTAGAGAAGATGTAGTAGCAATTACTGTAGCAATCCAAAAGCTAATATAGACAAGACTACTTGTGTGTTAACTGATAAAGTAGCAACAAGCAGCACAAAAATATATGTGATCCAAGGTTTCCAAGAAGGAGATGTGTGGCCTCATGCTTTTGGTTGCTTTAATTCCAAGATATAAAAAGAGCACACGTGAAAAAGACAAAAGGGAGAAAGCTATCACACAGAAATGACGAAGTGAAAAAGAAAAAGAGAGAGTTGAAGGCTGCAGCAAGGGATTTTTGAGAAAAAAGAAGAGAGATCGCAAAAACTTAACAGAGGGACATCTTGAATTTAGCGAATCTCAATTGCTACTCTTTATTTGCTTGTTTTCATCTCTTTATGGGAATGTATGTGATGGTTAAAATGTTTATTCTTACTGTTTTTTGCCTATATCATGAATTAACTTTGATGTAGTTGGGTGTTAAACAAGCTTAATGGTTGTTTGACTTATATATGTGCATTGCTTAATATCTACTGTATCATTTGGTCTTGATTTTAATTATTGCAAATCTCTATCTCAGTTGGCTACCTATGTAGTGGATATTAGCTAAAATGAGCCTAAGAAAGGTCTAACTTAGTGGAACAAACCAAGACAATACATGGTTTTATATTGAGTTTCCCAAGTTGAGTTAATCCTATATTTGAATAGGGTCATGCTTAATCTAAGATTAGTAAAGAACTAAACATAGAGATTCACCTTGTATGGCAATTGAAATCTAGAATGCATAATGCTATATCTAATGTTAGCATAACAACTGGTCATTGTTAAGTTGCATATATATAAGATATCCAACAAGTGACAGCTGAGGATGTATGCGAGATTCTGCCCAGTGTTGTAGCAGGTTCTATAGTAATAGTATCGTAATTAAAAAATAGTAGATACCATTAAGTGAGTTTAAGCGCTCAACTATTGCTTTCCCATTAAGTGTATCTTAGTGTTTGACTTGAGATTTTCCTTTTTACATCATGTTTATTGCATTTTTAATTTCGTTAGGTCGTTAATTTCATCATTATTTTATTTTAATTAGACCGAAATTACATTGTTAAAATTACTGTAACAAATCTTATAACATCAATCCTTGTAGAGACGATTTAGAAACTCGTCATTATATTACTTGTTGTGTATTTTTGCACATTGACACCTACAACAATACGCACCAACAGATGGAATTAGAATGAGTTAAAATCAGAATGAGTTGAAATAGGAATAGGAAATGGGAATCAGAATAATTTGTTTACTTGAATTATAAGAATTTAAATCAAAATGAGCTAGATTACCATTAATATGTTTACTTGCCTTGGAATTGGAAACAAAATGAGCTAGATTGTTACAAATTATTAAAAGGTCCTTAATTAACTATTATCATAATTATTATTTCTTATTTTAATTATTGCGATTATTATTAATAAATAATGTTAATAATTATTATTATTACATTATATACTAGTATTAATATTAGAAATAATAATAATCCATTTCAAATAATAATAATAATAATAATCTTCATCAACATCGCCGTTCGACAGCATTATCATTAGTGGCATCATGTTGGCATCAGATCGGAACACGACGCTGCTGTTGTCATCTATGACACAATGGTTGCACGTGACTACTATTGCCTATGATACAACAACCAGGGATTAGCTAGTATTCCATAGGCGATAACCAACAACAACGATGTAGCTCGTTAATGGGATCACGTTCCCCCCCCCCCCCCCCCCCCCCCCCCCCCCCCCCCCCCCCCCGCCCCGCCTTTTCTTAAATTGAGGACAAAATTAAGAGTGGCAAAATGAATAAACAAATCAAATTTGAATCGAATCATAAACGAGTTAGGTTAAAATTCTACTGATTCAGATTCGATTCATTTATTAAATGAATTGAAATCTAAGATTCAGACTCGATTAGATTAATTTATGAAACAAATTGAAATCTCCATATTCAGATTTGATTCATTAATTGATTTAGTATAATTAGTAAACAAATTGAATCAAATCTGAATTCATTTACTATTCGTTCATCCGATAACAAATCCATAAAGAATCAAATTGAATATGAGTTAATTTACAAAAATATAATTAATAAAAAAAGTATATACAAGATGATGTTTCCACTAGATCTATCAATTCTGATGCACATTGTGTGATGGATTATAGTAGTGAATTTACAAGTCCTATGGTAACTTTGGTTTATAAAAAATTTTGCAATAATTTGTCTATTTAAATATTCAAGAGTAGTGAAGCAATGATTCAATCAACTCACGATGTTAGGAAAAAAATGTTATAATGGTTATCATCAGGAGATCAAAACTAGGTCATGATTGCAAAACACCAAGATCTTTTCTGGTTGTGAAAGAATGGAAAGTATAAAAAAAAATAACAAGAAAGCAAGAAAAAAAAAAGACTCAGAAGTCAGGAATAACTATTACGAAAAGATATAGACGTCTTTTTTTAAATTAAAAGGTCACAATTTGGACATTCATAATTATTGGATGTTAAAGGTAATGAGTGTAGTGCATAATCATCCAATTGAAAAACATCTTGAAGGGCACTCGTTTCTAGTGTGATTAACTATAAAAGAAACGTCAATATTAGTTGACACATAAAAAAAAGGGTAAAACCAAGGATATTTTAGTCACTTTGAAAAAAATATATACATTTAACGTTTCTACAATGAAGTCAATATACACTGCATAACTAAGATATAAAGTGATTGAGATGGTTAGCAGATCATAAATGCAACAACTGTTAAGTTATCTGAACATAATTACATTGAGTGGCATAGGTGTTATGATAGCACCAACATTGTGAAGGAGTTGATTTGGGCATACCCATTAAGGGTGGCAAAACAAATTATCAAATCAAGTTAAAATGAAATCATAAATGAATTAGGTCAAAACTCTGTTGATTGAGTTTGATTCATTTATTAAATGAATTGAAATTTCAATATTTAGATTCGTTTCGTTTAATTTATTTAGTAGAATTAATAAACAAATCAAATCGAATTTGGATTCATTTACTATTCGTTTATCTTATAACAAATCCATAAAGAATCAAATGAATATGAATTCATTTACAAAAATATAATTAATAAACAAAAATCAAGGAAAACAAAATATAAAAAGACCCTAAATTTAACATCCTATAAAATATAAGCTTATTGTCATTTATAATTAGTATACTAGCTTTCAATTTTAAATTCTTTTTACACATATGTAAGGATAAATAATTAATTTAATTAAACAAGTTTTAAATGAATAAATCATACTCAATTTGTATACGACTCGTTTATTAAACGAATACTAAACAAATAAATGAATCAATGTCCTCAAACTTGGGTTCGATTTGTTTAATTAGTGAATCAAATTGATTTCACCCATTTTTAAACAAATCAATTTTTTGAAACTCAAACCCCATTTGATTCACATCGAATCAAATCGACTAGACAAAATTTAGATTATTGATTTTGTTGGGGGCAAAATTTGAAATCGTAACTCTTGGGAATGGGAGACTAGGGGAGGGAATCAATCCTGCCATTCTTCATTCCTAAATTAAGGCATGCCACACAATTCTTATTCTGCTTCTCGCCTTTATTTTGCATAGAAAATACTGTTAATAATTCTAATTTCGGATTGCGATTCCCTAATTCAAGAAATGAACACAACATTTGAGTAATAGGTTGTCATGGAGTCCAAACATTGAGATATAGAACTAACTTTCTGTTATAGTTCATAGATACATGGCCTATTGATTTGTGGTAGAATAAGGTGGTTGATGAAGTACCTAAGTGAAGACTTTAAATCAAACAGACAAGCTTGAGCTAAAGTGGCATTAACTTGGAGTACTCAATTGACTTGTGAAGATAAATTAGCTAAACACATAGGAACTCTCTAAATGGTATTATAGATAAGAACTAAATTGCAGTGAAGACAATGTTCATGTGACCATTGCAAGTACAAGAACTATGGTTAGATTAGCTTTGCAATTGTAAACAGAACAACACATTCTCTGCATTTGTTATCTTAGGTTAAGTTATTACAATTTTTTTTCATATCAGAACAGCCCCTAGATTTCTAACCTAATGGAAACTGTTAAGAGTGACCTTGAGATTCAAGAAACAAATACAAGAGTAATAAAAAAACACCACTGCAAACCAAACACCAGTTGCAAAGACAAACCCAATCTTGAACAGATCACAAGCTATCAATAAAACGCCTACACCATAAAATCAGTCCACCAACATTGTTGTACAATCAATGTCAAGTACACAACCAGTGAACAACACCACACTAAACCATCACACCTTAAGTTCATTTTCTTTTTTTGTTATAGTCGAACTTGATGCAATAAACTACCTTATCTAAAAAGCTCAAGCCTTGCTATCAATAAGAGGTAATGGTCTTGAACGTTTCATCAATGGAACCAAGATAGCTCCTTTTAAGAACCTAGTCTTCGGGGTGAACTTCAAAGTGTAATAACCACTAAGAATCCAAAATATATGATATGGCTAAAACAAGACGAATTGTTACTCTTTTGGCTATTGTCTACTGTTTCTAAGAGCATACTCATAGCAATGATACAATATACAAACTCATATGATTTGTGGATAGTATTTAAAAAGTTATATGCCTCAGAATCTATTGTAAGGACAAACTTCAGATTGTGAAGAAAAGCGCAATAACAATCAATGAGTTTTTCACAACAAATGAGAACTTTAATCATGGACTTGACCACTGCTGGCAAACAGTCTTGAAAAATGATTTGGTGACTTGTATTATCACATTTGAGAGATGTATACGAGAACATTGTTGTAAGCATCTTGGCAAGACTTGTTTCACTAAGTTTTGAAAAAGTTTTCTTCATTCTCTTGAACCATGAGGGGAGAATAGAACTATAAAACAACACCAACAATGTGCCTATTGAAGCAAACATGGTTATAAAAGAAGGGAAAGAAAGCAAAAGAAACAAGAACAATAGAAAGATAAGATTTGGAAGCAATCTTAGACATATGAACAGAGAGAGCTATGACAACAGAAAACCACTCTAGAAGAGCTAAGAAAAGGAAAGTGAAGGCAAAAGTCTTTAAAACCACCTTTAAATCAAGTGTTTTCTATTAAAATTTCTTTAAAGAATGACACACTCTTAATTAATGTTGACACAAAAAGGATTATGACTTTATGCCTAAGCAACCTGCTTTTGTACCTTAAAGACAGTAAGGACAAAAAGCAGCCTACATGGCAGTATCAAGTAATGCAAAAAGTTAGCTTGGATAGTTCTTTGATAGTGGGGCAACTTATCATGTGACAAATGATTTAAGTAATCTAAGACTGAGTTTGAAAATGAAGGTAAAACTAAACTCTTAATTGGCAATGGTAATGAGTTAAACATCTCTCATATTAGCAATACGACACTGTGCACACTAAATAACATCCACATCACTTTATACAATGTGTTATATCAAGTCTACCTTCCCTAAATAACTTAGATATAATATTTACTAGTGGAGTTTGTGTTGTGAAGGACAAGTTTGACAGATTTTCTGCTTAGAAGAATTGAAAAAGCTGGTCTTTTTGATGTGTATAGTGTCAATAATGTTGATATATAAGGGAATAAATATAAAGTTGCTTTTATATTAAGTGTTGTTGTTTCATTTATGCCTCATTGAGTGAGTTTAATAATATAAGTCCTAAAGATTTTATTAACCATCAGTCAATTCCTAAGAATGTAAAGTCATTAGACATTTAATATAGGAGAATAGGTCATCTAAATGAGCAAACTTTGATAAAGTTGTTGTCTGGTTGTAATCAATTCAAAAGAATGAATAAAAGTTAATTCTCTATAATTTTGCTTAGCCTGCATGCATAGAAAAAGCCATAAACAACACTACACAAACATTTGACAAAACAACCAAATCAGTTAAATTCCTACTCACAAACTTGTAGGGATTAACTCCTTTAAGCTCTAATAATGGATTTAAATACTACATGAGCATAGTGGATATATATATATAGTTTTGACAAAACTCAAACTATAGACACTTTCATAAAATTCAAAGACTAAATTAAAGGATTCACATAAATAAAATTAAATGTGCTCAAAGTGATTAGGGAAGAGAATTTATACTACTGAAAAACTAGTTGAGTAATAAGGAATATGATTTAGGTATCTATGTCCATACTTCACATTAAAATGGAAGAATTGAAAGAAAAATAGGCATATCATAGAAAAAACACTTATACTTTTAGCTCAATCCAAATTACCATTGAAATTTTGATGAGAACTTTATGAGACAGCATAGTATGAGATAAACAGACTTCCCACATCAATTTTGAATCATTAAAGTCCTTGTATAAAACTCTTTCACCCTGAACCTGACTATAACTTCATTAAAACCGTTGACTGTACTTACTACCCTTACTTAAGACCATACAACAATCATAAACTCTAATACAGGTCACAAAGTGTATCTTAAAAAGAGATAGCATGAGTCATGAAGGTCATAAGTGTCTGCATGTTCAAGAAGGGTGTATATAGCTAGGATTGTGATATTTAATAAAAATAATTTTCCTTTTTCAAATGATCTTATGTTTAGACCAGAAAAGGATTTACAAAGTCATCACACGTAGTACCATTACATGCAGGTTCTTACAATACCATTTGTATCCTCTAACTTTGACTGCTCTACTCACATTGATATAGAAATCAACTATGATCAAGAACCTTTCCAATCGTATGACATAGATGATAGTCTTCATATGCACCAAACTAACCACATTTCCCATCTTTACAAGATACAGAACACATGTTCAAATAAACAAGACTACAAATAAATAACCTAAAGAACATGATCATATCCCACACTTAAAAATCCAAATTACCTAAAGGCCATCGAATGATCACAAGGTCAAAAGCTAGAATTTTCAAGCCTAAGAAATGTTTAGACATGCATAGCCAATATGTGAAATATTCAAACCCTGACCATTACCTACAAAGAGCAGATGATTACCTGAGTACTAATTTCTAATTTGTAGGTTCTGTAAATTATTAGTGATGTGATATGTTGCACCACTATCAATATATCATCCTTGATCAGCTATTGCTTCCTCAGAGGTTGTAAAAGAGATAACTCTCAGTGGATTCTGATATGGATTGTTAAAAGGAACATAGTCCTTGTTGAATTTGTTTCTGCATTTAGCTGCAGTGTGCTTTGGTTTAAAACAAATCTAGCAAATTACAGTAGCAATAGTCTTTGGCATTAGTAAATCCACCAGTAAATCCTCCATTCTAAGTAGGATTGCCATTATAATTACTTCCTCTACCTCCCTGTGAAAAATTTCCAAATGGCACCTTTGAAACCAACATTTTTGTTCAAAAAGTTATTAGGTTAACCACCAATCCAATTGTTATTGAATTGACCACCTTGTTTCTTGTTATTATTATTAGGTCCAGACCCAATTTGAGCAATATTTGCAGCATAATTCAACTTTTCTTTACTTGCACTTAACTGATTTGCTTCTAATCTAACTTTATGAGATAATAGCATAGAATATGCCTCATTGATAGAGATCTTAGCAAGATTTGCTTCAAGATAAACAACAAAAGGATAGTAAGGCTGGCCTAATCCAGAAATCAGGTGAGTAAGGAAATCCAGAGAGCTAATTGGATTACCAGCAATGGCTAACTCATTAGCAATTGTTTTTAACTTGCCAAAAAATTCAGTTATTGTCATCAAATCTTTTCTCAGGTTATTAAGCATCATTTTCAAATGAATTTTCTTAGCAGAAGTTTTAGATCCAAATTGTTGTTCCAAACTAGTCCAAAGTTCTAGTGAACTTTCAAAGTTTACCACAAGACGTAGAATCTCAATACTGATAAACGACATCAACCACCTTAGAAACAATTGATCCTTTCTTTTCCATGTGGTATGTGCTGGATTTAGCTGAGTATTAATGAGGCGCTTTCAGTTTCACTTTAAAGAAATTGATCTGGATAGGTTTTTTATCCATCAAGTAAATCTTCAAGACCATTGGCACGAACAAATGAAAGAATTTGAGACTTTCAGATTGTATAATTCGAGTGATCAAACAGATGAAAACATAAGAAAAGTGTTTGGCATCTAAGAAAGGCAGAGAAAATGACGAAGAATTTTGAGAGAAAAATGAAGAGCTTAAGGTCAATAGTTGTATTTGTTACAGGAGTATTTACACTAAGCTCTTGAATATTTTGGAATCAATTCATGTGAGCTGAGCTTAGCTTATACATGTGCTAACAAATTGCTAGCCAAGTACAGTCAACGTAACTAATATTTGCTAGCTCATCTGACACGTCAGTTGCTATAACTAATTATAACCTGATCTGAGAATATTAACTTAACTCCAGTAAAGATCATATTATGCTTCTATATGGCATGCAAAGCATGCAAGTAAGTATATTAATTATAGTAAATTTATATTACCATGTTTGTTTAATTAAGATTGGTATTATAGCATTATGATTTATGTTCTATTTTTTAATTTAAACACGAATGCAATGATATAATGCTTATTCATCATTAAATAGTTTGTTCTGATTTTATGTGTTCGTGTATATAATTTTGTTTTTGTTATAATAATTACATGCCTAATTTCCTTGCAAATGTATAGAATTTGGGCATAAGCAATTAGAGTTATGAACCCTAAAAATCAAAACTTAACTTTTAATAAAGTTGATTTTTGTGTACGATCTAGTATTATATTGTAACATATGTGAAAAATAAATGAATAAAAATGAGGCGGATAAAAGTTAAAATAAGAAAAAGAGGAAGTTGGAAAACATAGCAAAATAGAGACACATGTGTGAGAGAGTGAGAGAGAGAAGCTGTTAAAACTGACCCGAAAACCCAACCCGTTTGGCCCGCAATCAACCCGGTCATATCTTGTAATTCTAGCCACCCCAACGATCAAGCTTGGTACCAATCTGAAGCTCGAAGACTGGCCATTATACCCTTGCTGTCCATGTCGCCGAAAAACAGCCAGAACATTGATGACTAAAGCTTGAAAACCTGCAATTGTTTCACTTTACTCCACCGGTTGGATTTTATTCCCCAAGACTCTCTTCTTCATTTCCGACCATCATAGCCACTGGGAGTCACTGTTTTGCCCCCGGTCAATTGTGGGAAATTCATGGTTGTCGAGCTAGATTCCAGTGTCGTTGCCGTGCATTGGAGCTCACCACCGGTACCATTGAACTCAGCTTGACCAAAAGTGTCAAACCCATGCTTCTCAGCCAACGTTGACTAAATTTCAGTGACCGTTGACCGGCAAGGGCATTTCGATAATTTCACACTCTGAGGGTAATTTTGTAATTTCTGAGCCTGTGGATATTTTAGTAATTCTTGGAATTGAGGATTGGGTGTAATTACGATTCCGAGGGTAATTCGGTGATTTACAATTTCAGAGTAGTTTAATGATTTACGAACTCAAGGGTATTTTAGTAATTTTATCAACATGAGAGTTGTAAAGTATGGATAGATGTTCGTTTTGAGTTTATTGCATAAATTTAGTCCTAATTCTGATTTATGGAAAATAATTATGTCATTTCCTTGATTTAGGAGGATCTGCGAGCAAGAACCGGTCCGCGAATGTGGACGATAAATGAGTGTGAACACCGTCACTGTAAGTGGAATATACAAAACCTATTTTCATAGTAAATTATGATATTAAAGCATGTTAAGTATTTGAATGTTCTGATTTAATGATTTCCTCAAAATGGATTTTATTCACGCATTGGTATTTTATTAAAATATTTGGTTAATGATTTTGTGTATCGACTTTGAATAAAACATGATAGTAATTTAAAGACAAGAAAAGTGGATTCAAATATGGTATGATTTAAAGTATGGTGAAAAGGCATGTGAATATGAGTATAATGATTGTTTTTTTAAATCATTAGACAATACCCTTCCCCTCCAGATACAGTGATACAAATGAGATGAGATAGAGATCTTTAAGGCCCGTATGAATACACATAGAGGCTTTGGGCCGTGTGTTTGGGAGCCTTTACCTTTTGGGGGCATATATGCATACGATATGATGATTATAGAGATACAGATATGAGAGACAGACATATATTGAGATACATATGATACTGATGATATACAGGCCTTTGGGGCCCGTCTAAGTACACATAGAGGCTTTAGGCCGTGTGCTTGGGTGTTTTTGTCCTTTGGGGACTAGATTATGCATGCACATATATGATGAGTTATGATGAGATATGAGATGGTATTTCCCTGTCTATCTATGTAGTTCCAGGGCATGACAGTACCCAGATAGTACATCATTGCCCGTTCATTGAGGTCCGAATATGACAATATTATTTCCCTGGGTATTTGTTTAGTGAAGATTTTCATATTTGTGTATTCCAAATGATATTGTGATATTATTTCCATGGTCATTTAGTACGATATTATATATGATTTTCATGGTTAGTAATCTGATTTAAATGTTAAATGATTTATTACTAATTTCTTGCATATGGTTTGATGAAATCGTGTTTGGAAATGATAGGATTATTTCTTTTAAAGTAAGCATTAATTTTCAAAATCTACTATCCACTCACTGATCTCACTGAGTTTTATACTCATTCCGCTTTTATTATATTTTCCCCCCACCAGGAGGTTGCAGGTGCACTAGATCAACCCAGTGACTGTAAATATATTTTGAGCCTTGGCCACGTGATAGTGTTACAAGATATAGATGATTTTGTTAGGACATCTTGGTTATCTCGTTATTTTGGGAATGTATAATTTTGTTATATTATTCTTTTGGGATTAATAATAAATTGAGATATTAATATTAGTTATAATATTATCTTTTAATACTCTGGAGATATCTCGAGTAAAACTCAACTTTTTGGTTGAGGATGATGAATATTGGAGTTTGTTGTATATTGAATTATTTTGGGAGTGTTTATTTTACATATTTTCATATTGGGAGTGTTATATATATATATAGGAGACTTTGCGGAATTTTCAGTAGAATCCTTACTAACTAGATTTTTATCAATCTAGTTTAGATGAGGTTAAACAGACTCACCCTAGAGTTCAGGGCTGGTCGTTTCATATATAAAAGTGCTTTTTGAGACCTATCCAGTGGTATATTATTTGTGCAATTTAGACTTATTAAGAGAAAGTAATGGCCATTTGAACTGCAGGCTAGGGATTCCAAAATTTTCAAAGAAGAAAGCGAACAGTCACATGAGTGCCACTCTTTCTAGGGTTGCACGTGATTCATCTCTTTCTCCAATTGCAAATCCAAACCACATATGGACTAAATGGTGGTGGTCCGTAGCCATATGTGATCTGGAAATTGGCACACAAGTCCCATACACCACCTTCACGAGTGGGCAATTTGTTGTGTTGTGTTTGTATGGGTTTGGCTTTACTTGCCCTCTAAAATGTTCTGCTCGAATAAGAGCTAGATAAAATTTTCCGTGGTTATTCATTCTTTGTTCGTCATTCACACTATTATTAACACTAGTATATTGTTTATACTTATAAGAAATGGATACTGAAGACATAAAGATTTAAACAGCGTGAAACCGAATTTCCTACCCAAAGATGAAGGAGATCCAGACACCAATGATTGAACCTTGACCATCATTTATGGCTTCGTACTTCGTTGGTGGTAGTGCTTTACCAATGCCGGAACCTCCCCACACACTAATAACCTCTCTGCCATAACGTCTAAAACAATAGCTACACCATCGATATTCCTCTCAAAAACCACCTATCACTGCCACTGCACATGTTGCCGTCCAAGATAATGTTAGCATAAAGCACTACACATAATGTAATTTTAATGATAACAAATATATGTATTAAGTGATTTAATAAATATTGTATCTCACATTTTCACTAGTTTTTTAAGGGTAATATTTATGCAAGTGAATCAAGTAAAATCAAGCTAAAGACACTCAACGGACAATGGAAAAATCAAGAATAAAGTTTAGAGCTCAACGGATAAATTGTTGCGATAAAATCTTGTAAAGCCGGTATGATTTAATTGATACATGATTTAGCATTTGAGAAGCTCAAGAAGTTAATTTAATTAATTACTTTTCATAAACTAAAAGGTTTTATTTTTATAAGATAGACCATTTTATGGATTTGAATAATTTGGACTTAAATGAAAAGTTTTGCAATCTTTGATTTTAATTAGTATTATTTTGAATCTCGGAGTTTGACCTTTTTGCAAACATTTGAAATGTTTTGGGCCATACTATAATTTATGAACATTTTGGACTAAAGTGAAAGGTTTTGAGAACTTTGAAAAATATGGGTATTATGTTAAATTTTGAGAAGGACCTCTTTGAGAAATAATAATATATTTAGGGCCATATCATAATTTTAAGAAGTTTTGGAATGAATATTTTTTTAAAAATTCCAAAATTTGACCTATTTTCAAAGTTTTATGACTTTTTAGGCCATATAATAATTATAAAAATTTTTAGGGCAAAGTGTAATTTTGGTGAATAGTATTACCGTAGCAAAATTCAAAAATAACGGTAATATCACTGTTTCAAGCAGCTAGCTGGATAAATCAAGCAACTAACCACTTGGTTGGAGAAATTTACCTATAACGGCTAGTTTTCGAGCTTTAACTATAAAAATTCAACTCCAACTTCATTTTAAGAATTAATGCAAGCATAAATAAGATTATATAACATATATTGAGCTTTCAAATCGTAAAATCATCATAGATTGAATCATTATTACGCTATTATTTGCATATCCACTTTTAAAGAGAGTTTTTGTTGTAATTTTCATTTCTTATCAAATTGTGAGTGTACTAGTGTGAGAAACACTTGGGGTGAAGAGATTAGGGAGATAATCTCTTGATTGTAAAGGTTCATTTACACCTTGGAAGTCAATTGTAAGAACTTGAAGCCTTAGGAGGCTTGGATAGTTAAATCCTCGAGCTTGGTTGGCTTGGAGGCGTGGACGTAGGTGGGGATTGCCAAACCACGTAAAAATCTTTGTGTTTGTTTTTCTCTTCCCTTACTCTTTTATTATTATGCGTGTTTGAATTTATTATTTTCTATTTCATTAAGGCATTAGATTGATTTATTGTGCAAATTGTATTATATAAGTTTTAAAAACCCAATTCACCCCCTTCTTAGGTTGCGTAACTTGCATTTAAGATAACACCTAGTTGCTGACAATCACATCCTTAGGCCTCCCTGACATTTACCAACCACCATTGACATCTCATAAGCCAAGATTGCAAAACCGCTAGAACCCTAATTTGCAACTTTAAACGAGAACAACCATTGTCGCTTTGAAGGATAGCTAACTTTTTTCCTACCACCAACCGCTGATATCATCTCATATAGCCTAAAACCCTAGCCACCACCTTTTTGATCCAAATAACTCTCTTACACATATCTTAACCATTGCCGATGACATTTCTTGGCCACATGGTACTCTTTACACTACCAAACTACCATTCATTGATTGCTAACCTCACTCAACCAAGGCTATGACATTTATAAAAGCAAACTTCACCCCTATAGATCTTGTCACTGTTGACCATTGTTGGTTAATTTTTTAACTCAATTGCTATTGATGTCAATGTGCAAGTGGACACAACAAGTAATAAAGTGATAAATATTTGAGATCGTCTCCACAGGGATTGATGTTACTAGAAATGCTACAACAATCACGATAGTGTAAACTTCCTTGTTCCAAAAAAATTAAAAATGAATTACCACCGAAATAAAATAATAAGAGAAAAACAAAAAAAATAAATTAATGCAGTAATAAAACAAATTAAATGAATTGCGTAAGAAGAATTCAATGGGAATGAGGTAGCTGAGTGATCAAACTATCTTAATGGGCTAACTGATTTATCTACATTAACACTAGTTGTTACAACAATTCTTACAGGGCAGAATTATTTTGCATCTTCAGTTATCGCTTGTCAGATTTCTCATACCCTTAAGCACCTTAACAATGACCAGTTGTTAACCTACCTACGGTATAGCATTATGAGCATACACCCTCTCTACCCTACAAGGTGAATTCATATGCCTACTTTTTCACAAATATTAACTCAAGTATAGCCCTTTTTGGGACTCAAGAAATCTCAGTCCGTGAAAGCTAAATTAAGATCGAGTATTACTCTAATAATTTCCACTAAGACAGGCCATTTTGCGGCTCTATCTTAACTTGAACCATTAAATGGGTGGTCAACTGAAATAATGATTATAATAATAGCTATTCGAGTAAAAAGCTATAGGAATCTTGCAGCAACTCATAAGAACTGTCAAAAACCCATTTAGATTATTTGTCACTCAACTGCAATTAAATTTAGTTCATACTTTGAAAAATAAAAACAAATAGCAAAATAAAGGAACAAGTAAAGAACAATGAAAATTGAATCCACAATAGCTCTACTGGTTTATCTTTACTGGTGCATACTTGCTTTCCCGTCAATTCTGATTTTTGTTCTCCTTTTCCCTTTGATTTCTCTAATGTTAATTCGCCGCCCCTTTTTCATATGATGCGCGCCCCTTTTATATCTAAAAACTAGCGTAAATAAAGGCCTAGGGCACACATAAGTCAGATTAGGAAATTGCATATAACAATTCCGCATATATCCTGCCCTAATTTTTCTTTGTCGTTGTTCCAGGATTGCTACAGCAATGGCTGCTCCAGCAATGGCTACGACACCACATTGTTCCAGATTTTGTTTACATTCTTATGTAGCCATGTTTTTCCTCATTTTTGCAAGCCTGTTGCAACAACATTCCTTCAATGACAAATAAGCTCTTGGACACCTATAATTAAGCACACAATTTGAGCACGAATTACTCAGAATCAAGCCAAATTTATTAAGACTAAATTAAAATGAATGTTTATGCAAACTATAACAAAAATACAATGATAAGGCATCATTTGCTCTCTAAGTATTATTGATTTAAGTCTAAAAGTGCTATTATAACTCTCATTTAATAGAGTTATCAACCATTTCCCTTACAACCCCTCCGTTTAACCAATAGGCCACCTATTTCAGCCATTTTTCATTATCATACCCGCACGAGTAATGACAATTCTACCGTATTGTTATTCAATCCCGTTACCCCACCTCAAACCCATTAAAACATAGGCCTTTCACCACCTCCAGTGATTTATATGCTTTTTTTAAAATCCTATCATATTGTCATTCAAACCCGTTACTCAACCTAATTAGCATCCTTTAATATCCTTTATTGATACCGTGTTTGGTTCTGCAACTTCTTCAATCCCTTTTATGTTGTTTCAGTTATATATAGGTGAACCTACTGTTATTTTCTCAAGTCAGGAAGTTCAGGATATGGCTAAGCCTTTTACACTAGCTTTTGTTAGTATGTTTTCATTTGGCCGCCCTTCTATGATGTTATTATAAATATTTTTGTGTCCTTGGGTCTGAAATACAATTCTCAAGTATGTTTACTTAATAATCCACATGTTCTAATAGCATTCGATATAGAGAAAGATTACTCTAGGATATGGGTTAGGAAATCTTAGTAGGTAATTGTAAGGCTATTAACCGAGATTGAAAGAATCCATTGTGTGCTTATTTAGGTGTTTTTTTTAATATGTCTGTCCACTTTATTTATTGCGAATTTTCTTTTGCTTTCTATTGTTTGCTATTATTGCACACTTCTGCGTGTTGATCATGCTACGATCTCGGTTAATAGGCCTTTTATTGCCATAGGTTTAGTGGACTATAACGTCTTGTAGCTTTTGTTGCAATGTATTTGGATTTATGATGGTGATTCCAACTTTGGACAGGATATTATTTTGAGTAAGTTCCCATCTGTTATGCTTCCTATAAGTATTTGGGCTACTCAGCAGAAAGTTGTTATAAAGCTAATCCTGAACTCTAAAAGTCTCAACAGTCTACTTGCCAAGCTTAAGGTTTAAGTGTCAGGAATACAATGCCGATATATACCCCAGGTCAAACCCTGAGTTAAGCCCCGAAGATTGTGTAAAACAATGTCGTTTTGAGAATTATTTTTTTTCATTTCAAAATTAAACATTCGTTTTAAGAATTAATTTTTTTATTTTAAAATTAAACATTTGTTGCTTCTTTTTCTGTTTCTCTTTTCATTTTCGTTCCTTTTTCTTCCTAAGTACAAAACATTGTTATCTTCCTTCACAGGCCCATCTAATTCCTACAAATCAGCTTCTGAAAACAATGCATCACAAAGACACTGCTTCTGCAAACGACAGATCAAGTTGATGAATGCACTTAAATCATATAGCTTGGCTAGTTTTTCAAAATCTACTTTTGACTTTACTTTTGCATCGCTTTCATAAGCAAAGTCTAAGGCTGGGATGTGTTTTAATAATCCTAATGGAGAATATTACAACGCTTATGGGTAATTGGAATTTTGGTCCCTGAACACAATTATGTTGTGAGTATGAAATTATCCTACTTCTCTATTATTTCGAACTGTTTTTTCACATGAGAGAGTTGAACACAACAATACCCAGATCTGCAAAAGAGAGAGAAGTTGGTAATCTTCTTAAAGTCGAAAGAGGTTAGTGGTTTTCTTAAACAAGGTCTTATCAAGAAGTTGAGAAATTACACAATCAACAAGTTAAAGATTAGAGGAAGTTTTCTTTTTTATTATTAAAAAATATCCAAAGAAAATGTTCTTAAAGCACATAATTTTTCCTTTTCTAAAACTAAGAAAGAGGTTGTAGGGTTTGTGGTAGAAAAGAATTATTGTTTATAAGTAACTTTTCTGTTTTGGCTAAAATGGTGCGTTTTTAAGATGTCAGGGTTTGACTCGGGGGAAGTAGCATTTTGCTTAGAAATAAGGGTAAAAAGATAATGTTTGACACAAATGTGCAAAATAGTGTGGCTCATATTCCCTACTATTTAGTTTGAGACCTAATGATGCTGAGAGTGCAACTCTGGATGCTAATATTCCATTTTCTTATATTCGAGTTACTGACTTTGATTTGGTTGGCCAGGTTCAACCTAATATTGATCATTCTAATGGTGTGGATGTTTCAGTTCCCAACGTGTGCCCTCAAATAACATTGCTTATCTATAGATGGATTTTAACTCCCATTGTACTCATATCCCCAATTTAAATTTGGATGGTAGTATAGGCTAACTTGGATCATTTCAATCTAATATGGAATTTGCCTCAGTGAGGAGTTTGGTGATAATAGTGGACGGTTTCTATCCGATTCTGAGTGTGCATTCATGCCTTTACAGTCTGATGCAATGATTGATTTGTTTAATGGTTAGCTAGTTGCTTGTTCTTCTAGAGCCTTTTCATAGGTTATTGGCCGAAAGTATCATAATACTAGAGGGTATATGGTAGCATGCAGATCACCTCCTCCTCTAATTCCATTGTGCGGGATACTCAGAAGATTATAAGGCCTCTACAATTCCCAGGTTATGAAAATTGATTCGATTGAACAAGTTGTAAAGCCTAAACAATCAAGTTTGGTTCATTTTTGATATCCAACCTCTCATTTTCAAAGACAATTATGTTCTATTTGATGTGTTGCTGAGCCCTATGCATGTTGGATTATTAGATCTAGTAATCGTAATTTTTTATATGATTGTTGGGGTGGGTCTCTTCCTTTATTCATTCATAATTTTGTTGCAACCTCTATAGTGCATTTTCTTTTTACTGACATTGTGTGGCCTGAGAGAGAGGTAGTGTTATAACCCAACCCAGACCTGATAAGATATTATCCACTTTAAGCCTTAACAACACCTACACGGTTTTGTTTCCGGGCCCCATACACCCCAAAATGCTTCTTGCCAATTAAGGTATGGATCACCCTTTATAAACCCAACATCTCTCCCATGCTTTGTTGATGTGGGATTCGCCTAAGGTGTTACAAACACGCCTCTTAAGGACTCAGTGTCCTCGCTAAGGTTTGCCCTACCATCGCTCAAAAGTACACACGGAGCCATTATGAAACCATCTATCATGACCCAACCCAAACCTAGTAAGTTATTGTCCATTAAGAGGCCTGCCCACACAGTTCTGTTTTTTGGGCACCCGTACACCCCAAAATGAGTCTTCCAAAATCGAGGAGTGGATCATCTCTTATTAACACAACATCTCTCCTGTGATTTACCAATGTAGGATTCGCCTAGGGTGTTACATATGTAACATAAAATTTCCATGATTTTAAATTAAGGAAATTTTTTTTATTAGAAATTATAAATGGTATTTTTCCCTTATTAATAAGGATTATTAAATCCATGAATAAGATTTATGTGGTAATTTTTTAAAAGACTAACTATTTCCAAAGTCAATTGGGTTTCTTAAGGTTCCTTATAAATTTATACTTTTCTCTCTCTCATAACCCTAAATCCATAGTAACTTTTTTTTCTCTCTGCTGCTGCTCATTATCTTTTGCTCATACCCTAGGATTCAAACTCTTGCTTAGGAGAGAATCTTAACGGTAAGTTTTATTCTCCATATTCTCCATAAGTTTTCTTGTCACTCTATTAAGGGTTTTATTAACATGGTTTTAGAATGTTATAGACCATCATGCATGATTTAGGATGTGTTTACTTTGTGTTTAGGACTTCCATTTTTTGTTGAGTCTTGTTAATCAATCCTTAATGCAAATAGTTTGCCAAGAAACAAATAGTTTTGAAAATGTTTTTGTTATTAGATCTTCTTGAAAATCATGAGATACCCATGGATGTCTAGAATAGTTCTGTAAAGTATTTTTCATTTTGATTTTTAGAGTGAGAGTTAAAATTTTGAGAATCAGACTTGTACTGGTATAAATTAGAAAATTAGGTTCTTAGAAAGAGTTCTTAATAGTTATATCTTATATTTGTTTAAGGTGTTTGAGGTGTTTGAGGCTCTTAGAGGCTTAGAGGCATGTTAGATCAATTCTTTTATCGAGGTAAGTAACTTCATTCCTGATGTATTGGATATGTATGATTGTATTGATATTATTATAAGTGTTTTTTATACCGCTTAAAAGATTAGTTGATTTTCATAATAAAATTAGTTTATGTAAATGTTTTCAAATCTAAATTTTTAACAAAATATTATAAATACTTTTAAATATGTAATTTATTTTTTTACATGATTATCTTTATGATTTTATCTATAAAATATTTTTGCAAGCCTAAATTATTGTTATGGACATTTATAAATCTGATACAAATATTGTGTGACGATGTACGATTTAAATTATTTATGATTGTAAGAGAGTCAGAGCATTGCGAAGTTCCACATACAGTGCAAAATGCCATGTACAAGTCATTACATATGAAAAACTAATTTGAATATTTTCGTTCGTTGTCTATAGTTATTTTGATTCTGATTTTGATCACGCGTGTGTGTGTGTGTGTGTCTCTATAACCAATATTGGGTTTTTGCTGAGTGTGGACACGATATTCTAATTCTGATTCTATTTCTAGCCAGGTCACCAAGAGTATAGGTGACATTATGTGACATGAACTAATCTTTTGTTTACTGATATAGGTTATACAATTTGCTTTCATAATTAACTACGCTTTTAATATTTTGAATTACTATGAATTTATGCATCTTATTGTAATATGTCGTTTTATGAAATTTATGAATTATAACAAATGTTTTAATAAAAAGAAGGTTTGAAATATTTTTGGTATTGATAAGCCTAGTGTGTTGGGAATGGTTTTCCTTATGGAGTTGATGGCTCACCCCACGTTATTACTTTTTGCAGATTAAGTACCTTGTTGAGAGGTGTGCTTATCATTGGTGTTAGAGATTCATTTCCTTTTCCTAGTAGAATAAGAGAAGGATAAACTATGTTTCTTTTAAGTTTATTTAATTTAGTACAATTATTCATCGACTACCTGATATTTTTAGTTTTTTCAAAAATACAAAAATCTTCATTTTTTTATAGAATTCTACCTAAAGTTAATAATTTTTTCACTCGTTCACTTCAGTGTTAGCTCCGTTATAACTTTATTGATATCATAAGGTTAAAGTTGTCATTTTATCTGAAAAATAAAGACCATGTCACACGCACGATTGAAACCCAGAAACTTATTGTTGCTGCTAAGAATGTCGGCTGGAGGAGGAATGTTTGTGGTAGTGGTTGGGCACAATTGACGAGCATTAAGTGCCATTAATCGAAACATGATCCACATCAATCGCCGGAAAAAAAAATAGCCAATGCAGTTGTTTGGTATGCCTAAGCATGATGACTGCAAATTAAAAATTTTGAGCACGAGGTAAAAAGAACTTACCGGTTCGTTGTTTTCAAGAGCAAGGGGAAGGAGAAGTTTTTTTGAGCCAACTCCAAGTTGTTGAAGACTCCAATTTGAAGTTTGTACAAACTACAAATGCTTAGCAACAATCCACGAAAAGCTTCACAAGTTGCCATAAATTTGTCAATAATTGGATAAATTGACCCATTATCCACAACTATAAAAATTAGTTTTTTTTCTATAAAATAAAAGGTGAAAAATCTTGTCCAATTCAACTTAGTGCTTACATCTTTCACTACTGACGGATTTGATCTTCACCACCGGATCATGTGATTCACAATCTCTTGTGTACACATAAGCATTAAACCAGAACTTGTTTATTGAATATGCCTATTTAATTCTACATTCCCTGCCATTTAAATTCCACATTTTCTCTTTTTTTCATAGATCCCAATCTCTCTCTCGCCGTCTATTTTATAAAGTCGTCAGAAAAGAATGGCCAATGCAGCCATTTGCATGTATGGTTGTTTTAGAGCTCAAGCCAAAAAGAACCTATCAATTCATTGTTTTCAACATCGAGGAGAAGTAGAAGGAAGTTGTTGTGGAGAAGGTTGTTGAGTAGCTCAAAGCTACTAGGATTTCAAAGAAGAGGAAAACAATTATTTTATGTTTGCGGGGGTAAAAAAGCCATTCGACCACTATTTCATTAATTTTTTCAATTGAGTTAATGCAAAAGTGGACAAGTGGAAAAATTATTAACTTCATGTAGAATTCTATTAAAAAAATGAAGATTTGTATATTTTTGAAAAATCTCAAAATATCATGTGGTCGGTAGATAATTGCCCTTTATTTTATAAACTCATAATTAGAAAGCTTTGAGATTTTTGTTATATTTATGTCATCGGGAGAGATTATTTAATGTCAGACACAGAGATTTGTGGTTTAGTCGATTAGAAATTTGAGGTGTTTCAATTTCAGATTTTTATGTGAGGATTTTGATTTGTATGTAACACCCTAGGCAAATCCCACATCGACAAAGCACAGGAGACATACTACGTTTATAAGATGTAATCTACACTTTAATTAGCAAGATGTGTTTGGGGTGTATAGACAACCCAAAAACAAAAGGGTGGGGGTCTTATAAAGGCCTAAAGCGTATAATATCTTGTCAGTTTTGAGTTGGGTCATGACATATGGTATCAGAGCGGCTTCACTTGTCCTCTTGAGCAATGGTGGGGAAAACCTCAATGACGACGCTGAGTCCCTAAAGGAGAATGTATGTAACGCACTAGGAAAATCCCACATCAACAAAGCATGGGAAAGATGTTGGGTTTATAAGGGGTGATCCACACTTTGATTGGCAAGACGTGTTTTGGAGTGTATGGGCAACCCAGAAATAAAACCGTGCGAGTCTTGTTAAGGCCCAAAGCGATCAATATCTTGTCAAGTCTAGGTTGGGTCATGATAGGTTGGCTTTTGGTTGTTCTGTCTTAAGTCCATTTGATGCAAAGTAAGAAATTGAAGAAATCCTAATTAGATTGAAATTTATAATATTTAGGAATATTTTAATTAATTTGTATTCTAATTTAATTTACTTCCCTATTTAGAGTCTTATTATTTAGGCATTCCTTATTTAAGTTGTATTCCTAATTTATATATGAATCTTATTAAAGTAGGTTTTTTAGTAAAATTAGGATAAATTGTAGTAAATATAAATGAGTGTCTTTTGTCGCTTTACAAGAAGACAAATTCAATTTCAATAATATTTTCAGTTTTCAAACCTTTGTGTGAGTATTTGATTTTGTTAATTCTTAGTATTCTGTGGAATCAGCAAGTCTCCACCCCTAAATTCACGATATCTTTTGAATTAAAGTGAATTTAGCTTGTTCTTTATTTTGGTATTCTTTAGAATCAACGGAACATATCAGACTTTAAACTTCCGCTGCATCACTATTTATGAGTAGATTATGTTGGCTCCTTTTTCTAGAATTGGACCTGATGTTCCTTATTGGGATTTATTTGGGAACGGAGATTTCTCTCTTTATCTCGGCATGGGAGCTTGTTTATAGGTCTAGACCATATGATGAGGTTTGTTTTCCTTTTTTTTCTTATGGCATAGTTTCTTGGCCACCAATGATACCTTAGCTGGAAGGGTTTTTCTGTAGTTTCTTGGTATTTTTGTGGTTAGGTTATTGAGAGAATTACATATTTATTTCTAGGTTACCCATTGGTCAAATAAGTTTGGTGGCAATTTTGTTTGATGATGGTTTGTAGCATCTATTTTTTAATATCCTCATGTTTTACTTGTTTTCTAGAAATGAGGCAAGTCTTTTTTGCGACATTTTTGTGTTCTCCTTCTATGTTGCATTTGTGGTATGTATAAAAAGCTCCAAATGCTTTTAGATTTGATTTTGATATCTTTTATTATGGATGTTTTATTTACAAAGTGATTTAGGACCTTAAGCTTACTAGTTCTACTTTTAGGTAGCGTTTACTTTTTGAATTGGAGTGGAAATCTTGAGGAGTAAGAATCTTGAGGAGTAGGAATCCTAAGATTGGGAGTAAGTTGTTTACTTGCACTGGAATGGAAGCATGGAATGGAGATCAAAATCCAATTTGTGTGTTTACTTTGTCTTAGATTGGGAATAAATAGGTTCAAATTACAATTTTATTCTTATGTAAAGAATTATAGTTTTTAATTACAAAGTTAATAAAAATATGTTTAATGAATAAAAATTTATTTTTATTATATTTGTAAATTTGTAATAATTATTAATATTCTTAATTATGAACATCACAATTTTTTTAAATTTTAATTATATGAATTAAAAATTGTTGTTAAGGGCAATATAAATGAAATATTTTTACTATTAACATAGTATGAAATTAATATTTTCTTAGAATAAACTATTTATTAGTATTAATTATTAATATTAAATAAATATAATACTATTATTTTTAAATAAATATAATAATATTATATTTTCAAATAAAGATGGTATATAGTAATATTCTCAATTAATGTAATAATATTATTTTTAAGTAAATTAAACTTAGAATCAAACCCAATTATTATTTAGTTAAATATAATAATATTATTTAAATATATTTATAGTAAATTTAATAAAAATAAGGATAAATATAAAATGCAACATTATTTTATTTTATGTAATTATATTAAATTTATTAATATAATATTATTTAGTATAAAATTAATATTTTCTTAGAATAAAGTATTTATTTTTATTATTATTATTTATTAATATTAAATAAATATAGTACTATTATTTTAAGAGAGAATATATTTATTAATTCTTGATTAATATAAT